>CAUDMG010000688.1:795989-1280989 GCA_958450375.1 Homarus gammarus | reverse complement strand
GGTTAATTTGAGTATAAACATCACATAGTTTGCACGAGTTAAATTTTTTAATCGTGTAGTACATTTGAGTACAGTGTGTGTACAGTAATGTTGCTCAAAATTTTGGCTTTTTCACATTTAATTTACATTTACTATTTGTTTAATTTAAGCTTCAAGCAGTCCATGGTGCTTTAGAGACACAGGAGGTGTATCATTAGTGGGTCAGAGGTGTATTGTTGATTTATTATTACCTGACCTCGGTTGGTCCGGCAAAACGGATAATCCGGAAAGGCTTTGGAACCAAGGGTGCTAGAAAATTGGGGGTGTACCTGTATCTTGATAATTTTTGTTAAAGAACTATTTAGAATCAAAAGAAAACAGTGTGAGGAAGTGGCTCAAAAATCAAGGAAGAACAGGGAGGCCTTGCAGCAACAAAAACAGAAGCATTTACTCCCCCTGAAAAAAAATAGACGTTGCAATTAAAACTAAGAATAAAACAAAACCAAATGAGTGAATAGTACATGGAAAATAAAATTAAGTATTTTGTTTGTATATATAATGGAACATGCTTATTTTTCTTATTATAGTACAACATATAATATTGGAACCCCAGTTGCTGGTGCATAAATCCCTTTGGTAAATATTAAATTTTGAATTCTCACACAATACAGTGCAAAAAAAAAGCTTACCTTTTAGTTCATCTTCTCTCAGTAATGGTGCACAATTAAAATTTTTAAACGAGTTCAAGTTTGAAAAGTCTTATTCCCTTTTGAAGTTTGATTTCATTGGAGGTTCAAAAGAGAAATGAGATTGTCACAATTTTCTACCAGTCTGAAAGGGAAAGGAAAATTTAAAGAATGCTTCTCCCATCAGTTTCCTTCTTTAGTTTACAGCAGAATATAAGTCAGTATGGGAATTTTCAGGGAAGAGTACTGTTGATAGTGAATTTACAGTTGGAAGATTTTCCTTCAAATGCTAAAGAAATTTTTAAAGTGCCCTGTACTGTGTATCCTTGAAAATACGGCCCAATATGATTCCTTCAAGTTTGTGATTGTAATGATGCAGTCACATTGTCCTTTAAAAGTTAAGGTTGATTGCTCTACCTGTAAGGGCTTGGGACCAGAGTTGGTCGATTTAAATCAATGGTTTAAACAAATTAATAATTGTTTTTGTTTAATCTGCCTTGTTTCTTGGTTTTAATGTTTTTTTATTACTTACATATGGTTTTAATTATTTATAGTAGATTTAGTAAAGGCATATGATAGGGTAAACGATAAAGCATTGTGGGAGGCATTACAAGTGTGTGGGTGGGAGGAAGGCTGTTTAATGCAGTAAAAGCATTCTGTGAGAACAGCTTGGCAACAGTAAGTAAATAGGAAAGTGAAACATTTGAAATATATGTAGGTGTTAGACAGGGATGCTGTTTGTCCCTGTGGTTGTTCAGTATATACATGGATGTGAACTATTATACACAAGTGAAAATGAGCATAATAAGCTTTCTTAACAGTGCTGCACTCTGTTCAGTATAACTGGTGACTGTTTCCATTTATGATTGGGCTCTGAGCCCAATCTTAAACCAATGGTTTTTGCCAACACTGCTCGGAACCATTTAATTTATACAGTACAGTAGTTTTGTGATGAGTCTAATGTGCTTGTTTATTACCTCAGGGTTTTGAGTCCAGTTTACATAAATTCAGAGCTTAAGAATACCTGTAAAGGCGACTTCATTATACATTGCATTTCATTTCTATAGTATATTTTTGTAAATCATGCAACCAGTCACTGAATGTACTTATAGAAGACAAAAAATAGCTCATTGGCACTTGTTTATACATGTAGATTCTTTTAAATAGTATTGAAATTAAAAGAGTTTTCCTTTCTCCCCAACCAAAGGTTCTTGCTGACAACTGTGGTGCATCTGATCAAGAAACACTCTCCAACTTGTTGGCAGCCCACACTGAGGGAAAAACAAATGCAGGATTTGATTGTGAGGGTAGTGGATCAAATGTTATTGATGCATCAGAGAAGGAAATCTATGATCTCTACCTTACCAAATACTGGGCTTTGAAATATGCCACTTCAGCAGCGAATCAAATCCTTCGCGTTGATCAGATTATTATGGCAAAGCGAGCTGGTGGACCGAAGTCGAGAGGAATGGGTCCACAGGATCCTGATGATGATTAGTCACAATTGCCAGCTAATGTTCTTTTGCACTATAGAATTATATTTCACAGCCTGTGTTAATGATTTTCTCTCCTATTTCTTGGCTGCCTTACAAGAATTAACACAAGTTGATAAAGGAAAGTAACATTTTTAACATGCTTAATAAGTTTCCAAGCAGGTATACAGTAGTGCTTATTAAACTACCTAATTTCAGCAGCCCCTGGAAAGTGCGAACAAACTCTATTGTTAAAAGATGGACCATAATGTGGGTTTCCTGTACCAGTGCTGTCATCCACAGTGTGATGTGTTCTCTGCGACTGGTGCTTTTTATATAAAGTATGTAAAGCAGCTTTAATTTATTTTATTGATCCTAATATTGTTAAGTGTACAGACATGAATAAATACAAGGGTAGAAAATGTCCTTAGTTTACTGTTCAAAGGCTTACTTTGTCAAGAAGATACCTTTTATAAGCCTGTGATGGATATATGCTGAAAATACTTTTGTTCATATTGACTGTAATGTCTTGCCTTGAAGAGGGTTGTAAGTAGCCATTTTAACCAAATTAATTTTTTATTTCCACCTATGGACTATGGTTGGCGTGTCCATGAATCTGAGACTTTCAACATAATTAGTCATAGTTTTGGGTGAATCATTTTAAAACTTCATTGAGGTCATTGTATCACTTAACACAAAAACCTGTTACACAAGTATTGGCAGAAGACAGTGTAGTTCATCAGCAGTGCACAGTCATGTTGTATTGAAAGTACTGTACTGTATTGAGGGGGATCAGAAAAGGACTGATATGTTCCAGAGAAAAGTGACTTGCAGTGAAATGATTATGATGAGAAATTTTTTCCCATAATTATTGTAATTGGGGGTAGTACTGTACTGTACAGTATATGCATTCCAACATGTACGGTAATACCCCTTGAAAGCTCAGGATGTGTTCCTAGGAAGCTATCAGTGAATCCGCTTACATCGGGGCCAATTTGTCTACAGTACTTGTACAGTCAACCGAAGATTCACTGCCTTGGTCTTGTACTTGCAATTTTACCTGGCAATTCTTGGTAAAGTAAGGCTGTATGTAATGGTGATTGTGATTGATGGATCTATTTTCGGCTGTATCACTGTAGGATAAATATTAAACAAACCAAAGATAACATTTTCATTAACTATTCATTATTTTAGATCATGAGAAGTTTCCAAATGTTTGCATATTTGCTTAAATAATGAAGAAAAGTTGATGAGAATTTTGTGGTTGTAGTTGAGTTGCCAATTTATTAATATAATTTTCTTTGTTACTTAAGCAGATATCCTTTATTTTATATCTTTATAGTAATACAGTACCCCCATTAGCCAGAATGCCTGTGATTGGCTGATATATCTCACAGTGCTTCTTCCATTGTCTGCTGTCTTTGTACAAGCTTGTTCACTTGATCTCTGCTGTTTTTGCATATGATATTAGTTATGCAGTACTGTACCAGGATACAATCAGCCACGAATACAGTTAAAGCAGTGTCAAGATATAAAAAATAAATAGTTACAGTATGTACACTCATTAAGTGTGAGGTTACCATATATACAGTGCATTACTGTATTTTACTGTGCATACCAGAGTCGATAGTGCATGCCTTGTGTGTAGAGGGTGTGTGTGTGCGTACATTATACAGCATGTGTACAAAGCAGAAAGCTACAGAAAAAAACATGGCACCAAGTTACCACAGGAGATACTGTAGTACAGGACAAAGGCAAGCCATCCTATATCATCATATTACCATTTGGCCTGCCTGCATCACAAGCTCAAGATGACGGCATCTGCTGGTGAGTACAGTGAGGCGCAGGGGTTCTCAACCAGGGGGGAATTCAGGTTTTCATGGGGGGGGGAAAACTGATTCGAGACCAAGAGATATGTTCGATGAGAAATCAATCACAGAATTTTGGCCCTTGATGTGCGATTCCTACCCAAAAGTAGCTGAAAGAGTTATCCGTGTCTTGCTTCCGTTTGTGTCGACATATCTTTGTGAGTCAGGCTTTTCAACTCCGTTGCAAATTAAAACGAAGCAACTTAGTAGATTAGAGGTAGAAAATGACCTGCGTTGTGCCCTTTCAAACACTCCTCCGCGTATCCCAGAATTGGCGAAGAAAAAACAATCACAGGTTTCTCATTGACTGTAATCTTCATCTGAATAAAATAATTACAATTTTACAATCCTGGTATTCTATTGAACTTTTTTGTTTTTTGCATTATGCTTCAGTTTGGTCTGTTAAGTAATTCATTATAAATATAAAAACTATTTTCTTTTATTCAAGTTTTATAAATCCATCAACATTTTCAATTGGCATTTAATTTGTAAAACTCCACTATAAAAATAATCCATGTAAAATTGTAAATGTATATGTACTAATATGGGAAAAATAAAGGATTTTCAGTATTATATGCATATTATTTGGAATGCTCTTTTTGAGGCAGACAATCTTGGAAAGGAGGGGGGAATGACATTCTGACATCTGGTGCAAGGGGTGCATGGGGCAAACAGGGTTGAGAACCACTGGTGTAGCGTATACAGTAATAAAATTTATTTACAATATATTGTACTTGTACAGTTGTTTGCATAAAAAAATACAGCTCTGTGTCTGTCCGACTGCAGATAAACCTCCGTAGTATCAGTGCTGTGTACCAGATGGCATATTTTAGATGCAGAAACAAAGTAGTGCCCAGAAATCTCTCGAACCCAGAAATGATTTGCATTAATTGTTATGGCTAATGGGGATATTACTGTACAGTATACAGTATTTTCTTTACTCATAAGGCACACTAGTTCATTGACTTGGATTTACCACAAATTCTGAGGTTGCTTACGTACTGTATATTATTATGGCATTAGAACTCAGTCGTGAGAGAGGACGCACGTATTTTCGTGTACTAGAAACGTGACACTTGTAGGGCACTTTTATCACTTACTATAGTTATTTCTGCATTATATTAGATGATTTTAACACTATTTATGTGGTAGTAGGTAGTAGGCAACTATCAAACAGGGAGGTACTACCCCCTGGGAAGATATTGGAAACTTAAGGTGCTGTCTAATGGTAGATCCTGCTGCTATATGGCATCACAAAAATTGTGACCAAGTCCCAGGTTGCTGATCTGACTTTCTGCCTCATTTACACAATTGCAGGGTTTCAATTGTTTCTCTTGCTTTGACAACACAACATATATCGTTTCTCACTAAACTTAGGTGTGTGTTTGTTTCTCCTCTCTCTGTTATCTACCTTGTTATACCCTTCCTCTCCTTTTGGCTTTTATCTTTGTCCCTTTTCCGACCCTCTTACCCTTTTTCTCACCTCTACCCTCTTCCACCAGTCTCCCCTCACCTCCTCCCATCCATACCCCTTCCATGTATTGATTTTTTTTTCATTTTTGTATTTCTTTATGGTTCTTTATTATTATTATTATTAGTGCTATTATTATTGTCATTATTATTTTATTTTTAATTTTGTATTTTGTATTATAAATTTTATTTATGAATTATTTTATTTTTAATTTTTATTATAAATTTTAGTTACTATGCATTATTATTATTATTTTTATTATTATTATTATTATTATTATTATTATTATTATTACGGTGGTCCCTCGGTTAACGAGCACAATTCGTTCCAGAAGGTTGCTCGTTAACCGAAAAATTCGTTAACCGAAACCATTGTTTCAATGGCTTTTTGGGTAATTGGTTCCAGCTCACCGAAAATTACATACAAACGAAAAATAAATTCAGTAAAGTACACTTACTTTGAGGAGTGCATGTAGAAGGCTCCTGGTTGATGATGATGATGATGGGAATTAGAATGGGGGTGGAGGAGAAGAGAAGGCATTGGGGTGGAAGAGAAGTCACCCCATGCCGCCATTTCACCCATAAAATTTTAGTTCACTTGGTGTATTTCAAGATTATTTTCTATAAATCAACACTGCACTGTGCTATATATTATCAATATGTAAAATATATTTCAAAATGACCAATAATTTGACTGGAAACACAGAAAAAAAGCATTTATGTTGAAGAGTCTCAAACAAGATGGTCCTTCCTCTGAACCTGAAAACAAACTGACGCCAAGCTTGGTGTGTTGAGTGGCTGTTTGGTGCTCATAAAACTAGTTTCCTGTACTTCAATTACTTTCAATAATTGTTAAAATTACTAAAAAATTTAATATAAAACTTTTAAAATGGTTGAATAGTACAACCTTCTTGATATTTACTAAAATGGTAAGGAATTTAAGCCCTAGAACCGATTACTGTATTGGCGGACTAATACGACAGCTAGTGAGCAAGTGAAAACGTTGAGGGGCGCTCATAAGGAATTCGTTAATCAAGGGATTGCTCGTTAACCGAAGTGAAGAATCTTATGGAAGGTAATTTGTTAACCGAGGGATCACTGTATTAATTTTATTATTATTATTATTATTATTATTATTATTATTATTACATTTTCGCCCCCAGGCCCCGATATGGGTCAGTGACTTGTGCTCGGGTGGGCTAATCCCCATTATAAAAAAAGGTGGGGGTACAAATAGTGGATGATGCAGATGATGTATATGTGAAATGATGTACAGTATAAAAATTTCTTCCTATATTTGTTAGTGACATACAAGTACTTTGTGAAATGACTGTGGTCACATTTTTTTTTGTATCACACAATTGTATTAAAAAAGTTTTGGAACTCTTAAGTGGCAGGGCTGATGTAAACACTTCTTCTATATACACAGTATTTAGTTTGGGAGAGAATGTATCGTGAATTATCTCCAGGGGAAGTGTTTTAGGTACACTTGTATGGGAACAGTTAAGTTAGGTGCTCTCCCCTTAACTAGTAGTAAGAATCGGCCCTCTCCTCTGAGCAGGAGAGGAGCGTCATGCGAGTTGTTGTGATCAGTCGGGTGACCTCTCCTGACAGTGTTACTTGCTCAGCGTGTACAATGTGAATAACTACTGAGCCGTTGTTGAATAACTTAGTGAATAATTTGGTGTTATCCATTTGGGTGAATATTTATATAATGCAATGGTGCTGTTACACAACTCAGCCTCCTCCAACTGAGTCCTCACGGTTTAAATCCGAGGTGTACCTAGCCTTGTTTCAATAAAGTGTGCTTTAGCTAACCTTTTGCTGCTTGCACATGCTTTTTGCAATTCCTTCCGGAAAGTTTTCGTAGAAACTATTGTGTACCTAGAAGAGATCTTTCCGTAACAAATTATCATAACAATCAAGGAACTGATAAATATGAGGTCAGGTATAATGAAACCAGGTAGGATTATACTGGAAGATAAATATAAAGGAAGAGAATCTTGTAAGTCAGGAAACTGTGTATCATTAATGTAAGAAAGGAATTTAAGCTTACCAGATACAATATGAAGACTACTGAAATTTATATTCAGGAAAAAATGATATGGGTACCAGTTCAGAAGTAACGCTTGTGACAAATGCAAGATGATGGCGAGTAGGCCCTTTTTTTTTTTTTTTTTTTTTTTTTTAACCACTGGGATTAGCCCACCTGGGCACAAGTCACTGACCCACATCGGGGCCGGGGAGGGGGATGTAATAATTATTCATAGTAAATAAAATTTATAATAAAAATAAAAATAATAATAACACTAATAATAATAATAATAATAATAAAGAACTATAAAGAAATATAAAAAAGAAATAAATCAATTGTGAGAAATGCTATATGTATGTTGTGTTGTCAAATAAGAGAAACAATTGAGACCTGCAATTGTGTGTAAATGAGGCAGAAAGTCAGATCAGCAACCTGGGACTTGGTCACAATTTTTGTGTTGCCATATGGCAGTAGGGTCTACCATTAGACAACACATTATGCTTCCAATATCTTCCCAGGCGGTAGTAGTACCTCCGTGACTGCATTACTGCTAATTTCACAATACTGTAGTCTGGTACTATATGATAACCTTCCACTACTAAATGTTTACCTACATCCTGGCATATAAGTTTCACACTGGTATGATTTGGAAAATAGAAATATTGCACAGTATTGTCATGTGTGTGAAACACTAACCTATGTGGTATTGGAGCATTTATACATTGTTGTACAGCTGTAGAAGCTTTAGTTTGTACTACTGTATAGCTAATTCACATGTAGCTTCTGCAGCCCGGGTGAAAGCAAAAGCCTAAGCAGGACATACATGTAAGTGTAATTATGTTGACTTACAATGATTTAGGACTGCATGCTCAGTCACAGCAACTAATGAAAAATCTTCTGAAACTACTATTAGTTCAGTTTGTTCAGAATTAAAAGATCGTCATTCGCTTTAAATGGAAATGGTTCCAAGTGTCAAGCATAAAAAAAATGATTTTAGTGGAATGTGTATTAATATATTCCACTTGATTCTCCTGAAAGATAGGAGTTAGATGATATTTAGTTTCGGCTATATGTAAAGGGCAATAAGTTGACCAACTGACAACTGTGCATCAACATGACCTAACCCTGCATTCACTAGATCAGCTATGAGCCTACTGTTGGTTTCTATGAAAGCTTGTAAAGAGGCTTCAGCTGCATGCATATATTCTGTAAAGCAGAGTAGCCATTCCAGTGTAGATTCTGACCATGTGAATCCCTGAACAAAGGTGTGTTAGTTAATTAGTTTTGTCAACAATAGCATTCATTTGAGAGGTCAGAGTTTGTACTGCCTTGTAGGACTGTTCAATGGCCCTATTTTGTTTCTTAACCACTTCTGAAACAGTATTCATTCATTTCCTTAGTTTAGCTACATCTTCGGCGGTTGCCATACCAAACAGAGTGTTACTTATTAAACCAACAGAGTTAAATGGACCACATTTTTGACGCCGCTGAGAATGTACATTCTTCCCAATGTCTTAAGGAGATACAGGGCGCTTTCCCTCGAAGTGATTTACTCGTTTGAGTTGACTAATCATAAGGTTGTTCTGAAGTGAGATGGTCTGTCAGAGTGCTGTAGAGATGGTAGATTATTGTTTGAGATCTTGCAAGGTGTGTATTACTCTTTCAATGTGGACAGCTATTGACCTCAGGTGCATTGGCATGCACACTAAATCATGGAGCTTGTACTTGACAGTTACAACGTCTTGTACTAGAAGTACTTTGCCTAGTGGGGCAACTAAAGCTCCGGGTTTGACGACGTCTGCTGTTGTCACCATGCTCCAGACCAACAGGAGTAGTGATAGCCAAGCCATGTGTGAAAGAGGAGAGGAAAATTAAAGATTTTTGTTTGCTGATCATAGTTTTTGACGTTATGTATTGTCCATTATATTTTGTTGAGCTTCTGTTGTAGTAGAAGTAGGATGTACTTGATTTACATTAGGAGTCCCTACTAAGTCTCTGCTGACCTTTTTCATTCTATCTACATGTACTATGTCTGACATTTGTAGTTGGCTCAACTACTTGGAATTTGTTTCTATGTTCTTTCGCTTTAATCACGTACGGACCTGTGAATTTAGGCAAAAGTTTTGATATGTGTTCCGGTGCTTTTATCATTACTGTGTCTCCTATTTCTAGAGTTACAGGTTTTGCATTTTTATATTGCTTCCAGATCATTTCAGCACGTGAGGCCGCTAAATGTTTTCGTCCTTTTCCAAGGGGGATGCTTGTGAAAACATTTATTTGCTTCTTGGCATAGTCACCCATGTTATACACAGGTTGTGGGGTTCCTGCTAGTAGATCATATGGCAAGTGTTTATCGGTACCGTAAATTATGTAGTACAGTGGTCCCTCGGTTAACGAAATTTCGGTTAACGAATTACCTTCCATAAGAATCTTCAATTCGGTTAACTAAAAAAAATTTGATTAACGAAATCCTTACGAAAATCACGTTTTGTTTTGAATATCGGCTGATAAGCTGAGGAGGTACTCAGCCAATTCAGTAATCTCTTCTATGTTTACATTCGTTTCCATTGGAGTAAATATCAAGAAAATTGTGATCTTTAATATTTGTGCATTTTTTTTATACAGTATTAAAGTTATTGGTCATTCTAAAATTTAGCCATCCAAACTTTGTCTACATAAAGTTTTCAGCTATTATTTTTGGCTCAATATATGTAACTCTATTCATTTATTGAAACTCATTTACATGCACACTGTCCTAAAGGCAAAGCTGAACTGTACATGTAATCAGAATAATGTACAAAATGATTACTAAAATTTTTGTCAAATGCAAACTGTGGCATATTTACATTCAAATTAATCAATATCTTAAAAGAATTCCAGCAATGCAAATTAAATTCACCCCATTCACTTCTATTAAATTTTATAAGCAAAAAACAAAAACTCAATCTAAAGGACATAAATTAACAATTAAATACTTCACACTTCCATGCCAACTGTCAAACATGTCACTGACACCCCTCCCTCCCTACCCCCAACCTTCCCAAGAAAGGTTTGGGGGTTTTCAGAAGGCTTTAAGTTTTAGTCATATATAATATCTCGGATTAAAGTTAGGAGAATATAATTTGCTTTGCTGTAATCCTTGCAAGACAGCGAATTATTTGAATATAAACGTCATATATTTTGCAGAAAAGATAAAATTTTTGCTCTGTAATAAAATTCTTAAATTATATCTAAATTTTTATGTCTAATGCAAATTATAGCTTGTTTATATTCAAATTAATCACTACAGTGGTCCCTTGGTTAACGAGCACAATCCGTTCCAGCAGGTTGCTCGTTAACCGAAACCATTGTTTCAAAGGGTTTTTGGGTAATTGATTCCAGCTCACCGAAAATTGCCTAAATTCAACAAAAAAGGTAGAAAAGTACACTTACTTTGAGGTGTGTATGTAAAAGGCTCCTGGATGATGATGATGATGATGATGGGAATTAGAATGAGGGAGAAGAGAAGGCATTGGGGTGGAAGAGAAGTTCACCCCATGGCGCCATTTCACCCATAAAATTTTAGTTCTCTTGGTGTAATTCAAGATTATTTTCTTTAAATCAACACTGCACTGCATTATATATTGTCAATATGTAAAATAAATTTCAAAATGACCAATAATTTGCTTTCAAACAGAAAAAAGCATTTAGTTGAAGAGTCTCAAGCAAGATGTTACCTCCACTCAAAAGAGAGAGACAAACGCCTGTTTGGTGTGTTAACAGGCTGGATGGCACGCCAGAAACTAGTTTCTTTACCTTCACTTATGTTCAATAATTGTTAAAATGACTAAAAAAGTTAATATTAAACTTAAAAAATTATTGAATAGTATAAACTTCTTGATATTTTCTAAAATAGTAAGGAATTTAAGCCGTAAAACCGATTACTGTATTGGCGGACTAATACTACAGCTGGTGGACCGCCAAATGCAAGCGAAAACATGTTGAGGTCGGCTCGTAAGAAACTCGTTAATTGAGGGATTGCTGGTTAACCGAAGTTAAGAATCTTATGGAAGGTAACTCGTTAATCGAAATCTGGTTAACCGAGACGCTCGTTAACCGAGGGTTCGTGGGTTCGAATCCTGGCGGGTTCAGGTGTTGATTGTATGTAGAAGTCCGCATGCTATATTGGGCTAATGAAATATATATATGGATCCTCGTGTTTCGAAGCTGAATTTGCTAAAACATTACTCTGACCACCTACGTGATACGGGTAGTCCCCATTAGAGGTTCACGGCGCCATAAGCTCGTTGAACAGGCTTTGTGTGAAATATAACAAAGTCTAGGACTGCTTTTAGTATCCTGGTGGTCCAGCGGTTAGCGTTCCCCGGTCACAGTCATGGGCTCGTGGGCCGTGGGTTCGAGGAGGGTTGAGGTGTTGATTGTATGTAGAAGTCTGCGTGCTTTATTGGGCTTATGAAATATATATATATATATATCTATATATATATATATATATATATATATATATATATATATATAATATATATATATATATATATATATATATATATACTGTATATATATATATATATATATGTATATATATATATATATATAATATATATATATGTTTATATGTATGTATGTATGGCTTTCCTTTGTATATACTTTTCTGTGAGCTGGAACCAATTACCCAATATCCCATTGAAACAATAGTTTCAGTTAACGAAATTTTCGGTTAACGAATGACCCTCTGGAACGAATTGAGTTTGTTAACCGAGGGACCACTATATTGCGATTTGCCTGTAAAGCTATTGATAGATCCATTGATGGATGCTGCTACTTGTGGAAGCCAGTCCTCCCACGAACTATGCATTGGATTCACCACATGTCGGAGAATCTCAAGAATTTTTCTGTTTGTACGCTCGACCTACCCATTTGAAGATGGATGGTAGGCGGTTGTGAAGATTTGTGTGATGTCATATTGTTGACATATTTCAGTTAAGAGTCGATTCTTAAATTCTGCCCCATTACCAGAGAGTACCACTCTAGGTGTAGAAAAGGGACAGATAAGATGAGTGACTAATGCATGAGCCACTGCTTCGGCAGACTTGTTCTGCAATGCTGCTAGTACCACATATCTAGAGAAGTGGTCAACACAGACGAGTATGTAACTAGAACCCTCATGGCTTTTGGTAGTTGCAATAAATCAATCGCAACTATATCCCATGGACGTTCAGGCGTTGGGTATTCTAAGATTAGAGCAAAATCCATTGTTGTTCCCTTGTGTCTTGCACAAGATAAACACTTAGCAATGTGATGCTCGATGTCGGTCCTCATAGTTTTCTAATAATATTTTTGTCTAATTTCTGTCTCGCCCTGGATGCCCAGCTTGGGGTGCATCATGGAAGAGGGTGAGGATGTTTTCCTTTAATGATGTAGGAAGAACAATTTGAGAGATCGACTCTTGTTGTGTTTTCACTGAGCGATATAGTATGTCGTGCCGCAGCTCAAATTGTGAGAGTGCAGTAGAGGCAATTTTGGCAAATTTACCTCATCTCCCGATTCTTCGGCATAGAACCTGACCACAGTGGATCCTGTAACTGTGACAGGGTGAACGTAGGTAGTGACGTGACAGGAGCTATGTGTCTAGATAGTAAATCAGCTACCACGTTCGCCTGGCCCGGATCACCAGTATGCCTTTCGCCAGGCAAGATCTACTGGTGATCCACTCCTACTGCACCCATCTTTGGTAATCCTCTCTTAGGGATTATGGGGAAACAATCATCGTGGACCTCGACATCTCCAAAGCATTTAACAGGGTATGGCACAAGTCTTTGCTTTCTAAACTTCCCTCTTAAGGTTTCTCTCCCCCACTTTGTTCTCTAATCTCTGGCTTCCTTGAGAACTGATCAAAGGCAGTTGTTGTCGAGGGATCGATCTCTCGCTCTTTCTCTACCAATAGTGGTGTCCCACAGGGTTCTGTTCTTTCACCTACTCTCTTCCTTCTTTTTATCAATGATTTACTTCACGCTACAACTAATTCTATCCATTCTTTCGCTGATGATTGAAGGTTCCAAGTGTTCCCTGAAGAATGCAGTGATGGGTAGGGAAACACCGGGTAACACTGAAGTCCATTTATTCGGATAGGAGAAATACAGGTGGTGACTAGCGTGTGCCATGCACGGCTCACAAAGTCAGACTGAGACTGCCTTGCCATATGGCAGCCTCAGGGCAATGTTGCCACATAACACGTGCAGTGTTGCCACGTAATTATATACATAGGTGCTACCCGGCACAGTAGCTTATATACAAGGTTGCTACTCGGCACAGTAGCTTAGATACATAACCTACAATGATTCTACTCTTCACTCTTCTTCACATTTTCCCCTTCCTCCTGACTCTCAAACTAGACCTGTCTCTAGAGCTGAAATCATTACATCTATCAATGTGGATCTGTTCAGCATCTCCGAATGGGGAGGTAGAAACTTGGTTAAATTCAATAGTAATAAAACTTGGTATTTACCAATTACACTTTCCAAATTACTGGTAGATGATCTCCCACCAATTACATTTCAGGATGCTATTCTGCCAAATTCTAAAATAGATATGCTAGGCCTCTCCATTTCCTCTAATATGTCATGGAAGCCACACATCCTCAACATTGATAAAGCTGCCTCCTGAAAGCTGGGAATGCTGTACAGATGGCGTAGCTATTTCACTCCGGAGCAGTTGCTTCTAGTTTATAAGGGTTTTATTCGTCCAAACTTGGAGTACAGTACTTGATATGTTATTATAGGTTTTGGGAATGTATAAAGGAAAATATAATGATATTATTACATATAAATTTCTAATATAATGCTTTGTTTTTCTCATTACACATATGTAAATTATGATATGCAGTACAGTTTCCTGAAACATCAAGTGCAGTAAATGTACTACAGGTAATCTATTATCTGCCATTGTTGAGTAAATAATATTTGGTCCACTCACTTTTATCCACAATTTATCGTCATAGAGGAAATGCGAGTGACAGTACGGTAGCTAAAAAATACACGAGAAGCAAAAAAAAGCATCAATTGTATTTCAGAAATTGGAGATGCTGATCACATTTGCCAAGGGTAAATGTTTATTGTCTGTAGCTGTAACTCAAGTTCTTTCACTTGTTTACCACCACTGCCCTTCACATCTACACCACCACTACCATGTTCCTTTGTAAGCGTGTAGTGTAGTGTATGTCTATTTTCTCTGTTAGGCTCACATACATATGTACATAGAGGAGATCTCACACTCAGGATGGAGGTGAGAAAGGAAACCCTGAATGACTTAACTCTACACGTATTGTATGTACAATTCAGTGCTTGGGAGTTGCTGTGTGGTGAGGAGCTTGTTGAGAGGAGGTCCTGTCCGTTTGAGAGCGTTGAGTAGAATGACCTTCACGGCAAGGCTACGGGGTATTTATATGATTCTGCCGGATCGGGTTGAGAGGTGTGAAGTGAGTGGCACTGCTGTATCCATGCCTCATTATTTATTACATTCACTGTACTGTATTTCATTGTAGATTTTGTATTTTTTTTTAATTTTAATTTTTTATTTATTTATTTATTTTTATTTTTTTTATCGATGTCTGACTTACGACCATTCGGGCTTATGACCTGGATTTGGGTCCCTAACCCCGTCATAAGTCGGGGAGTGTGTATATATATATATATATATATATATATATATATATATATATATATATATATATATATATATATATATATATATATATATATATATATATATATATATACACTGTATATATATATATATATATATATATATATACATATATATATATATATATATATATATATATATATATATATATATATATATATATATATATATATATACTTCATTTTTAGTCCATTTAACACGCGGACTTTGAACATATTATCAACGACCTAACCAGCAAGGAATCGAACCCTCGACCTACTGGGTGGCCCTAGGGAACGCTTACCGGCTAGCCCACAAGGACACTAAAAGCAGTTCTAGACTCTGTTATATTTCACACAAAGCCTGTTCATCGAGCTGATGGCGCCGTGAACCTCATTGGGAAACTGCCCGTGCCTCGTATGTGGTGTCAGTAGCATTTTACCGAATCCAGCTGGTATGAAACGCGAGGTGCATATATATACTTCATTTTTAGTCCATTTAACACGCGGACTTTGAACATATTATCAACGACCTCACCAGCAAGGAATCGAACCCTCGACCTACTGGGTGGCCCTAGGGAACGCTTACCGGCTAGCCCACAAGGACACTAAAAGCAGTTCTAGACTCTGTTATATTTCACACAAAGCCTGTTCATCGAGCTGATGGCGCCGTGAACCTCATTGGGAAACTGCCCGTGCCTCGTATGTGGTGTCAGTAGCATTTTACCGAATCCAGCTGGTATGAAACGCGAGGTGCATATATATACTTCATTTTTAGTCCATTTAACACGCGGACTTTGAACATATTATCAACGACCTCACCAGCAAGGAATCGAACCCTCGACCTACTGGGTGGCCCTAGGGAACGCTTACCGGCTAGCCCACAAGGACACTAAAAGCAGTTCTAGACTCTGTTATATTTCACACAAAGCCTGTTCATCGAGCTGATGGCGCCGTGAACCTCATTGGGAAACTGCCCGTGCCTCGTATGTGGTGTCAGTAGCATTTTACCGAATCCAGCTGGTATGAAACGCGAGGTGCATATATATACTTCATTTTTAGTCCATTTAACACGCGGACTTTGAACATATTATCAACGACCTCACCAGCAAGGAATCGAACCCTCGACCTACTGGGTGGCCCTAGGGAACGCTTACCGGCTAGCCCACAAGGACACTAAAAGCAGTTCTAGACTCTGTTATATTTCACACAAAGCCTGTTCATCGAGCTGATGGCGCCGTGAACCTCATTGGGAAACTGCCCGTGCCTCATATGTGGTGTCAGTAGCATTTTACCGAATCCAGCTGGTATGAAACGCGAGGTGCATATATATACTTCATTTTTAGTCCATTTAACACGCGGACTTTGAACATATTATCAACGACCTCACCAGCAAGGAATCGAACCCTCGACCTACTGGGTGGCCCTAGGGAACGCTTACCGGCTAGCCCACAAGGACACTAAAAGCAGTTCTAGACTCTGTTATATTTCACACAAAGCCTGTTCAAAGTCCGCGTGTTAAATGGACTAAAAATGAAGTATATATATGCACCTCGCGTTTCATACCAGCTGGATTCGGTAAAATGCTACTGACACCACATACGAGGCACGGGCAGTTTCCCAATGAGGTTCACGGCGCCATCAGCTCGATGAACAGGCTTTGTGTGAAATATAACAAAGTCTAGAACTGCTTTTAGTGTCCTTGTGGGCTAGCCGGTAAGCGTTCCCTAGGGCCACCCAGTAGGTCGAGGGTTCAATTCCTTGCTGGTGAGGTCGTTGATAATATGTTCAAAGTCCACGTGTTAAATGGACTAAAAATGAAGTATATATATGCACCTCGCGTTTCATACCAGCTGGATTCGGTAAAATGCTACTGACACCACATACGAGGCACGGGCAGTTTCCCAATGAGGTTCACGGCGCCATCAGCTCGATGAACAGGCTTTGTGTGAAATATAACAGAGTCTAGAACTGCTTTTGGTGTCCTTGTGGGCTAGCCGGTAAGCGTTCCCTAGGGCCACCCAGTAGGTCGAGGGTTCGATTCCTTGCTGGTGAGGTCGTTGATAATATATATATATATATATATATATATATATATATATATATATATATATATATATATATATATCCTGTATACAGTATACGTATATATATACATACACAGTATTACCCCGCTTTACGCGGTTTCACTTAACGCGATTTCTCATATATGCGGTGCCTCGCCAGAACTGAACTTTCACTTAACGCGGTTCATCTACTCATATACGCGGTGAAGTATAATATTTTTATTTTTTTTATTTAGCTCATAAAATTCATACAAATTACCCGGCCAGAATATAATTTACATTGCTGGAATTGTTACAATATGATGATCATTTTGAATATAAACATCATAGATTTTGCATTAGACATACAAATTTTAGATATAATGTTTACTCTGAGTAAATATGTTATCCTTTGTGCAAAATACATGACATTTATATTCAAAATATTCCTGGTCTTACGAGGAATCCAGCAATGTCAATTATATTATCCTAACTTTAGTTTGAGGTATTATTTATTAAAATCTAGTGGTTTTCTCCCCAAAATTTCTCAAAGAGGGAAGAGCCAGCAGTGTAGTGTGAGAAGAGGGGGAGGGAGTTGAGTCCATTATTTGAATGGACATTAACTTGGCGACTGTATTTCTCTATTTCTCTTAAGTATTAATTGTGTGCATGTACCATCATAAAATTAAGATGTTATTTTTACTACAACATAGTTATGTGTCGTCAAAAAGTGGAGTTTGGGGGTCGGGCCGGTTTCTATTGGAATTAATCCCCTATGTTCTGTTGTTCACTTAACGCGGATTTCACTTAATGCGGGACCCTCTGGGTTCTATTGACTGCGTTAAGTGGGGTACAACTGTATATATATATTTATATATATATATATTTATATGTATGTATATATATATATATATATATATATATATATATATATATATATATATATATATATATATATAGATATATATGCAAGTAAATCACTGTAGGTGCGCGTGATCTAGGTATATGCTGATAACCACAAGGAAAGAAGAAAACACGAAGTTCCCAAGCGCTTTCGTGTAATTCACATCTTTAGGGGTGAGTACAGACTAGAAGATGTGAATTTCACGAAAGCGCTTGGGAACTTCATGTTTTCTTCTTTCCTTGTGGTTATCAGCATATATATATATCTATATACTGTATATATATATATATATATATATATATATATATATATATATATATATATATATATATATATATATATATACATACATATAAATATATATATATATATATATAAGAGAAAACGGAGGACTCAGGCGTCCTGATGTGAGAGAAAACGGACTCGTATGATGGGGGACCAAATAGAAAAAGCATAGCTACATATTTTGTGGACTACAGTATTAAGTGTACCCTTTTCATCACTTTGTAATAAACCTAGCCATGCCTATGTGTGTTTATGATATTTACCATAACATAATATATATATTTAGTGGGTATAAATGGTCGTAAAAAGGGAAACTTGGGGTTGGGTCTTTGGTGCCTGGAACCAATTAGAATAAATCCCATAGGTTCTGTACTTTCGTTATCAGCGGGGTCCCAATTAGGCGTGATAACCAAGGGATGACTGTACTGTACTGTATATACTTGTGACACTGGCCAGTTGCTTCTGGTGTTATGGTACAGGGGTACCATGAGACAGCACTAGGATCCCGCTTCCTCTATCAAGGAATATACAATTAAAATTTAAATTGAAAAAAAAAAAAAAACATTCAAATAATGGGACCTAGCGAACTTAAATGGCCCTACAGAGGGCACAGTCACGTTTGCGTCACGTATTCTTATAGATTGTGCTGCCAGGCGTACGTTATCTAATGAATTTAGTCAATATTGTACAGTAACACTGGACCTAAGTGCAAACCTGTATTGTACATGTACTAAATGATTACGGTACTAAAATTGTTATGTCTATTGCAAATATAGCTTGTTTATACAGGTATTCAAATAAATTACTATCTTACAAGAATCCCTTCAATGTAAGTTATATTCACCCAGGTCGTTTGGGTGGCAAATTATGAGAAGAGCTTGTGGGGTTCAGGATGTTTGGTTCACACTCAGGATGGGATGGAGAAAAGAAACTCACAATGTGCTCTCTATATACATGTTGTATTGAATGTACAATGCAGCTTGGTGCTGGGAAGGCAGCATGGTTACAAGCGTGATGTAGAGAGAGCTGGTTGGTGAGGACGCTCAGAGACGGACAGCTTGTGGGTCGCCATGCTCGCCAGCGGGAGAGAGGACCGCCAGGCAGGCAGAGGAGCGAGGCCCGCCGGGCAGCGGCAGAGGAGGTGGTGTTGCTGGCTGTGGCTGTATGTAGAGAGTCAGCGAGAGAGCGAGAGGCAGATCACCGCGAGGTCAGGTCTTAAATAGCGGGGGTAGGCGTGGTTTAGTAGTTGACCCCCGCTCCGTGGTGTATGGCGGCGCTGGTTGACCTAGGTCACGAGGCATACACTGGGGAATAGGTGGGGTCGGCTAGGTAGCGACAAACAGCGTTTGTAGGGGAGAATTCCACTACAAGCTTAATCTCTCTTAAGTAATGATAAATAAACACGCAGGCAGGCCTTCAGCGCCAACTGTCAAATCTTATCTCAAATAAATAAACAAAGAAATGCCAGACATTCTGTCACCTCACCTCCTGCCCCCTCCCCCCCCCCTCTTCCCACACTCCTTGTGTTCCCAGACAAAAGATTGGTGATTTCTTTATGTTTATTACATATAATATCTCAGACTAAAGTTAGGATAATATAATTTGCATTGCTGAAATTCTTGCAAGACAGAGATTAATTTGAATATAAGCGTCATATATTTTGCTCAAGATATAAAAAATGTAGTACATTAGTGTACAATACTCTAGTACATTTTATAAAAAGTTCTTCAACTGTATTTTTGGGTAGATTTGCATAAATTTCTTCATTTATTTTCATCCATTTACATGTACACACCATACTAAAAGAAACGCAAAAGAAATAAATGACCTTAGTGCAAAGCTGGAGTGCACATGTACTAACTTGATTACAGTACTAAAATTGTTATGTCTAGTGCGAATTACAACATGTTTATATTCAAATAAATCAGTATCTTACAAGAATCCCAGCAATGTTAATTATATTGTAGTGGCTACTCTCCCCTACAACTTCCAACTGAGCTCCGGCCGCACTCCTACCAGCCAATCAGCGTGCAGCAAGCTACGCCGAGAGACTAGGTCTATGCAGAGGACGTAGGGGTACGATCGCCGACCTAGTCTCGACCATCAACCTCCAGTTCAGGATCAGAGCGTTTCACACCTTACGCTTGAGCCGCTGTGATTGGTCCTCTCGCTACGCGCACCCCAGATCCTGATCCTGGTAAATTGTATAAATACGGCCATGCCTGCCCAGGGAGGACATTCTACACTCAGCTACTGGACCAGCAACATCTCTCTCAGCTCCTCACCTAGTCACTCCTACGCACTGCGCTGTACAACAATATATATACAGAAAGCGCATCGTGAGTTTCTATCCAACCTCATTCCTGAGTGAAGATATCTACATGTACGTACGTTTGTGTGCCCATACAAAGAGATAATAGACAACTAAAGAGAATTGACAACTGGCCACATACAGTACGCTACAATATTCTCCTAGGTCATATCACTGGCATTTTAAAATGAGAGAAGCTTAGTAGGACTGTTAAATAAACACACAGAGACCTTCGGCTCAAACTTATTACCTCAACCCCCCACCCCCCCAACCCCTCGCTGACTGGCTGGCTCCGTCAGTCCCCCCCCCCCCCCCAGCCAGGCTTTTAGGCTTACAGTTTTTATCTTATATAATATCTCAGACTAAAGTTAGGAGAATATAATTTGCATTGCTGGAATCCTTGCAAGACAGCCAATAATTTGAATATAAACGTCATATATTTTGCTCAGGATATAAAAATTGTTGTACATTAGTGTACAGTACTGTAGTACATTTTATAAAAAAGTTTTTCAACTGTATTTTTGGGTAGATTTACATAGATTTCTTGATTTATTTTCTTCCATTTACATGCACACACCATACTAAAAGAAACGAAGTAGAAACAAATGACTTTAGTGCAAAGCTGGAGTGCACATGTACTAATTTGATTATGGTACTAAAATTGTTTTGTCTACTGCAAATTATAGCATGTTTATATTGAAATTAATAAGTATGTTACAAGAATCCCAGCAATGTTAATTATATTCACCCAGGTCATTTCACTGGCTTTATATAAGAGGGAAGCTTAGTCACTTAAGAACTGATAAATACACACGCGTTAGACCTGGGCCTGTGCCAACTGTCAAACATACTAACTCCCCTCCCCCCATGCCCCCTCGCTCGCTCCCACCCTCTCTCTCCCCCATCTGCCTGGCGTTGTTGGAATCCTTGTAAAACAGTGAATAATTTTAATATAAACGTCATGTATTTTGCACAAGAGATAAAAATTAATCACCTGTGTATGTATATTATGTATGTTGTATGTATACCATGTATGTACTCTATATATACACATTATTTCTCTAGTCAGTAGCGTGTGGCAATGCCCGTTTCATGTCACCACACGCTTAGATAAATGTGCCTGGCGACATCTGGAAGCTGCTAGTATACCACTTGCCACATGTCGCCCGAGAGGTCAGAGTGAGGTCAGTTGACCCTATAGGAGTGTAAGGACTACCTGCGCTTGAAAGCGCACCCTTGTATATTTCCGTTAATAAGAACCTACAGAACTCTACAGGTGTTTATGTTCGCTCCTGTAGTTAGAACCAAGTACCCCGAACATCTCCATGGCGCAGTGAGTATCAAGTGATCGATTAAGTGGAAATAAGTGCGTTCGTGTAAAATCAAGGCCGGTAGACCTCTTCCGTCAACTCCGTCATCCGTCGCCGTTGTCTCCCACAAAAAATCGTTTGAATTGCCAACGAGTTTTGAGCAGTGTGCAGTGACCGCAATTTCCTGTGAAGTGTCTTTAAGTGCCTCTCGTGTGTGTGTGTATTGTTAAAGTGTGTGTCCTTGTTTTAAAGGATTCCCTAAGGTGGAAGGCTGATATTGGGCATTCGTGAAGAGTCAGCGCGACCGTCCCGGGCTGCCTGGAGGGTAACTACCCCCACTGCTCACCCCCCACCGCCTCGCCTCGCCTCCCTCCGCGTTCCACCGCGCCTACACAGACCAACCCACGCACTAACACACTGACCGCGGTCATTTCTTCATATATATTTTATATATATATATATATTTATATTTATATATATATATATATATATATATATATATATATATATATATATATATATATATATATATATATATATATATATAAATATATACAGTTGTACCCCACTTAACGCGGTCAATAGAACCCAGAGGGTCCAGTGTTAAGTGAAATCCGCGTTAAGTGAACAACAGAACATATGGGATTAATTCCAATAGAAACCAGCCCGACCCCCAAACTCCACTTTTTGAAGACACATAACTATGTTGTAGTAAAAATAACATCTTAATTTTATGATGGTACATGCACACAATTAATACTTAAGAGAAATAGAGAAATACAGGCGCCAAGTTAATGTCCATTCAAATAATGGACTCAACTCCCTCCCCCTCTTCTCACACTACACTGCTAGCTCTTCCCTCTCTGAGAAATTTTTGGGGGAAAACCACTAAATTTTAATAAATAATACCTCAAACTAAAGTTAGGATAATACAATTGACATTGCTGGATTCCTTGTAAGACCAGGAATATTTTGAATATAAATGTCATATATTTTGCACAAAAGATAACATATGTACTTAGAGAAAACATTTTATCTAAAATTTGTATGTCTAATGCAAAATATATGATGTTTATATTCAAAATGATCACCAAATTGTAAGAATTCCAGCAATGTAAATTATATTCTGGCCGGGTAATTTGTATGAATTTTATGAGCTAAAACAGGCAGTCAGGCAGGGTGGCGGGTGGGGCAAATCTAAAAATAGCGTCTCGAGCCGGACACTCACTGCGTATATGTGGAAAAAATCCGTGTTAAGTGAAAGTTCAGCTCTGGCGAGGCACCGCGTATATGGTAAAACGTGTTAAGTGAAACCGCGTTAGGCGGGGTAATACTGTAAGTTACTTATTTGGGTATTCAATTAATTTTGTTGTCTCAGATCTGGTTGATACGATGGGCTGACCGGTCAACACTGATTTGACATACAATATACAGATAAAGTAATTATGCCCCGGGCCTCACGTGGTGTCCCTAGCGCCCGGATGAGTCAGATGGATGACAGCTCTTCAGAGATGGATGACCAGTCAGTGCGCGATGCCCCACCCTCTCCCAGCCACACCCCCCGACCCTCAGCCTCGTCCTCAGAGATAATTGCTCTGATGAAGCTTATGAGGAGGAAATGCGTCAGGACAAAGCGAAAAGATATGCTGAGGACCACCAACGGAGATTGGAAGTTAACGAACGGTTTGCAGCTTTGATATCTAGCCTCGCTGCTAATCAAGCCCTTGGCCCTTCCACTACTCAGGTACCGACTGGCTCAGATACCTCGTCAACGCCCTCTACCAAAGTGGTTGTCCAACCCCCACCCACCTTGAAGCCTGATGAGACTTTCCAGACTTTTCATGAGTGGCGGCGACGGTGGACTGATTATGCTACAATGGTGGATCTCCAGAGCTTGCCACAGCCTAAACAGCTCATTCAGCTACGTATGTGCCTGTCTCTGGGAACGCAGCATGTGTTGGAACATACGTTGCAAGTGCCCCCGACGTCTTTGTTGTCTGTAGAGGAGGTACTGGATGTTCTAGAACGGCACATCAAAGGTCAGCGGAATGAAGCTCTCCGCAGGAGGGAAGTGTTTAGCTGTAGACAGATGGAGGGCGAGACTTTTGACGATTTCTATGTACGACTCAAGAGAGCCTTGGAAGAGATAGACATATGTCCCGATAATCACCAGCAGTGCGAGGAGACCCAGTTGAAGCAGGTGATCCTGATGGGTATTAAGGACGAGGAGCTTGTCCAGCGCCTCACCTCCCTCGACTCTTCCTCCTCTCTTAAGGATGTATTGACAGTATGTAGCTCCTATGAGGCTGCCAGGTGTGCTACCTCTGCCATCCGAGCTCCCCCTACAGCCGTACGGGCTATGTCCCAATACAAGAAAGACAAGAAGTCTGCCCCAACGCCTACGCCCACCACGCCCACGCCCGGCTCCCTTTGCAACAGCTGTGGTAGGCAGCACGGAACACAGGTGTGTCCAGCTGCCGAGTCTACCTGTGACAGTTGTGACCGCAAGGGCCACTGGTCATTTACAGTACGGTGCCCAGCCAAACACTTCCAGTGCAATGTGTGTGGTCGTCTGGGCCACTACGACAAGTGTTGTCCGACCAACAAACCTAAGGGACAGCGTCGGCGGAAGCAGCAGCGCCCTTCCATCAGTGAGGGCCGCCCACAGTCACCAAATCAGAGGCACGACGACCCTGGACAAAGCCCGACCCATACTAGGAGGGTGTACTCCTCGCGTCCCAGGACCAAAGTCCCCCAGCACGTCAGCGTCATCGTGACCTACGGCAATGTGTCATCCTGTCTCGAGATGCTGCCCGACACCGGCGCTGAGGCTACGGTCATCGGTCCCCAGCATTTGCAATGCTTGGGGCTCTCTCCAAGCGATCTAGGACCGCCTCCCAAGGACCTCTGCGTCACGGCAGATGGTTCACAGATGGCCCCAGCCCTAGGTTCACTCTATGCCCAGGTCACCTTTGGCAACAGGTCGTGTCAAGCCTGGATTGACATGCATAACGGTGTCCCGACTCCTTTGCTGTCCTACAGACATTGCCAAGAGTTGGCCATCATCTCCCAGGACTTCCCAACACTGATTCTCGAGGTAAAATACGCCAACAGGGTGCACGAAGGGAGCAACAACTACCCTGCTGCAGCCCTACTCCTACCTCTGGCCAGTGACACCTCTCCTTCGGTAGTTGTCCCTGCTGCTTCACGTCTCCACGCCTTGGCTCGCCTCCACGACAGTCACTGTGGAGCCGAGGCCACCAAACGGCGTGCAAGACAGACTGTTCCGGCCTGGCATCAACCCCGACATCTCCAATGCTGTCCAGGCGTGTAAGCCCCGCCAAGTACTACAACCCAGCCAGCAGCACGAACTCTTCATGAGTGACGACAACCCCACCCGCCCCTTTGAGTCTGTGTCGGTCGACTTTTCGTGTGTGTCAGGAGAGTCCTTCCTGGTTATCGTCGACCGTCTCTCTGGATGGCCGGTTGTCATCAAGTGCGGTAATGATACGACATCTGCCGCCACCATCAGTAAGTTCCGCCACTACTTACGTTACGTGGGCGTTCCTGCGCGCCTGCGAACCAACGGAGGGCCCCAGTTCACAAGCCGGGACTTTGCCGCGTTCCTCGACCGATGGGGAGTCCGGCATGTGTTGTCACCGCCTCATTACCCGCAGTCCAACGGCCACGCTGAGGCTGCTGTCAAATCCCTGAAGCACCTCATCCTCAAAGTGGCCCCTTCTGGGAATATTGACTGCGAGGCCTTCGACCAGGGTCTCCTTGAGCTCCGCAACACACCCAATTACTCCGGACACTCCTCTGCCCAGGTCTTGTATGGACCCCCCCCTCCGTTCTTGTGTCCCTGCTAACCCTCAATCCTTCTCCATGGAGTGGCAGGCCAAGACAGAGGATTGTGATCGCCGAGCCGCCGAACGTATTCAATACGTCGTCGCCCGCCACAACGACCACGCCCGTCCTCTCCCCAGGTTGAGTGTCGGCGTGTCCAGGACCCGACCTCCCTACGTTGGGACAAAGTGGGCTTAGTCATGGGTCTCGGCAGGTCACGGGACTACCAGGTGCGGTTACACAGTGGTCGGGTGTGGTGGAGGAACCACCGTTTCCTCCGCCCCGTAACGCATCCCATCCCGCTGACCCCGTCACCAGTGCTGAGCCCCACATTCCCCCCCCCCCCCCCAGTGATTAAGCCCCTCGACGCTCAGAACGGATCCACAGGAAAAGGTATGCTCAAGACTTTGCAATGAGCGTATAAGGGGGGTGGAAGGTGTATGTATATTATGTATGTTGTATGTATACCATGTATGTACTCTATATATACACATTATTTCTCTAGTCAGTAGCGTGTGGCAATGCCCCCGTTTCATGTCACCACACGCTTAGATAAATGTGCCTGGCGACCTCTGGAAGCTGCGAGTATACCACTTACCACATGTCGCCCGAGAGGTCAGAGTGAGGTCAGTTGACCCTATAGGAGTGTAAGGACTACCTGCGCTTGTAAGCGCACCCCTGTATATTTCCGTTAATAAGAACATACAGAACTCTACAGGTGTTTACGTTCGCTGCTGTAGTTAGAACTAAGTACCCCGAACATCTCCAACCTGTATCACATTACAGTAGTGATTTAAGAGTAAAAGTGTATATGTACGTATATAGTATTCCACATACACATAAGTATAAATACAAAGTTTATGTGATGATTGGACAACGTCCATTTCGGTTAACGTCACGTTTCCAAGAACGTATCTAGGACGTTAACCGGACGTTAACCGGTGTATGTATATATATATATATATATATATATATATATATATATATATATATATATGCTGATAACCACCAGGAAAGAAGAAAACACGAAGTTCCCAAGCGCTTTCGTGTAATTCACATCTTCAGGGGTGAGTACAGACTAGATAGAGTAATGCAGAACAAGATGAATATATACAGAGGAGGGTGAGACCAGGTCCACAATGGTCAGGTAATGACCCTACTAATCTTTAAATGGCACACAACGGTTGGTGGTTGGGTCAGATGGGACAGTGACCCGCCCTCTCACCTGATCACAAATCTTCTTAATTACAAAGTTGTCCAGCTTGTACAAGCCGTTACTCAAATTCATGTTGAATGCTTCGGTATGTTTAATAAGACTAGATTCTATGATGTTCCTACTATCAATTGAATTACATGGTAATATTGAGGAGGCATTATCCCAGTCAATGCAATGCTTGTTATCCCTCAAATGAACAAACAGAGCATTGGATTCCTGGCCTGTCCTGACACTGTATTTGTGTTGTTTAATTCTAGTTACAAGATCTTTACCTGTCTGGCCTAAGTAAAACATATTACATTCCTTGCAAGGAACTTTATAAATGCAACCAATTGTGTTGTTGGGGGAGTTCTTGATTAACATTTGTTTAACAGTGCATGAGTTTTTAAATGCCACATTGACGTTCCAAGATTTTAGCTGTGCCGGAATGTGTGAGAAATTTTTGTGAAATGGTAATATTAAGATATTCTTATGGTCATGGGTGGGCTTGGGATCAGTTCTATAAAAAGTTTTCTTAGTAATGTTTAAGCATTTGTCTATGAAAGATCTAGGGTATTTAAGGTTTGAGCCAATATTATATATATATTTGTATTCCTCATCGATGAATTCCGGACTGCAAATTCTCAAGGCACGTAAAAACATTGTTGTAAATACTGACTGTTTGACTTTATTATGGTGGGCAGAATAATAATGAATGTATGAACACACATTGGTTGGTTTTCTATAAATACTGAACTTGAAAGTGTTACCCATTCTGTGTATCAGACAGTCTAGGAATGGCAATTTACAGTCTTGCTCTAATTCCACAGTGAATTTGATCGAGGGGGCTAAGTTGTTAAGTTGTGGTAGGAAAACTTTTAGGTCCTCATTACATGGCCAGAGACATAATACATCATCAACATATCTAAACCAGACTGCTGAGGGTGGTAAAATATTACTTAATAGTTTCTTTTCAAAGAATTCCATATATAGGTTGCTTAATACAGGTGAGAGTGGATTACCCATTGCCATACCAAATTTTTGAGCATAATATTCCCCATTGAATTCGAATTTGCAATCCTTAATACATAGTTTGATGAGTTCGATGAAGTCATCTTTCGAGACGGGCAGTGAAATGTTATCCAGGGAATCTATGAGGAACTCTAGTAAATCATCAACTGGGACCTTTGTAAAAAGTGACGTTACATCAAAGCTGACCAGTTTAAAATCATAATTAATGTGCAAGTTATTGAGTTTATCAACCAGATCCATATTGTTCTTGATATTGGAGTTAGAAATGTTGCCAACTAGGGGGTTTAGTAAGGAAACTAACCATTTAGATAGTTTATAAGAGATTGACCCAACAGAGCTAATGATGGGTCTTGCTGGGTTATTGGGCTTGTGGGTCTTGATTAAACCGTACATGTAAGGCAGTGGAGGGGACGTTGAAGTAAGATGTTTAATGAGAGTAGCTTTGCCTCTCAATAGGGACTTAAGTTTTTTGTTGAACTGGGTGTTGACAGTGTTGAGAGGATTATTTATGAGTTTAGAATATGTTGTAGTGTCACATAAAAGGTCATTCATTTTTGAGATATAGTCATCTTTGTTTAAAATCACTACTGTGTTGGCTTTATCTGCTTTAGTGACATGTAGATCCTTATTTTTCTTAAGGGCTTGGAGTGCTTTGGTGAATCTTTCTGGACAGTTTGAAACACAAGGCTTGGACATAGATGCATACACAACACCTTTACACATGTTCACTTCTTCACTTGTCAAATTACTGAATTTCTCCAAATTGCAAAATGCTTTGGCTATGTCAACACTGTCGACTCCCTTGTTGGAACCATCAAAACTTAAACCATAGCCGAGGGCACACAATGATACCTTGTGTGCCCTCGGCTATGGTTTAAGTTTTGATGGTTCCAACAAGGGAGTCGACAGTGTTGACATAGCCAAAGCATTTTGCAATTTGGAGAAATTCAGTAATTTGACAAGTGAAGAAGTGAACATGTGTAAAGGTGTTGTGTATGCATCTATGTCCAAGCCTTGTGTTTCAAACTGTCCAGAAAGATTCACCAAAGCACTCCAAGCCCTTAAGAAAAATAAGGATCTACATGTCACTAAAGCAGATAAAGCCAACACAGTAGTGATTTTAAACAAAGATGACTATATCTCAAAAATGAATGACCTTTTATGTGACACTACAACATATTCTAAACTCATAAATAATCCTCTCAACACTGTCAACACCCAGTTCAACAAAAAACTTAAGTCCCTATTGAGAGGCAAAGCTACTCTCATTAAACATCTTACTTCAACGTCCCCTCCACTGCCTTACATGTACGGTTTAATCAAGACCCACAAGCCCAATAACCCAGCAAGACCCATCATTAGCTCTGTTGGGTCAATCTCTTATAAACTATCTAAATGGTTAGTTTCCTTACTAAACCCCCTAGTTGGCAACATTTCTAACTCCAATATCAAGAACAATATGGATCTGGTTGATAAACTCAATAACTTGCACATTAATTATGATTTTAAACTGGTCAGCTTTGATGTAACGTCACTTTTTACAAAGGTCCCAGTTGATGATTTACTAGAGTTCCTCATAGATTCCCTGGATAACATTTCACTGCCCGTCTCGAAAGATGACTTCATCGAACTCATCAAACTATGTATTAAGGATTGCAAATTCGAATTCAATGGGGAATATTATGCTCAAAAATTTGGTATGGCAATGGGTAATCCACTCTCACCTGTATTAAGCAACCTATATATGGAATTCTTTGAAAAGAAACTATTAAGTAATATTTTACCACCCTCAGCAGTCTGGTTTAGATATGTTGATGATGTATTATGTCTCTGGCCATGTAATGAGGACCTAAAAGTTTTCCTACCACAACTTAACAACTTAGCCCCCTCGATCAAATTCACTGTGGAATTAGAGCAAGACTGTAAATTGCCATTCCTAGACTGTCTGATACACAGAATGGGTAACACTTTCAAGTTCAGTATTTATAGAAAACCAACCAATGTGTGTTCATACATTCATTATTATTCTGCCCACCATAATAAAGTCAAACAGTCAGTATTTACAACAATGTTTTTACGTGCCTTGAGAATTTGCAGTCCGGAATTCATCGATGAGGAATACAAATATATATATAATATTGGCTCAAACCTTAAATACCCTAGATCTTTCATAGACAAATGCTTAAACATTACTAAGAAAACTTTTTATAGAACTGATCCCAAGCCCACCCATGACCATAAGAATATCTTAATATTACCATTTCACAAAAATTTCTCACACATTCCGGCACAGCTAAAATCTTGGAACGTCAATGTGGCATTTAAAAACTCATGCACTGTTAAACAAATGTTAATCAAGAACTCCCCCAACAACACAATTGGTTGCATTTATAAAGTTCCTTGCAAGGAATGTAATATGTTTTACTTAGGCCAGACAGGTAAAGATCTTGTAACTAGAATTAAACAACACAAATACAGTGTCAGGACAGGCCAGGAATCCAATGCTCTGTTTGTTCATTTGAGGGATAACAAGCATTGCATTGACTGGGATAATGCCTCCTCAATATTACCATGTAATTCAATTGATAGTAGGAACATCATAGAATCTAGTCTTATTAAACATACCGAAGCATTCAACATGAATTTGAGTAACGGCTTGTACAAGCTGGACAACTTTGTAATTAAGAAGATTTGTGATCAGGTGAGAGGGCGGGTCACTGTCCCATCTGACCCAACCACCAACCGTTGTGTGCCATTTAAAGATTAGTAGGGTCATTACCTGACCATTGTGGACCTGGTCTCACCCTCCTCTGTATATATTCATCTTGTTCTGCATTACTCTATCTAGTCTGTACTCACCCCTGAAGATGTGAATTACACGAAAGCGCTTGGGAACTTCGTGTTTTCTTCTTTCCTGGTGGTTATCAGCATATACCTAGATCACGCGCACCTACAGTGATTTACTTGCATATATATATATATATATAATCAACGACCTCACCAGCAAGGAATCGAACCCTCGACCTACTGGGTGTGACTAGGGAGCGCTTACCGGCTAGGCCACAAGGACACTAAAAGCAGTTCTAGACTCTGTTATATTTCACACAAAGCCTGTTCATCGAGCTGATGGCGCCGTGAACCTCAATGGGAAACTGCCCGTGCCTCTTATGTGGTGTCAGTAGCATTTTACCGAATCCAGCTGGTATGAAACGCGAGGTATATATATATACTTCATTTTTAGTCCATATAACACGCGGACTTTGAACATATAATCAACGACCTCACCAGCAAGGAATCGAACCCTCGACCTACTGGGTGTGACTAGGGAGCGCTTACCGGCTAGGCCACAAGGACACTAAAAGCAGTTCTAGACTCTGTTATATTTCACACAAAGCCTGTTCATCGAGCTGATGGCGCCGTGAACCTCAATGGGAAACTGCCCGTGCCTCTTATGTGGTGTCAGTAGCATTTTACCGAATCCAGCTGGTATGAAACGCGAGGTACATATACAGTGGTAGCGGAAAGTTTGGGCGCAAAATTACAGGCACCCAAACTTTCCGCTATTATCAAAACATACGATAAATACCAATTTCCGCACAAACTTTTCGCTATATTTCAATGCTAGGGTTTGTACCGCTATTTAGGCGAGACAATATTGTACCATCATGAATAACAGTCATAGTAGAATGAGTGAGAGAGGCAGGGTCGGTGAGATGCAGTGGGTGGGAAGGAGGCGAAATTATGATTTAGGTGGTAATAATAGAAGTAGTGATGGTGATGAGAAAGCAGAAAGGTGGGGGTGACTTACCATTCATAGTATTGTAGTAGAACATTCTTTCATTAATCGGCAAATGGGTAGTAAAAACTTGCTTTCGTTATAGTGTGGATTTATTCAAAGGATTAACGTTCAGTGGGGACTTACTGTACTGTATGTCCCAGTTGGAGTAAAGGGGTTACTCATATGATGTATAAGAGTATTCCTAAGCTTTCAACAGTTCATATTTGCTATAAATCTGAAGTAATTTATACAAGCTTCCACTGTGCACTGACCTGTTCAAGTTAAATACGAGTCTATACTGTAGCTACGTATACAACCTTGGTACTACAGTACACTATATAATTAATAATATGTGAACAATTCTACTGTGAAAACTAATATTTTATTGAGCTAAAAATTCAGAACCTTTATGATCAAGACTTGAAACATTAGTTATATTTGGCAAGCATTTTTTATGAATATTATTAAAAACTCATGTTCTGTACAATACCTTTTCAAAATATAATTCTTAGACATTTTTATTTCACAAAATAACATTACCACAGCCACCTGTGTCCAATCACTGGAAAATTCCATGTGTCTGGGTGACCATAATGTGGAGTGTCTTTTGCAAAATCTTGTTCACTCCAACGGAAGACTGGCTGTTGATCATATGTAGGGCCATTGACAGCAAGAAAATGAAGTTTCTGAGCCATTTTTGCATTTGTCATTTTCATGTCTGTGCCTCCATGAGATCGATGGCCAAGAGCACTGAACGGGTAAGTCCCATTCTTGGGGTTCAAATCGTTTCTGGCAGAAATAGCATTTTCTGCACTAAATGGTGGGATACAGTTGCAGTGTGAAAGTGGATCATTCTTGAAATCATTGTATCGCATAAGCCTTATCATTGTATGAAGATTCTTAACAGTAGTGTGATCTCGTTTAAAGATTAGAGCCCTTGGAGTTTTGTCATATGTGAACCAATCTCCATATCGCTGGACCATGGCTGGAGCACCACTGAGATTGAAAATACTTGGATAGAAAGGAACGTTGTAGCTGGGCCAGTAAGACTGCTTGCTCAGGATATGTGATTGGTCTGCACTGACAATATGGCCAGGGAGTTGCTCCAATACCCACAATGTATTGCGCCTGAAAGTTAATACAGTATTAAAAAGGAGAAGAGCTGGTAATTATTTTTTATACTATGGCAAAACATTTAGTATAATAAAATGAGGAATGCCCTTACAAATCTACCTTGGCTTGAGTCTTTTATTACAAACATTTGGGTTACAAGATTTTTTTGTCATTACAAACCTACAAGAACCTAACTGGCAGTACAGTATACAAACACTTCCTTGGATTGACAAACAATATTTACTCTTATTATATTGGAAACAAATATCAAGGAAGCCAAGAACTAATTTTATGGAGAATATCAGTTCAGTATCCTAGGATTATTTCATGAGATAGGGACTGAGAGCATTTGTGAAATAAAAAATCATGATATAAAGATACTGTGCATGTAATGCAATACAAAATAAGGAGTTAGGGACTTGAAGGCCTAAAAAATTCACCAAACCTAACCTTAAGTTGTATTTACTTACTAAACACAAGCCAGAAGAAATGTACTGTATGTATGTAAGTATGTATAGTGTTCTGGTACATCACAGAAATATAAAGAGAACTGGACAAAAATTAAGAAAATCTTGCAAAAATAAGAAGTAAATAACACATCACACCCATCCTGCTAGTAATACTAGATGACAGTAAGTGCAATTGATGCAATGCACTCCCAGAGTACTGCAATGAAAAAACTATTGAAATGGAAGGATTTAACTTCTGTGCCTTTGTCTCATGTTCAATACAGTGAATATCAAACCTGCTGTAGGTCAAGAAGTATGGTACATATACAGTACACCAAAGAATCCTGATTTTGCACAGAACTATAGTATAAACTGCTGTATGGGCAAATCCCCTAAGAAAATTGCACCAAGTGGTTTTAAATCTCAAACACTCCTCTGGTGAACTAGAAACTTGAGGAAACTTTTCTGAAGAAGATAGGCATCATTCTTCATGAAAAGCTCAAAAAGGGGATGAATAAGCTTTCCTTGTTATTTTTACGACTTTTTCCATGGATGACACTAAATGCATCCAGATGTAAACATCGGAGCTATTGCATTATAGCATATGGCCGCACATATGATAAGGATGTCATCAGTATACTCATTACCCATTGCAGAGAATATACATACAGGTATCTCTCGTTTAACGTTAATTATCTATCTATCTATCTATCTCTCTCTCTCTCTCTATCTCACACTCACGCACGCACACGAATTAAGGGACACTACGTGTACTCCAATAGATGGTGTAATTCTTACTGAAAACTAGATACCTCCTTACTTGATATACTTCTTGGGTTCGAAGAGCTTGTAGTCAACCACCATCCACTGGTTATTATAAGTACCACTATTATGCATGGAGAAAAAATTTGTCCAGCTCTTTCCATCCTCACCTATGCGGTTAGCCACAATTGTGCGTATCCACTCCTGGAGCTGTTGAAAAAGTACAGTGATATCCCCGTTAGATGGAACAATTGGTGCAGAGCACTTCCGGGGATGAGAGATTTCCGGGTAACCAGACGACTTTCTTAAACCTGGAAAAATTCCTTATCCCCGGAATATTCTCCAGTTACTGAGAAAAGTTTCCAAGTGTCTAACAACTAGATATCTTGCAAACACAGACACTAGCCTACTTCCCCAGAATGCTTCTGGGTGCTGGGGATGTTTTCCTTGAGTCTAAACTGCGAGAGTCTGTAAATGCAGTTCTAATTAAGTTAGAAACTCCATTTTTTTACTATAATAATCCAGAATAGTTTATCTAAAAGTTTGGTAAAATAAATATATTTGAAAATTAAAAATTTATATAATATGGGCGTGAATGAAATTGTGTTACAGCAAAGACTGGCATTTTCCACTCCCATGGAGGTACAGTGGGGGATTAGTTGGTGTCATGTAACTGACCTTCTGATGGAATGTCAGGTCACCCTTTCTTGGGTGGGGGATAAGTGGGTCTCATGACCTGAAGATGTCTTGAATAAACACGAAACCTAACGTATTTTTAGAGAGATTGTGATAAGTATAAGTATAAAAGGAGTGAGAAAGCTGAAAGGTGCGGGTAATTAGAGAGTTGGAGTGGAAATGAGTGTTGCCAAGCACTCCTCAACAGCTGATATTTAACTCACAGTTACACACATACACAAATTTGTCATACAATAAGACCCTCACTCCTTATGTCTGCTGTCTTAATTCCCTTGTTAGGGACATGTAAGTGGTGTTGGAGTGCGTGTGGGTGTGATGATGGGGTGTGTGTGGGGGGGGTGTGTGTGGGGAGGGTGTGTATGTGTGAGACTGGTTGTTGGAGTGTGTATGTGTGTGTGTGGCTGGTTGTTGGAGTGTGTGTGTGAGATCATACTAGTTGGCGTTAGTGTGTAATGTTTGGTTGAAGAGTGTGGGAGTCGAACCTCTTTGGGGGTTGCGCGGTCACTTTTCTCCCCCCCCCCCCATTCCTCACTCAAGCGTGGCTAATGATGATAGGGAGATGAATTTGATACCATAATGATTCTTAATAAATTATCTACGAAAGCTTTCATTAAGATATCCTTAAACGAAATATTTCTATACGATATAGTGATGTGAATCCCATTCTTTTATAAAAAAAACATAAGAAATGTTGGTAAATGAGTGTCAGGGTCAGTTTTACCCCCCCCCCCCCCATAGACCCTTCTGCGTCTGGCTGGGAGGAGGGGGAGGTGGGGTGTCAACAGCCAGAAGGGGAGATTAATGTTTACTCAAGGATTATGAAAGGTTTTATATTTTTGCTTATAAAATGTCACTGACTTGATTAAGGAGAATATAATTTGCATTGCTGAAATTCTTGTAAGGTAGCAATTAATTTGAGTACTGTATAAACATCCCTTATTTTGCACCATACATAATAATTTTAGTAATTAAATTAGTACATTTGAGTACAGGTTGTGATAATTTATGTGGTTGCAGTTTCAAAGGTTTGTGACATCACTAATGTATAATGAGTCTCCAAATGCCCTGGTTTATTCATTGACCAGTTGTCAAAGTGTAAAATTAGCCATGTCGAGCTATCATGTATCAATTAATTTTAAAATAGAAATTATAATGTAGTGCTGTTAATGTGTGTGCTGTGTAAGTGTCTTGGCATTTCACCTCACTACCTGACTCCTAAACAAACTCTTCATCAACTTTTTCAAATCCTACAATGTGTTTGGCAAGGTCAAAACACACACATGGGAGTTAAGACAACAAGCATCCAGTGAGGGTTTTGTTGTGTGACTGCAAGGAGACAAATTAAAATATCTGCTGTAGAGGAGCTTATCGCTTGGCAACACTGGTGCATGTTACCACTCCTTTCCACTCCATCTCTCTAATTACCCACATCTTTCTGCTTTCTCACTCCATATTTTAAAATGTTATGTAATGTAATGTTGAAGGGATACACCTTTGCTCATTTATACTTATTCTTACCACAATCTCCCTACAAATACTTTAGGTTTTGTGTTTATTCAAGACATCTTCAGGTCATGAGACCAACTAATCTGCAACCCAAGAAAGGGTGACCTGACATTCCATCAGGTCAGTAAAATGAGACCACTAATCCACTACCCTACCTCCACCTGACATTGAGTCAGGTCAGGTCCCTCCCCCCCCCCCCCCCGCCAAAAGCTTTAACTTTCATCTTTATTCAAGACATTTTCAGAAAATTCTCTCGATTTACGACCTCAGAAAACTTGTTCCTAAAGCCGGAAATTTTTGGAAAATTTCGACTTTGGGAATGATTTTCCGGGCAAATTTCAATTCCGGCTATAGGAGATTTCTGGGTTTGAGGGATTCCGGTTAACGGAGATATTACTATATTTGAAGATCTGGATGACAAGGATTTTTTGTTTTTTAATTCAAGTTATGCTTCTTATACTGTCCCAAATGACATTTCTTTGTAACTGTGAGTCAGGACCATAAATTTTGACAGGAATTTACCATAATGTCTAAATACATTTCTAACAAGTAAAGATGCTTAACTAAAGTAATTAAGAAGATTGGTAAAGCTTTACTTTGGAGTTTTGTTAAGAATGGATGTCAAAACTGGCACCTAGGAAGGAGGAAATGGAAAGGACAAGTTATTTTAATTTACTACCTACCGTAATCAAACACATACCTCTCCAGTTGCCGTAACATTTTTCCAAAGTGCTGGGTTGCCATTCCCAATTGTAGTCTCCAAGGTTACAAGGCCAGATGAGAGTATATAAAAGTCATCTCCTGAGAATAACAAACCAGGATATGAAGAAAATGCAACTGTGTGGCCTGGATTAATATCTTTAGGTGTAGATGACCCGGTGCGACGGAACGGGAAAATGTACTTTTTCTGAATTCTCAACATGGACTGATACCTGCAAATACCCACAATATTTCATATAAGATTTAAAATGCAGTTTAATAATAAAATAACAAGCACTCGCTACCTTTAATATCACAAAAGCATCACAAGTTACTAGAAAAAAGAATAGAGTACAGGTAGTCGTCGACTTACGACCTAGATTGGTTACGGCCGCCCGGTCGTAAGTTGATCTGGTCGTAAGTTGGCCTATGTTATAATTACCTTACGTATATTATAATGTGTAATGATAATATAATCATCTTTAAGTCATATTTTATCAACATTTTCTTTGTTCATTATTGTTACGGTCGTCAGGTTTAAGTAAATCACTGCATACTACAGTACAATTTAATTGCCTTACGTATATTATAATGTGTAATGATAATATAATCATCTTTAAGTCATATTTTATCAACATTTTCTTTGTTCATTATTGTTACGGTCGTCAGGTTTAAGTTAATCACTGCATACTACAGTACAATTTAATTACCTTACGTATATTATAATGTGTAATGATAATATAATCATCTTTAAGTCATATTTTATCAACATTTTCTTTGTTCATTATTGTTACGGTCGTCAGGTTTAAGGAAATCACTGCATACTACAGTACAATTTAATTACCTTACGTATATTATAATGTGTAATGATAATATAATCATCTTTAAGTTTCCTCTTGGTAGACATCTTGGGGGGGGTGGTGGTTCAAGAAAAATTTCCAAGACAAAAGAAAGGCACAAGGCAAACAGACACGGAGGGAAGTGTGCTGTACCAGCGAGCGTGTTTGTAATTGAGCGCGGGGATGCGCGCGGCTCCAGCTCCCGGCAGCGCCAGGAGGCTGGGGCCAAAACTGTCGTACCGCCGGTCGTAAAGTCGAACAGACGTAAGTCGCATAGGTCGTAAGTCGACGACTACCTGTACAGTAATACCCCGTTTTACGCGGTTTCACTTTCCGTGATTTCGCATTTAAAAGGTACCTCGCCAGAACCGGACTTTCACTTTACGCGGTGCATCTACTCATATACGCGGGAAGCGGCGCAGGAAGCGGCGCGGGCAGGATGCGCACAAGGTCGCCCAGTCATCAAAACATTACCGAGTTCTTCACCCGCCACCCACCACAGCCGGCCCAAGTCAGTGATAGTGATAGTGAGGATATGGACTTATATGGACTTTGAGGGGTTTGATAAAGAGGCCCTGCAAGCCTATGTGGTGGATAGTGATACAATTGATGCAAGTAATACAGGTGAGGGCCAATGATCTGCCCTCTGCCTCGGAACCAATGCCCCCATCCCTGTGTGCCCAGCCATCTTTTCTACTAATGTAAGTGTTAAAAAAACTAATATTATTGATATTTCTCTTAATTATTAATTGTGTGTACATACCATCATAAAATTAAGATGTAATTTTTACTACAACGTAGGTATTGTGTCTGAAAAAGTGGAGTTTGGGGGGTCGGGCCAGTCTCTATTGGAATTAATCCCATATGTTCTGTTGTTCACTTTCCGCAGTACCCCACGGGTTCAATTGACCGCGTAAATCAGGGTACTACTGTATTAAAATTCTCACCAAATACAGTATAGTCTGGATTTACGCGGTTTTTGTTTACACGTTTGGTCACTTACGCGGTGCCTTGCCAGAATGAAATGTTTTAATTACGCGGTAAATTTCAGCATTTACGAGGGAAGCGGTGCGGGCAGGGTGCACACAAGGTCGCCCAGTCATCAAAACATTACCGAATTCTTCACCCGCCACCCACCACAGCCGGCCCAAGTCAGTGATAGTGAGGATATGGACTTGAGGGGTTTGACAAAGAGGCCCTGCAAGCCTCTGTGGTGGATAGTGATACAATTGATACAAGTGATACAGGCGAGGGTCAATAATTAAATATTAATTGTGTGTGCATACCATCATAAAATTAAGATGTTATTTTTACTGCAACGTAGGTATTGTGTCGGAAAAAGTGGAGTTTGGGAGTCGGCCCAGTCTCTATTTCAATTAATCCCATATGTTCTGTTATTTCGTTTACGCGCTTCTCGTTTTACGCGGACCTCCACGGGTTCAAATGACCACGCAAATGCAGACTATACTGTACAGGGGTGGATCCAGGGAGGGGGGAAGGGGGGGGGGTCTTGAAACCCCCCATTTTCTCAGAAAATTCCAATACTTTTTCTTCAATGCAGTATATTTTACTCAGGCATTTTTGTAAAGTAAAAAGTAAATACTGTACTATTAACCTCAGAATATCTCCTAATATCAAGAGCACATGGCTTCAAAATGCCCATGATATTGGTCAGACTTCAAAAAAATTTCCAAGGGGCTTACAGCACCCTCCCTCCCCTCCCCCCCCAAGCCCCAACTGGGTAATAAGAACATAAGAAAATAAGGAGTCTGCAATAAGCCGGTTGGCCTGTGCATGGCAGCTCCTGTCGAGAGTTACTGCCACTCTCTATCATCCATGAATCTACCCAGCCTCCCTTTGAAACTTTCCAGCGTTCCAGCATTTACGAAAAAGTTGCTAAGCTTGTTCCACTCGTCCACTACCCTATTTGCAAACCAGTTCCTTCCTATCTCCCTCCTAAACCTAAACTTATCCAACTTGAATCCGTTGTTCCGAGTCCTATCCTGCTCGGACATTATAAGAACTTTATCTATATCACCTTTATTGATTCCTTTCACCCACTTGAATACTTCTATCATATCTCCCCGCACTCTTCGTCTTTCTAGGGAATGCAAGTTTAGTTTCTTTAACCTATCCTGATATGGAAGGTTTCTAAGTCCCAGAATCATTTTCGTCATTCTTCGCTGCACTGACTCTAGTGAATTGATATTCATTCTATAATAAGGGCACCAGAACTGAACCGCATAATCGAGGTGCGGCCTGACTAGTGCAAGATGTAGTTGCAATAAGACCTCTGCACTCTTATTACTTACACTTCTAGATATAAAACCCAATACTCTGTTTGCCTTATTTCGAACATTAACACACTGTTTTCTAGGCCGTAGGTCCAAGCTTACAAGTACCCCTAGGTAATCTTGCGATGCTCGCCATGTTCCCCCCCCCCCTTTGATATTCCTGGATTTACCCCTAAAATCCAACACATTTCTTTCCTAAAAGAATTATCCTATGGAATTAATATCCATGAATTTAAATTAGAATAAAACCTTACTATTTTTTTTCCTTTGTACCTGTATATTAAAAAAGTTTTGATACTGAGGCTGCAACTACAGCAAGTGTTGAGACAGTAACCTTAAATAATGCTTGTTGCAAGAGAAGCACAATTGTGTCCTCCTTTCCACTTATCTGCTAGTTTGTGAGACTTTAGCATTAAGATTGCATGAAAGTTATATACAGGTAATATGAAAAAAAATTCTCAGCTTAATGACATCTGTTCCACTGAGAAAAAAAAACTGGGAAAATGTCAACCTAGAAATAAAGAATAAAGTTTTATTGAAGCAGCCATAGTGACTGTTCTAAGGATAAGAAAACAAATGCTAGTGATAAATGCACCATAGGCTTGATGTTGAGATCGTGTGTCCTTCTTAATTGTTATATTATTAAATTTTTCTTCTACAGCTTCATGATCTCCCTGCCAAAATGGATAAAACATGTAACTCAGTGTTACTGTTATTGTTTTTCTGGAAAGAAAAAATATAAGAGAAGCTGTTTATGTAAGGTCACTTTAGATGAAAGGCAGGTTAAGCTTTGGTAGCAATGACAAGTAGGTTTGAGAAAGTCAACATTTTTCCCTAGATATTCCCTGCTAAATTAGGTGTGTTTATCAAGGTGGGAAATATGGTAGTTATAACTACCCAGAACTCTGTCTATGATTACTTCTGAAACATATTTCATTCTGTTTGCAAACTCTCTAAATTTGACCTGTTTACTGTAACGAACTTGGGAATGGATGAGAACCCCACTTTTGATATTTTATTTGATTAGTGCCAGACAATTCTATTCAGCTCAGAGGGAAACCCATACACAAGGGGTTAATTTGTTCCAAAAAATTTTCCTACTCACAAGCTACATACTATACTAGTTCTTCTTGTAACTAACCATTTTATTGGTTATCCTCAACAATTTTCCAGAATAATGATGTACAAGATGGAATAACTGCAGAGAACTGAGTACGGTATTGAATAAAAGCAACTTTTTTACTTACGTGTTCCAAGTAACGTGCGAAACATAGAGATCAGTATTGCCATGAAGGACTTTAATAAGAGCCGAGCAGTGGCCATCTCCAGTAATGTGCCCACTACTAACCCATTCTTCTACGCTCATATTATGAATTTTTGGATCCAGGGCTGATTCCAGATCTTCAAGATCTCCCATCAAATTCAACAATCTGAAATTAATTATAAATATTTTTCTTGAGAAAAATTACAAACTTTTCTTTTCTAAAATGCAGGTACTTATTTATGTAAAAAAAAAAAAAATAATAAAAATACCACAATAAGGTTGTTTTAGGAGTCCATCAATCTAACTACATCTTGTGTACCTTCTACTTCAGGGTGGTTTATGGAAAATCTCCACACGTTACACCTCTAAATATTTCATCTTTGATACAATGATCCTGCACATCAAATCTGTCTTTCTACTATACTGTATTCATAGGCTCTCTCTAGATTTCTTAATATTATGTCACCTAAATATACTTCTACAACAATTCTCTTCACTTGCAATGCATTCAGTTACATGAAAATTTAAAACTCCTAAAAATCAGCAATACAGTACAGTATTTCAAAATATTAAACTTTCCCTGAAATTCAGCAAATATCCTTAAATATAGAAGACCCAGCCATACTTCTCAGTGTCATTGTTCTGTTGTCTAGTACTATGTGGCTACATATAATGCTGCATTAGTAATGGATGGATCATAGTCAAGTCAAGATAAATCACATCTGCTCGTGTGCAGTGCCCCATGTAGAAGGAAATTGACGCCATTATTTTGTATTCTGAATGCAAGGATGACCCTCTCATGGATAGTGACAGATATATAAATGAAGATTGTGAACTTTCCTGAAGATTATATTGTTGTCCTTTTTTTTTTAACTTAGCAAGAATGGGCCAGGCCTCCATCTTAAATACTATGCCATGATTGGGTGAATCTCAAGGTGCCACAGGTGCAATTAACTAATTCTGATGCATTGAAGTTTAAATCCATGCTTTTTAACTGAAGTATTTTCACCATTGACACATTCTGCAACTCATTTTTCTTGTCGCCTGGGGTTATTGATTTATTCTAGATGTGATGAGAGGTTGCCAATGGAAAACTGCTGAATATGAAGATATATTTTTGAAATTAGGAAAAAAACTGTAGTGTTCCCTTGTCCAGCCATTATGTATCAGCTTCTTCACCAAGATACGGTAGACAAGAGCGGTTGTAATGAATGTTAAGGAAGTTTCAGTGACAAGGATGAGGTATATGCTTGTGGTAGTGGGGTAGCATCCATTAACCATGAGGCTCCCACATGGAATTGGAGTGATTCTTTGTTTATTCCCTGACCCCTGAGCTTTGATGGTATAGCTCAGTTTATAGTAGGATTCAAATGTTATATTTGTTTATATTCCCCCATCCAGTCGGTCATGATGTACTGCGCACATCATTGTCATTCCTAAAAACCCACTTTAATTCATATTACGCTACATGACATTCAAATCCACTGCGCTTGTAGAATCTCAGGAGAGACGTGTCTTTCCCATCCGTTTTACCCTCAGGATCACTCCCAGTAAGTCTCGCCTTCGAAAACAGTTGTCACTACGTTTATTCCACTCTCTACTGGCAAACGCAATCTTGAATTAGTCTGTGTAAATCAACTTTAGTAATTCGCCAGACCTTTGTCAACTGAGGGTCATCCTTGGATGAGCAACAGTTAGATTGTGTGTAATTTCTGTCATTGCGTGAGTAGCGATCGCTGGCAACTCAGGGGTATATAAACCAGTGCGAGCGGGAGGAACAAACCTCCCGTATCACCTTTCACCTTCGTTCTCAGATATGTTCTGTGTTTATAACCATTCAGTTTGATTCAGTCTATTGTAGTGAATATCAATGTTCATCAGTGTTCATGCTTTAACAGTGGGATTGTCATTCACCCAGTGTAAGAAGTAATATAACATAAATATCTGACGTGGCGAGACAAAAGATTTATTTGTGACTCACCATCCTTCCCCAAAAACGTTCCGTGTCACCTTTCACCTTCGTTCTCAGATCGACGGTGGGCTTAATTGAAACCCCACCGGTCGCTCGGAGCCGGTGGATACCCAGCAGTGGTCAATATATGAGTGATGGCACTGATTCGACATGATTAATCGGCTCCACTCTACCTTGTGGAGCCAGATCCCAGACTCGCCATGTGTTTGGCTTTAACCGACCACCACAGCGATCGTCAGTGTTACAGGCGCCAGTGTGATACCCTGGGACATGCCTGGGAGTTATATGTCCACAGTGGTGTTGTATGTGTTTGGAAACAATTATCTCATGTTGGGTGTTGTGAGTGAAGTATCTTATGTAAGTTGTCATATCGGTAATGAAAGGTACAATCTGACATGTGAGTGATACTGTAAGAAGGGTACCCAAAATCATCGTTGTTCTTCTGAGGAAGGCCAACTCACTTGTATTGTTTTTACAGTATGTTTTATAATAAATTGAAAGAACTAAGACATGTTATGGTTTCACCCTTCTTCCCCTTATCGATTTGGTCAATGAAAAACCTAACCCAATGCCTAGTCCACTCTGCATGCTACCTAATGAGCTAATGAGGGGGTCTGGTGGCAGCAACCCTTAGAAATTAAGAACAGAGTTAAGTATTTCCCCTTAGAATTAGTGACCCCAGTCTGGCAGTATAATGACAAGTTGCCATCGCTGTCCTCAAAGGGTTAAATGCCACAAATATGATTACAGGTACTGTAGTGTATTTATACTTTGACCAATGTTTTAAAAGTACAATACTGTGTTGATAAAAACTATACTAATAACTTATTATCACTTGTTTATAAATAAAATAAATAATGTAGCAGTGAACCAACTTACAAAATGGAATCAGATTCTATGGGAATGTTGGCTGTCCTATTGTATCCATCTGAGACACCATTCATCTGTGCTAATATCAATTCAACCTGTAACATAAAGGGTTGAAGTTTAGTTCTTACTCTTTACCATTTTCATGTTAAACATATAAATATCAAGTCAATATTTATGAATACGTATAATAAGACATAATGTACAGGATTTACTTTCCTAGGTACAACTTATCCAATCCCTTGTAATAATCATATACCTGTAGTACTGTACCATATACACTTTATTAAAATTTGAGAAAATATTTTAACCTCATTTACTGAGTGGTATTTACATTGTGCCAGACAGGACAACTCTTGTTCTTCAATTGAACCATAGCCTTCATCCATTGCATATTCTTCTTAAGGTATTCTTGCAACCTGTCACAAAACTCCTGCGACTTCCATTCACACAAGCCTTCCAAAGTATTCCTGTAAATAAAATAAATATACAGTATATATACAGGTAGTCGTCGACTTACGACCTAGATTGGTTACGGCCGCCTGGTCGTAAGTTGATCTGGTCGTAAGTCGGCATATGTTATAATTACCTTACGTATATTATAATGTGTAATGACAATATAATCATCTTTAAGTCATATTTTATCAACATTTTCTTTGTTCATTATTGTTACGGTCGTCAGGTTTAAGTAAATCACTGCATACTACAGTACAATTGGTTTATTATTTACACAACATACAAAAAAAAAAAATACAGGTGCAAAACATATAAAACATTTTAGTTGCAAAACATACAAACATACAAAAAACATCTTATTGGCCGCTGGTGCTTGGCTGTGGATCGTCGATGTCGTCAGCTGGGGCAGCCTTTGGGGTAGCCGGAGGAGTTGTTTTTTTCATGAACATGGTGAGCTTTGTCTGAATTGTTCGTTTCTTCTTCTCCTCGTAAATTTCTTGATACGGACGAAACGAATTGCGTGCCATCTGCTCAATCCTTGCAAATCGTTCGATGTTTGGGTCCATTCCTTCAAAATGGGCAAGAAGTTTATTCAGTAGAGATAAACCTTCTGATAATCCCTTAGTGGCAGGTTGAGGAGTAGATGAAGACAGTTTCCTCTTGGTAGACATCTTGGGGGGGTGGTGGTTCAAGAAAAATTTCCAAGACAAAAGAAAGGCACAAGGCAAACAGACACGGAGGGAAGTGTGCTGTACCAGCGAGCGTGTTTGTAATTGAGCGCAGGGATGCGCCCGGCTCCAGCTCCCGGCAGCGCCAGGAGGCTGGGGCCAAAACTGTCGTACCGCCGGTCGTAAAGTCGAACAGAAGTAAGTCGCATAGGTCGTACGTCGACGACTACCTGTATATATATATATATACACAGTCAACCCTCACTTTACGCGGTCCAACATTCCGCGTTTCCACGGTACCCTGCCGGAACCCAGGATGCTCACATTCCGCGGTGCATGTACCCCTTTATGCGGAGAGTGTCCGGCTCGACGCTATTTTTAGATTCGCCCCACCCGCCTGCTCCTGCCTCCTCCGCCTGGGCAAGCCACGCGGTAAGGTTGCGCAGTGCATGTGTCTGTTGTGTTATCAGTGACGTCATATGACGTATCGGACTGTGATCGGCCATGCATCCCTACCTCCCTCCGCTGCTAGCTGTAATTCGTTTAAAGTAATATGACGTGTCCACCCGGGGGAGGGAGGGAGGGAGGAAAGACGACGCTTGACCTAGCCGCGGCAGTTTCATCCCTCCTGGCCACACCGTGTAATCGTGCATCCATTGTTCTGTAAAATGGCTTCCGCCAGACCACCACCCCCAGAGAGAAACCCTTCCTTACCTGGACCCAGCCGCCCTAAGCCCAAGAAGACACGACGTTCCTTAAGCTACGAGGTGAAGTACAAGATCATCCAAGAGTTAGAGAAAGGAACAAGACAGGTTGATTTGGCGCGCCAGCATGGTGTGAACGAATCTACGATCCGGACGATAAAGAAGGATGCAGCCAAGATAAAGGAGCACATGAAGATCACAAAGTCTACAGGTGCTTCTATGATCAAGTATTTCCACAACCAGGTGCTTCTCAAGACGGAAAAATTACTTGTGAGCTACTTGGTGCGTCAGGCGCGACGGAACATGGCGGTCGACATGCGCTCTGTTAAGGAGTACGTACGTGAACTGTATACTGTATGCTGCAGTGTCACGAAAGATGGGAATTACAGAGCCCAAACCCTTTAATGCTTCCTCTGGGTGGTTACAGAGGTTTAAGATGCAGAACAAAATCACCAATATAAACATTGGTGGTGAAAAAGCTAGTGCTGATCGTGCTGCGGCTAGGGAATTTCCTCCGTTTTTATGTGAGATTATGGAGGAAGGACAGTACACCGACGACCAGGTGTTTAACATGGACAAATCTGGTCTTTTTTGGAAAAAGCTACCTTCCAAGACCTTCGTTGTGAAGAATGCCAGCAAGATTTGGGGCCGGAAGTTGCAGAAGGAGCGCATCACCGTCCTGTTTACCACCAATGCCTCCGGTACCTGTAAGCTCAAGTTATCGGTGATCCACACAGCCCGCAAGCCGCACGCCTACAAGAGCATGGACATGACCAAGCTAAATGTCCACTGGCTGACCGCACGAAAGGCGTGGATGTTCTCTACACTGTCCCTCTCCTGGTTTGATGACTGTTTCGTTCCCGATGTGAAGAAATTCTGTGAGCAACAGAATTGCCATTCAAGATTTTGTTGCTGCTGGACAACGCACCAGGACACTCGCCCCCTACTGTTAGATCATCACCCCAACGTAAAAGTGGTCTTCCTTCCTCCAAACACTACGTCTACATTACAGCCCATGCACCAAGAGTTAATCTGTAATGTAAAAGCTGCATTCTCAACAAAAAAATTCCAGCTCCTGAACGACTACACCAACACCAGGGAAGAGTTGCGTAACCTGAGTGACACCACCACCGATAGCAAGAGCGAAGACGACGAGGATCAACAGTTGGCAGAGCAAAAAATACTTTTCAAACAATTCTGGAGAATATTCAACATCAAGAAAGCTGTGGACTTCTTGGTGGAGGCATGGGATCAGCTGTCTGTAGCAACTGTTCGTCACGCATGGAGACATGTGTTGCAAGGCATTCCGGGCGTTAGGCAGAGTCAATCTGTGACTGGTGAGGTTCAGACTGTTGCAGTAGCAGTGGACCTTGCCAGAGAAGCTGCGCAGAGTGTTACAGCTGCAGGCTTCTCCGAGACCACCAACGACGACATCCTGGAGGTGATTAGGGATCCTGATGTGACTAACGACGAGATGGTAGATGACGATGACGTCAGTGAAGAGGCAGGTGGTGCGTCATCCCAAGAAGAACACCGCTTAGGGGTGCCATCGAGTGTGTTGAGAAAGTCAAGCTCCTCCTTTCCGACGACCCTGTCGCAAACAGGTATGAAATCTTCACTACCCAGCTGTTGCAGACTATGGAGCCCTACTTCAAGGTTTATCACGACAACATAAACACCAGCCGTCAGCAAAGCATAACAGAGTTCTTCGCCCGCAACCCACCACAGCCAGCCCAAGCCAGTGATAGTGACAGAGGTAGAGACAGTGAAGATGACTTTGAGGGATTTGTCAGGGAGGCCCTGACATGTGTGGATGACAGTGATGGCGACTCACCTGAGGGCCAGTAGCCTGCCCTCTGCCTCGGAACCAGCCGACCCATCTCTTCTACTAGCATAAGTGTTCAACCTAACTTTTAGTTTTCCTAACCTAACCTTTATTTTTCCAAACCTAACCTCTTCTATATTAATTGTTTGTGCATACCATCATAAAGTTAAGATAAAATTTTTACTACACCATAGTTGTGTGTTGTCAAAAAGTGGAGTTTGGGGGTCGGCCCGGTCTCTATTTCAATTAATCCAATATGTTATGTTGTTCACTTTACGCGTTTCTCACTTTCCGCGGTACCCTGTGGGCTATATTAACCGCGTAAAGTGAGGGGTGACTGTATATATATATATATATATATATATATATATATATATATATATATATATATATATATATATATATATATATACAGTCATGCGCCGGTTAACGTCCGACCGAACAACGTCAGATCGCACATACGTCCGTGGCGCCCCAACCACCACCCCCCCCCCCCCCCAAAAAAAAAAACAAAAAAAAACATGTGATGCCTACTGGACCACCACTCCACGATCCCCTGACGGAGACACAATGATCCTCCCCATACTGGTCAGATATTATGTGTTTAAGGAATATGCTTCCTTACTTAGGCTTTTCTAAGCATTTGCCTACAGGTGAAATGTTAACCTACATCTATTGAGGATAAAATCTTTCACCTACAAATTGACAATAACACATTTGCTATAATCAGACATATCTAGTTGCCTCAACAATTGCAAGGTGCAATTGGGGTTGCAATTTCAAATTCTGTGGCATTACTAAAAATAGTAAAGTTTCTGGTGTACTCTAAGATTAAGAGAGAAAACGGAGGACTCAGGCGTCCTGATGTGAGGGAAAACGGACTCGTACGACGAGGGACCAAATAAAAAAAGCATAGCTACATGTTTTGTGGACTACAGTATTAAGCGTACCCTTTTCATCACTTTGTAATAAACCTAGCCATGCCTATGTGTATTTACAATATTTACCATAACATTATATATATATTTAGTGGGTATAAATGGTCCTAAAATGGGAAACTTGGGGTTGGGTCTTGGGTGCCTGGAACCAATTAGAATAAATCCCATAGGTTATGTACTTTCATTATTGGCGGGGTCCCAATTAGGCGCGATATCCAAGGGATGACTGTATATACTGGTGACACTGGCCAGTTGCTTCTGGTGTTATGGTACAGGGATACCAAGTGACAGCACTAGGATCCTGCTTCCTCTATCAAGGAATAAACAATTAAAATTTAAATTGAAAAAAAAAAAAAAAAACATTCAAATAAATTACTATCTTACAAGAATCCCTCCAATGTAAGTTATATTCACCCAGGTCGTTTGGGTGAAAAATTATGAGAAGAGCTTAGTCACTCTTAAGTAATGATAAATAAACACGCAGGCAGGCCTTCAGCGCCAACTGTCAAATCTTATCTCAAATAAATAAACAAACAAACGCCAGACATTCTGTCACCTCACCTCCTGCCCCCTCCCCCCCCCCCCCTCTTCCCACCACCCTTGTGTTCAAGATAAAAGTTTGGTGATTTCTTTATGTTTATTTTATATAATATCTCAGACTAAAGTTACAATAATATAATTTGCATTACTGAAATCCTTGCAAGACAGAGATTAATTTGAATATAAGCGTCATATATTTTGCTGAGGATATAAAAAATGTAGTACAATAGTGAACAATACTGTAGTACATTTTATAAAAAGTTTTTCAACTGTATTTTTGGGTAGATTTACATAAATTTCTTCATTTATTTTCATCCATTTACATGCACACACCATACTAAAAGAAACATAAAAGAAATAAATGACCTTAGTGCAAAGCTGGAGTGCACATGTACTAACTTGATTACGGTACTAAAATTATTATGTCTAGTGCGAATTACAACATGTTTCTATTCAAATAAATCAGTATCTTACAAGAATACCAGCTATGTTAACTATATATTCCTAGGTCATTTCACTGGCATCTTAAAATGAGAGAAGCTTAGTATGACTGTTAAATAAACACACAGAGACCTTCGGCTCAAACTTATTACCTCAACCCCCCACCCCGCCCCCAACCCCTCGCTGACTGGCTGGCTCCGTCAGTCCCCCCAGCCCCCCCAGCCAGGCTTTTAGGCTTACAGTTTTTTTGTTATATAATATCTCAGACTAAAGTTAGGAGATTATAATTTGCATTGCTGGAATCCTTGCAAGACAGCCAATAATTTGAATATATACGTCACATATTTTGCCAAGAGATAAAAATTGTTGTACATTAGCGTACAGTACTGTACTACATTTTATAAAAAAGTTTTTCAACCGTATTTTTGGGTAGATTTACATAGATTTCTTAGTGCAAAGCTGGAGTGCACATGTACTAATTTGATTATGGTACTAAAATTGTTTTGTTTAGTGCAAATAATAGCATGTTTATATTCAAATTAATCAGTATGTTACAAGAATCCCAGCTATGTAAATTATATTCACCCAGGTCATTTCACTGGCGTTTTATAAGAGAGAAGCTTAGTCACCTAAGAACTGATAAATATGCACGAGTTAGACTTGGGCCTGTGCCAACTGTCAAACGTACTATCTCCCCTCCCCCCACGCCCCCTCGCACCCTCTCTCTCCCCCATCTGCTTGGCGTTGCTGGAATCCTTGTAAAACAGTGAATAATTTTAATATAATCGTCATGTATTTTGCACAGGAGATAAAAATTAATCACCTGTATCATATTACAGTAGTGATTTAAGAGTAAAAGTGTATATGTACGTATATAGTATTCCACATATTCTTAAATATAAATAAAAAGTTTATGTGATGATCGGACAACGTCCATTTCGGTTAACGTCACGTTTCCAAGAATGTGTATGTGTGTGTGCGTGTATATATATATTACCCCGCTTAACGCGGTTTCGCTTAGCGCGTTTTACCATATACGCAGTGCCTCGCCAGAGCCTAACTTTCACTTAACGCGGGTTTTTTCCACTATACGCGGTAAGTGTCCGGCTGGAGAGCTATTTTTAGATTCGCCCCACCCCCTACCCGCCACCCTGCCTGACTGCCTGTTTTAGCTCATAAAATTCATACAAATTACCCGGCCAGAATATAATTTACATTGCTGGAATTCTTACAATATGATGATCATTTTGAATATAAACATCATAGATTTTGCATAAGACACAAATTTTAGATATAATGTTTACTCTGAGTAAATATGTTATTTTTTGTGCAAAATATATGACATTTGTATTCAAAATATTCCTGGTCTTAAAAGGAATCCAGCAATGTCAATTATATTATCCTAACTTTAGTTTGAGGTATTATTTATTACTAAAAAGGTAAATATTCTGGTTTTCCCACACATCTGGTAGGGACAAGGTTGGTGGGGGGTGGGGGGGGAGGGAGGGAGGGACCGACCGACCATCTGTTACTGTGTGAAGAATATTATTTTTTTTATTAACTGAAGATATTTGTTTTAGCTCATAAAATTCATACAAATTACCCGGCCAGAATATAATTTACATTGCTGGAATTCTTACAATTTGGTGATCATTTTGAATATAAACATCATAGATTTTGCATTAGACATACAAATTTTAGATAGAATGTTTACTCTGAGTAAATATGTTATCTTTTGTGCAAAATATACGACATTTGTATTCAAAATATTCCTGGTCTTACAAGGAATCCAGCAATGTCAATTTGATTATCCTAACTTTAGTTTGAGGTATTATTTATTAAAATTTAGTGGTTTTCCCCCCCAAAAAATTTCTCAGAGAGGGAAGAGCCAGCAGTGTAGTGTGAGAAGAGGGGGAGGGAGTTGAGTCCAATATTTGAATGGATATTAACTTGGCGACTGTATTTCTCTATTTCTCTTAAGTATTAATTGTGTGCATGTACCATCATAAAATTAAGATGTTATTTTTACTAGAACATAGGTATTGTGTCGGAAAAAGTGGAGTTTGGGGATCGGGCCAGTTTCTATTGGAATTAATCCCATATGTTCTGTTGTTCACTTAGCACGGTTTTCACTTAACACGGTACCCTGTGGGTTTTATTGACCGCATTAAGCGGGGTACTACTGTATATATAATATATATAAAGTCGACCCTCGTTAATTCGGACTAATAGGGGGGGAGGGTGTCCGTTTTAGCCGATTGTCCGAATTAACCGATTTAGGGGTTAATATTGCATTATATTTCAAAGTCATTGTTTTCGTCACGATGTTATCCCTCTTTCCACTGTAATACGTACGTAATTTCAGCAAAAATATTACGTTTCCGTGAATGTATTATATCAAGCACAGTATGAATAGAATACCATTGTAATATAACAGAATTTTAACCGAAAACTAGTAAAAAAACGAATAACATCTCAAGAACATCGGAAGCTTAGGTAAAGTCTTTTGTTTTCGTCATGTATTTTATCCTATTTTACATTGAAATACATCACTTTTCAGCAAAACTACTATTTATTTCAGAGAATATATTCATTCAGGCGCAGTTTAAGTAAAATATACGCGTGATGTAACAGTTTTTTAACTGAAAACGATTCGAAAAACACGTACCCTCTAGCCCTGTTCAAGGAGAGGACTGGGAGAAGGTGTTTGGTGCTGCAGACGATGACAAGGAAAATGATTTGGATGGATTTTAATGAAAATATTCCGAAATATGGTATCGTAGTATTTATTCAAGTCAATTAGGATAGAATATTATTGTAATACAACAGTTTTTTAACTGAAAACCAATCGAAAAGCGATTACGGCAACATCTTTTGAACGAACGAAAGCGAAAGTCATTGTTGTCGTCACAATTTTATCCCACTTTCCACTGTAATACGTACGTCATTTCAGCAAAAATATTACATTTCCGTGAATGCATTATACAGTGGTCCCTCTGTTAACGAGTGCCTCGGTTGACGAAATTTCGGTTAACGAGCTGCCTCCCATAAGATTCTTAAATTCGGTTAACAAGCAACCCCTCGGTTAACGAGTTTCTTACGAGCCGACCTCAACATGTTTTCGCTTGCACTCGCCGGTCAACCAGCTGTAGTATTAGTCCGCCAATACATAAATCGGCTCTAGGGCTTAAATTCCTTACTATTTCAGTATATACCAAGAAGTTTATACTATTCAATAATTTTAAAAGTTTAATATTCAATTTTTTAGTAATTTTAACAATTATTGAACATAATTGAAGGTAAAGTGACTAGTTTAATGTGCGGCATCCAGCCTCTTAACACAGCAAACAGGCGTTAGTCTCTCTCTGTTTTCACTGGAGGTAACATCTTGCTTGAGACTCTCTTGAACTAAACGCTTTTTTTCTGTGTTTCCAAGCAAATTATTGGTCATTTTGAAATTTATTTTACATATTGACAATATATAGCGCAGTGCAGTGTTATTTTAAAGAAAATTTTCTTTATTTACAACAAGTTTAACTTTGAAAAACACGTGTTGACATTGTTTGAATCCAGCATGGGGCCTAAGAGATCAAGAAAAGCCATTTCAATCCAAACCAAGCAGGAAATCATAAAAAAACATGAACAATGCATTATAACAAATGTGCTTAGCAAAGAATATGGCATGTCGACATCAACTGTGTCGACAATTTTTGCACAGAAAGACAAATTTAAAGAAGTGAAAGTGAGAAACAAATCTACAAGAGTGTTTAAAAGTAGATCCCTAATCGTAGAAACTGAGAGGTTACTTATCATCTGGATTAGGGAAAAACAGATGAAAGGTGATTCAGTTTCTACTGAATTCATTTGTGAAAGAGCCAGGGAGATTTACGAACATTTAAAGGCAGATCAACCTGGTTCTTCAGGCACAGAATTTGAAGATTTTCGGGCCAGCAAAGGCTGGTTCGAAAAATTTAAGAAAAGAAGTGACATTTTCAATGTTGTTAGGCATGATGAAGCTGCTAGTGCTGATAAGGAAGGGGCAGCAAAGTTTTTAGATGAATTTAAAAAACTGACGGAAGAAGAAAATTATCTTCCACAGCAAGTGTTCAATGTGGACGAAACTGGGCTGTTCTGGAAAAAGATGCCCAAAAGAACATTCATCACCAAAGATGAAGCCTCTTTACCTGGGCATAAACCCATGAAAGACCGTCTCACTCTATTGCTTGGTGCCAATGCTTCAGGGGATTTCCGACTGAAGCCTATGCTTGTCTACCACTCTGAAAACCCCAGGGTGTTCAAGCAACAGAAAGTGGTAAGAACAAAGCTTGGAGTTTATTGGAAGTCCAACCGTAAGGCATGGGTGACAAGACAGCTCTTTAATGAATGGGCTGTTAATGTGTTTTGCCCTTCTGTCAAGAGCTACCTAACCACCAATAAACTCCCTTTAAAGGCTCTTCTCCTCATGGATAATGCTCCTGGTCATGACCCTGACCTTGCCAGCAATTTGGATTATCAATTTGACTTTGTGAAAGTGTTGTTTTTGCCTACAAACACTACATCAATCATACAGCCAATGGACCAGAATGTGATTAGCAACTTCAAGAAGTTGTACATGAAGAAAATGTTTAGGAGGTGTCATCAGGCAACTTCCAATGATCCTGAACTAACACTGAAACAGTTCTGGAAGACACAATTCAACATCCTGGAGGCTGTAAAATTGATTGTGTCATCATGGCAAGAAGTCTCCAGTAGATCCCTCAATTCTTCATGGAAAGCACTGTGGCCATCAGTAGTCCATGATTTTGAGGGATTTGAGGAAGAAACAGAGTTGGGCCTTGAAGTGGAGGAGGAGGATGTGGAAGAGCTTGTGATGTCTCATGAGGAGGAACTTACTCCTGATGACTTGAAGCAACTGGATGAGATGTTAGAGGTAGAGGCTGACAGTGGTGTGGAGGAAATTGAAAGTGATGACCATATGTCAGCTAAACAGTTGAAAGATGTGATTTACTTCTGGGAGAAGTTCAGGGAACTGGCTTCAAAGCACCCAGAAGTGGAAAAAACTGAACTAACTTTGTGTCATGTTGAGGACTCAGTGGTCTCCTTCTTTAAACATAGGTTAATGGTGAGGAGGACAGATGCCCCACAGACCACAATTGACACTTTCTTCAGTAAAAGGCAGAGGGAACAAGATGCTATCCCTCAGCCTTCCACTTCAAGAAGGAGAGAGGATGTTCATGGTGGAGAATCTGTCAGTCCAGAGGTTCCTGACATTTTTATGGAAGGTGACTCACCTTCCAAGAAGCAGTAAAATGCTTCTCCTCCACCTCTACTTCCTTCTCTTCTCCCTTCTCCTTCTCCATCTCCCACTTCAAATGCACATCATCATCATCATCATCATCCAGGAGCCTTATACATACACACCTCAAAGTGAACTTTTCTACCATTTTTGTTGAATTTAGGCAATTTTCGGTGAGCTGGAACCAATTACCCAAAAACCCATTGAAACAATGGTTTCAGTTAACGAGATTTTCGGTTAACGAGAAACCTGCTGGAACGGATTGTGCTCGTTAACCGAGGGACCACTGTATCAAGTACAGTATGAATAGAATGCCATTGTAATATAACAGTATTTTAACCAAAAACTATTAAAAAAACGAGTAACTTCTCTTGAACATCGGAAGGTTAGGTAAAATCTTTTTGTTTTCATCATGTGTTTTATCCTATTTTACATTAAAATACATCACGTTTCAGCAAAACTACTATTTATTTCCGAGAATATATTCATTCAGGCGCAGTTTAGGTAAAATATACGTGTGATGTAACAGTTTTTTAACTGAAAACGATTCGAAAAACACGTATCCTCTAGCCCTGTTCAAGGAGAGGACTGGGAGGCCCGCGTAAAGCGAGAATCGCGTAAAGTGAACAACATAACATATGGGATTAAATGAAATAGAGACCGGCTGACCCCCAAACTCCACTTTTTCCGACACAATACCTATGTTCTAGTAAAAATAACATCTTAATTTTATGATGGCACATGCACACAATTAATACTTAAGAGAAATAGAGAAATACAGTCGCCAAGTTAATGTCCATTCAAATAATGGACTCAACTCCCTCCCCCTCTTCTCACACTACACTGCTGGCTCTTCCCCCTCTGAGAAATATTTTTGGGAAAACCACTAGATTTTAAGGTATAGCAATAAATAATACCTCAAACTAAAGTTAGGATAATATAATTGACATTGCTGGATTCCTTGTAAGACCAGGAATATTTTGAATATAAATGTCATATATTTTGCACAAAAGATAACATATTTACTCAGTGTAAACAAAATACTTACATTAGATCTAAAATTTGTATGTCTAATGCAAAATCTATGATGTTTATATTCAAAATGATCATCAAATTGTAAGAATTCCAGGAATGTAAATTATATTCTGGCCGGGTAATTTGTATGAATTTTATGAGCTAAAACAAATATCTTCAGTTAATAAAAAAAAAAATATATTCTTCACAACACTATCTGTCAATCAAAGTACCCCACCTTGCCTCCCCCCCTCTTCCAACCGCGCCAGATGGTCAGTCGGTCCCAACCCTCCCCCCCACCCCCCACCTTCCCTCCCTACCAGAGAAATGTTGGGTGAAAAAACTAAATTTTAACTTTTAGTAATATATAATACCTCAAACTAAAGTTAGGGTAATATAATTGACATTGCTGGATTCCTTGCAAGACCAGGAATATTTTGAATATACACTTCATATATTTTGCACAAAAGATAACATATTTGCTCTGAGTAAACAAAATACTTGCATTAGATCTAAAATTTGTATGTCTAATGCAAAATCTATGATGCTTATATTCAAAATGATCATCAAATTGTAAGAATTCCAGCAATGTAAATTATATTCTGGCCGGGTAATTTGTATGAATTTTATGAGCTAAATAAAAAAATTATACTTCACCCGCATAAAGGGGTACATGCACCGCGGAATGTGAGCATCCCGGGTTCTGGCAGGGTACCGCGTAAACGTGGAAACGCGGAATGTGGGACCGCGTAAAGTGAGGGTTGACTGTATTCTATTGTTTTTTATTTATTATTGTACAGTATACTGTACAGTACAGTACTGTATTCAGTTCATATTTAATGTTTTGCTAAGTCTATTACCACTATGTATACTTTTTCTGTGATTTGGAACCAATTACCCAATATCCCATTGAAATAATACTGTAGATTCAGTTAACAAAATTTTCGGCTAACTAACGACTCTGTGGAACGAATTGTGTTCATTAACCGAGGGACCATTGTAGTTGTATATGTATGCACTGTTTTCTATAGAAATGGCAATGATTTTCTGTATATGTAATGTATTTCATGGGGCAAAGGGAGGCTATGGAACATAACTCCTGTATTTTATCTATTTCTTATGGGGAAAATAGATTTGCTTAACATTCTTCGTATAACATCGCGTTTTCAGGAACGTAACCCCGACAATAAGCGAGGACTTTCTGTATATAAATGACTGTAATTCAATACCTATTGTGCTCTATGTTTGGTATCATTTATTTCTGTTTGTTTTATGTTTGGTACAAAACAAAGAAATAATGAAAAGACTTCATTCGAAGGCAAATTTCATCTTTGACTTAGACCTTTTATTTTAAATGTTCAAAAAAAAAAATTATCCTCTCTGAAGTGCTAATGCCTTGAAATCATTTGCATTTTGATAGTCCAAATACTTAACATTATTTTAGAGAATAACAGGTCTGCTTACAAATTGTGAACACATTTAGGTTGAATAAATGGACAGCTACACGAACATTTTCTATGAACCAATCAGGTATTTGTAGCCATTGATGAGGAGTGTGGCTTTCGGGCCAGGTGAGCATGGAAATACTGCATTTACAGGGGTTCATCATATAAAAATTCCACAAATCATTATATTTTGAGATATTTATTTTATTATTGTTTTAATTTTATTCCATAGTACGTTTACTATTGCGAGTTTCCTTCTGTCAAATGTTAACAAACAAAGCACTGCCACACAGAACAAAACTTCAGAAAGCCCCTGTAAATGCACTAAAGAAGGGGGCTGTACATATAGCAGTCCCTGAGTTACAAACAACTGTACTTACAATACAGTACATTCATCGCAAAAATCTGTTCCTATCTATGAGCACTTTATTCACAAATACATTATTTATATTGTTTTTTTTTTGTATGGGATATTATTGTTGTTTTGTATTGGCAAGGTTCTGTTTTAACCTAACCTATGGAATTAACAGTGTTCTGACTTACGAACAGATCGACTTACAAACAGGGTCCATGAAAGTAACCCATTGGTAACTCAGGGACTGCCTGTATAGTACATACAATGCTCTGGAGAATCCAAAATATTTTTTTCTACATATATGAACTTAAAAAGGATCAGCTCAATTTGATAAAAAGGATATCTATTTATATAAGCACTAGAGTACAAAGGAGGTATTTACCTATAGGCCTTGTATATCATATCATTGGAAGCTGCTCCTTCAGCAAAGCCGGCAGCATATGCTTGAACAGCATCAGGGAATTCTGGATTGGTTTCTACCTCAAGGTAGCCCCACCTGAAAAAATAACTTTTACACTAACTTTGCTTTTTAGAGGATCATATATAAGAAATACAAATACTGTACAGTACTAGACTTAAATCAGCTCATTTTTGGCGATGAAATACATTAAATATAAAAATACAGTAAAACACAATAAAATTTTATTCACGAGTTATTTCAAACCTGGAAACATTTAAGTGCAACTACATATACTGTACAGTACTCTGAAATCACAATAAAAAAGTTCATTCACACAACCACCCAGATCCACAAAGTCTATTATCAATTATACCTTCTTAGAGAAACTACAATATTTCACATAAAATAACTGGTTAAGAACAAAAATACCATACCCATCGCCCAAACACACAATTACTAACCCATCAATAAAAGTGTTGTCAGTAAAATTGCTTCTAGCAACCCAATTCTTAGCCACTCCATCATGAGTCCTGTAGAGCACACCATCAAAGGTAACACTAATAATAGTTGCTGAAACTGGGATCAGAAAGACTGCCAGTAAAAATTGTATACTACTGGCAATCATTTGCATCAGTTGCATGGTGGTTGTTTCCAGTTCCTGTGAAAAAAGTAAAACATTAAACTATGCACAAAAAAATCTAGAATTTGCCTTTATTATAACACAGTACTGTACTGTATTGTACTGTGTGTGAAAAAAGGCACTTTTCAGTGTCATTCATTTGTTAATGTTTCTGTTACACTACAGTGCTATACATGTGTCTGTAAAACCAGTACAGTACATTATAAATTATCTGTACATTACATGTACTGTACTGTACCTGATTTCTAGTCCCTCCCTCCTTCCACTAGGGTGCTGAGGTAAATTGGATCTGGAGCTTTTGGTTGGGATGCCGATATCAATAAAGGAATGGGAGAGTCTGAAAATATTCAAGAGTAAAACTCACTAGCTTTCAGCCTGTTAGACATGGTTATCTGCAGGATATGTTTTAGAGGGGGAATGTTGACAAAATGGCAGGAATTTATAAATTTATTGCAAGATCTGATAACAAATCTGACAGTTTATGCTGCACAAACACTCCCCGAGTTACGGATGGGTTCTGTTTTTGGAGGATATCCTTAAACTGAATTTTCCATAAACCGGAAGCAGGGCCGGATTAAGGTAGGTGGAGGTCCTTTCGTATAAATTAAATAAAAATAACTTTACTTTCTCTGACAAGCTACACATAGAATTGCCTACGGTACAGTATGTATGTATGAAAACAAATTTCACAGACTAAATTTAAGTGGTGGTAGGTTAATAATTGAAATACATATCATTACAAATTGTGTACTTTATTAATACAGTAAGTCCTCGCTTAACGTCGGGGTTACGTTCCTAAAAATGCGACGTTATACGAAACAACGTTAAGCGGATCAATTTTCCTCATAAGAAATAGATAAAATACAGGAGTTATGTTCCTGAGCCTCCCTTTACCCCATGAAATACATTACAAATACAGAAAATCATTGCCATTTCTGTAGAAAATAATGCATACATATACCTGTACAACTACAAAGTTTGTATTGGTACTCACCGATGGGCGAAGGTGGTAGAGTAAGTGTGTGGTGGGTAATGGAGCGGAGGAGGCGAATGGCCGGAGGGGAGGAGTATGGCAGGAGCGGAGGAGGAGGGTGGGAGTGGAGGAGGGTGGCGAGACACTAAGACTCTGCGCCAATCCGAGAGCGGGTCATGCAGCGTAAAATGTAGTCTGTGATGACGCAAAGCGAAGTAGTATCAGATCACCGGGACGTTAAATGAGTTTTTTGGTCTTTAAAGTTTAGCAACGTAATACCAAAACAACGTTAAGCGGGACGACGTTAAGCATGGACTTACTGTATGTATTAATCCATAAGGAATAAACAAACAAAATGAACATAAATTAAACTTCTTTTTCTTTGATATCACATTATATTCTAACATAGGTGCATTGAAACCTTACGTGCCTTTTTAAAAAAAAATTTTTTTGATCAGCTTGTCGAAATAAATGTCCAATTGTAATAAAACACAGTATTTACCAATTATACTTTCCAAATTAGATGATCTTCCACCAATCACATATCATGACACATTCATTCTGCCAAATTCTAAAATAGATTTGCTAGGCCTCACCATTTCCGCTAATATGTCATGGAAGCCACACATCCACAACATTACTAAAGCTGCCTCCCAAAAGCTGGGAATGCTGTGCAGATGCCGTAGCTACTTCAGTCCTGAGCAGTTGCTTCAAGTATATAAGGGATTCATTCGTCCTAACTTGAGTACGGTACTGTTTTAATATCTGGGGAGGCTCTTCTTCTGTCCAACTGTTAGCTGGGGTGGAATCAAAGGCATTTCATCTCATTAACTCTCCTCCTTTAGTTGATAATCTCTCTTTCCTTTCTCTTCGCCGCAATGTTGCTTCACTCTCCCTCTGTTACAGGTATTTAACAGGCAATGTTCGGTGGATTTGGCATCCTGTGTACCGCCGGCAAAGCCGTGGGCTCCTAACACTCGTCTTGCCCGCGGTGCCCACCGTTTCTGTGTGAATGTTGGTCACACTAGAATAACCCGTTATAGTACATCCTTCTTTCCTACCACAGCCAAACTGTGAAATGCTCTGCCTTCTTCTGTGCTTCCATACTCCTACAATGTCTCGCTTCAAAAAGCTGGTTTTCCGGCACTTTCATGGTGTAGATTAATACAGTAGTCTTTTTCTCTTCTATTTTTAATTTATTTTTACTCTTATTTTTTCACCTGGGTGGGCTATTCCTCATAAAAAAATGTGCCAGAAAATTTTTCACATATTTCAGTTTAAAAAATGACCTCTCTCCAGAGCAATTTCTTAGCATAAGACTCAGATAAATAAGCGGGTCGGGATATATCGCGAGATAGGGTCCAATGATGTTCGCTATACAGCTCCTCCCCAACTTACGACCTACTCGACTTTCGACCTGCCTCAGTCGTACCAAAATTTTGTCAAATTAGTAGGGTATGCTATAACGAACGGATTCTACTACAAATATTCCAATAATGAACAGTTTTACCTAAAAAATTGAGAATGCTATAACGAATGCAACTCCTAAAACGAACGCGGTTGAATACGGGACTATTTCGTCTGGCGCATGAATATTGTTGTACCGCGGCGCACAAGAAGAGCATCAGGCGGCATCTTTGTATCATTGTGTAGCCAGAGCACCACTGAACTTGTTGAAATTTCGTCTTTTGATGTGGAAATTCGTGTTATTTGTACAACTATTTTGTTATACAAGTGTACAATTGTAACAATGAATCGTCCAAAGCGAGTGAGAAAGCTAATAACCCTTGAAACTATGAAAGAAATCATAAAGAAACGTGAGAATGGAACAAGCATTGCGAAACTTAGTGATGAATATGGGATGGCTAAATCGACTATACTACGTACGATTTTGAAGAATAACGAGGAGTTGAAAACTGTGGAAGTGGCTAAGGGAATCTCTAGACTTAGCAAAGCAAGGTGTAATGTGATTGAAGGGATGGAAAATTTACTCTTAGTGTGGATAAAGGAGAAAGAAATGGCAGGTGATAGCGTTAGTGAAGCTATAATTTGTGAGAAGGCCAGACAATTGTTTGAGGACCTTAAAGCCAAGACTCCCAGTGCAAGTGATAGTGATGTGCCAGTGTTTAGGGGTACCAAGGGGTGGTTTACTGGTTTCAGAAGAAGAAATAAGTTACACAGTGTTGTGAGACATGGTGATGCTGCTAGTGCAGATAAGGAAGCAGCTAGGGAACACCATGACATTTTTTTAAATGTGATTAAAGAGGGAGGCTTTGTTTCTCAGCAGGTATTTAACTGTGATGAAACTGGACTTTTTTGGAAAAAAATGCCTCGCCGTACATACATTACCAGGGAGGAAACGATTGTCCCTGCCCATAAGCCGATGAAAGACATGCTTACCCTCCTTCTTTGTGCTAATGCTTCTGGCGAGTGTAAGATAAAACCACTCCTTGTGTACCATGCAGAAAACCCCAGAGCTTTCAAAAACTTTAGGAAGAACCGCCTTGGTGTTATGTGGCAGTCAAACCCAAAGGTTTGGGTGACCAGGAGTCTTTTCTCTGAGTGTGTGACTGAGGTGTTTTAACCCAGTGTTTGGGAATAACTCAGGGAGAATAATCTTCCATTGAAAGCTCTATTGGTGATGGACAATGCACCAGCCCACCCTCCTAATTTGATGGTTGAATTGCCAGAGGAGTTCACCTTCATCACTGTGCACTTCTTGCCACCCAACACAACACCTCTCATCCAGCCCGTGGATCAACAGGTAATTTCAAACTTTAAGAAGCTGTACACAAAGGCAATGTTAGTGTGAAGGAATTTTGGAAGTCACTTCAATATAGCAGACACTGTGTTTTTAATTGTCAGCCTGGAAAGAGGTTTCTTTGAGGTGTCTTTGTGCTACTTGGAGGCCATTGTGGCCTGAATGTGTGCTTCAAATAGACTTTGAAGGCTTTGAAGAATTAGAGGAAGAGGCTGTTGTACATGAAATTGTGTCTGGGCAATTCCATGGGCCTGGAAGTGGATGACGATGAAGTTGAGGAGTTGGTGGATGAGCATAGTAAGAAGCTGTCCACTGAGGAGCTGCTTGAGCTTCACAAAGAAGAGAACGAGACACTAAAGCGGAGCTTAGCTTCTGAGGAGTCAGGGGAGGATGAGGACATAGAGGAAAGCCGCATCATTCCAGCCAGAGATCTAAAGGATGTGTTCTGGTGCTGGAGCAAACTGTCTAAGCTTGTGGAGGATTATCATCCTGATGCTGGTGCTGTGGAAAAGGGCATCAGTATTTTTAATAACAATGTGATGAACTACTTTTGGAAGGTCCAGAAATCAAGGTTGAAGCAGCCAACCCTGGATTCCTTCTTTAAAAAAGTAGCAAAAGAACCTACAGACAAAGTGCCTGTGAGACAGTCACCAAAGAGGGCTAGGAAGGATGACTCCTCTTCTTCCACCTCTTCTCCATAATTCTCTCCTCCCCCCTCCTCCTCTGCCTCCTGTCCTGCATGCTGAACAACACTAAGGTAACAAAGTACCGTATTTTTTACATTTTCCACAGAAATTTTTCAGTGTTAAGTGGTTGTATTTGGGGGCCTGGGACGGATTAATCCTATAACGAACGAATGCTATATCGAATGAGGTTCTAGAACCAATTAGATTCGTTATAGCATACCCCACTGAGTACGTATTTTTGAGTCCCAACGTCAGTACACAGAGAATTTTCGTTTGTAATTCACTTTAAAATGGCTGGCAAGCTTAAAAGTGAGAGCTTTGTGGTGCTGAGAAGAAAATGAGATACCCATTTTAGATTTTCTATGTATTATTTAAGCATTTTCGACGTACGACCTGGATTTGGGTCCCTAACCCCGCCGTAAGTCGGGGAGAAGCTGTATACTAAATTGCAATGTATAATTACATGTAATCAATGGGGAAAATAGGGTTAGGTTCTGGAGGCCCAAAAACGTGACTAAACTTGACTTAATGAGTTCATTTTCTTACTAATAGGGGTAGGCAGTAAAAATGAAGGTATTCAGATTTTGCATAATCAGCAAAAAAATTTGAACTTTAGGCGTTTTTGGCGGTTAGCACCACGAAAAACTGAAAATTGCATTTTCGGACTGTGAATTAAAAAAAAATCACAATTCTCTGGAATAATTGGTTTTCAAATGTAAAATACTGCATGAACTTGTCATTTTTTGATGCAAATCGGCTCTGTGAAGATGGAATAATAACTCAAGACTAATTTGGAATTTTATTAGTCAAAGAAAAGTCCAAAAAACACCAAAAAATGGTGAAAAAGCATCAATTTTTTAATTTTTTATGATAAAGTGTTCAGGAAAGGACAGGCCTATTGCAAAGCCCCGGACACTAGAAGAGATAGAAGAATGGTGGGGTATAAAATGGGGAAGCTTTCGAGGTTAACGTATTTAATGGAGTTATCCTTCTATCGGGACACCCATAAAGCCGGTGTCATACAGCAGCCAGATTTGTTCACAATGAATACTATCCCACACGAGGAACGATTACTCAACTTGTGTGCTCTTCTTGCAGAACATGACCCAGTATATGACTATGTTTCCTTGCCATCAAACAATGATGCTGCAATGGTCTTGTCATCACAATCCTGTGTTACGTCAACTCAAAGTACTGAAGACGACAACATGATGGAAGTAGGAAACTATTATGTCACATTGATGACTGAAGGGAATGTTGATACATGGTATATTGCTTCGTACGAGGGGCAAAACACGGATGGCAGATATACAATGGATCACCTCACCAGAGTACAAAAAGGGTCCGATTTGAAATGGAAACATCCAGTAAAAACTGATATAATAAATTTAAAACCAGAGTTGATCGTTGAATGCATTATTGATGGTGAGTGGGATGTTTCCCAAGAAAGGAATATGACATTTACATTGCGTAATCATACTTTTATTTCCAAAACGATTGAACAATTTCTGAAGTAAAGTGTGAGTACACTTTCATAACTTTCATTTGTATGTTTTATTACCCGATTTTTGCTTGTTTTTGCTGGCTTTTGACCCCTAAGATAACTTTAACCGATTTGTACAGAGTAAATCGGTATTAAGAAGTATTTCTGCAAGATTCCTCAAGTATTGCAGGCAGTATCAAATACCATTACTTCATATTTTGGAAATTAAACTCAATTTTAGGTGTTTTTGCCTCAATATCTTTGTTTTTTCACCATTTTTTTGTGTTTTTTGGACTTTTCTTTGACTAATAAAATTCCAAATTAGTCTTGAGTTATTATTCCATCTTCACAGAGCCTATTTGCATAAAAAAATGACAAGTTCATGCAATATTTTACATTTGAAAACCATTTATTCCAGAAAATTGTGATTTTTTGTTAAATTCACAATCCGAAAATGCAATTTTCAGTTTTTTGTGGTGCTAACCGCCAAAAACGCCTAAAGTTCAAATTTTTTTGCTGATTCTGCATTGTCATATCATATTATTGTTTAAAAAAGAGTCCTATGCAAAATCCAAAGATAGTACCTAAAATCCACCCTGTACTGCCTACCCCTATTACTAACCAAAGCACCAATGAACACTAAACTCGGGAACAACAGGCTATTTCAATATCAATAACAAGGAACACCACTCAGGAACACTAGACTCGGCAGCTGACGCACCATCCTGGGAACACCAGACTCGGCAGCAGATGCCACACTGCCACCCTTACTTGACAATCCCACACCTACATAAACAAACACCAAAAATATTAGTTACATTATTAAATCTTTTTCATTATCTTCACTTTACTTTTCATGTCACTAGCAACCCATTTACACTCGCTTTAGAAATTGGAATCTGCATCAGACTCGGCAGTTGATGCGCCATCCCGTGAACAACAGACACTACACTGCCACCCTCACTTAACAATCATAAACGAACAAACCAAAAATATTAGTTAAAATATTAAATCTTTTCCATTAAGCTTTCCATTATCTTCACTTCACTTTTCACGTCACTAGCAACCCATTTATACTCACCTTAGAAGTCGTAGTCTGCAGCAGAATCGGCTGCTTTCTCGTCACTCACTCAGAAAGACTGAGCGGGCAAGCGTGAATGCATGAGTGAGCAGCCACGGTGGTGCCTCTGGTGAGTAAATAAAGCATTTGTTTGCTATGGCGGTACATTTGAAATACTTCCTGCCTGATTTCCCCGGCGAAATAAACAAATTTATCGCTATATATAGGAAAATTTCAATAATTCTGGTAGTTGCGATATAAAAAAATCGTTATATAAAGTCGCGATATATCCCGACCCTACTGTAGTATGTCTGTGTTTGAAAATGTCGATTCTAGTCTCTTACCAAGTATTATTTTGAACATTAAGGCCCATATTCAGAATGGTGGTTTGAAACTGCACGAAGGTTTAAACCAAGGATCAAGCGAAGATTGAAGATTGTTGGTATTCAGAACGCTGGCCTGAGCCAACACAAAGATTCAAACCGGGTTTGAGATTGGATTTGTCGATCCTTGTGTTAACCCAGCCTGGAGGCAGGTTTGGCAGTCGATCTCTCATTCAAGATAACAATTCAACATAAAATTTGACAGAGTGCACTTTTCAGTGATATTGTCAAATTGAAAATTTTGTAGAGAGAAGACTGATGGTAGATAGGTATAATCCTATCAATTTTTATGATGACACTCAATTCAGACAATGATATAGGTTCAGCAAGGGAAGATTTCCTTGATATTTTCCATGATATTGAGCATCTACGTGACAGACCTGTTGGCTATGGTTCACCTCTACCTCCCATTATCTGCTGAGGATTGCGTTGAGATTCTTCGCAACGAATAGTTTCCAGGTAAGAAAGATTCTGGTTACTGAATGAGTTATGGTAATGTGCTACAACACTTTTGTGTTTAAGGTCCATGAGGATCAAGCGGGTAAATGTAAAGAACGCTGACGCTTCTTTATTTTGATTGTTTTTTTTTTAGGAAAACTATTTTGAATATTTTTAATATAATTGAATCAATGCTCAGTGCATTTTGATTTTAATGTACAGGTTTACAACCCTTTATCCGAAATTCCGAAAACCGAAAAGCTCTAAATACTGAATGTTTTTTTGTGGGGCTTTTTTTTTTTCTTTTTTTTAACAGGGATTATTAGCCCACCCAGGCATAGATCGCTGACCCACATCGGAGCCTGGGGGGCGAAAATGTAATAGTAATAATAATTATAATAATAATAATTATTCATAGTAAATAAAATTTTTAATAAAATTACACCAAAAAAAAAAAAATAATGATTACAATAATAATAATAATAATAATAATAATAATAAAATATAATAATAAAATTAATAATAACAATAATATTGTAATAATAAAATAATAATACAGTAATGAAATACAAGAATGAAAAAAAGATCAAAAGTGAGAAACATGACCTAGACCTATGAATTATTATTATTATAATTTTTATTATATTTTCGACCCCCAGGCCCCAATGTGGGTCAGTGATCTATGCCCGGGTGGGCTAATACACACACACACACAAAAAAAAAAAAAAAAAAAAAAAAAAAAAAAAAAAAAAAAAAAATTCTGAAAACCGAAAAATTCCGAAAACCGAAATGTCTCTGGCCCCAAGGATTTCGGATAAAGGATTGTCAACCTGTATTAATAATGGAAAGTCTTCTCTTAACATTACTAATTAGGGGAAATGTGAGGTTAAAAGAACAGAAAGACACCTAACTTAACCAAACCTAGCCAGGTTACTACACCCTACATTGATTCATCTTGCTTTGGTTATGAATATTGAAACCTGTCCCGGGTTATACGGGTATCTACCTTTTGTATGTAATTGTTCTTCCTCTATGAATTTCTTTATCATCATATAACAACACAGCCACGTTGTAGTACAGTATACCATAAATCATTATAATTTGATTGTAATTATAAACAAAATTAACTTATGATGTGCAAGGAGAGATTTTCATTCTCCGTAAAAGCTCATCGAGTCAAAGTTGCAGCCATATTCTTGTAAACATCACTCTCGATGGTGACTGGCTGTCGTAATGATGTAACTGAAACATGATTGGCTGGAATTTCAGTGTTCGAATCCTTGCTCGTAATTGAAGAAAATGCAACAGATTACCTGATCCGGGGATCAAGGCGATGTTCTGAATATGGGTAATCCACTACAGGAAATCTCGGATCGAGGAATCCCGATTCGCACGCCTGAGCTGAACTCAAACCCAGGCTGAAACCACCGTTCTGAATTCAGGCCAAAGTGTTCAAGGCTCATCTCTTGTTTTCTTGGCAGGCAAAAGTTTTCCTATAATATTGTACAGCTGCTCCCCGACTTACGACCGGGTTAGGGACCGACATCCAGGTTGTAATGGCCCTTGTTTCATAAACAGAAGAATTATATAAATGGGTTAATTACATTTGATTTATAAACTGATTCACCCCCTGTAACTTTCCACTAGCTATGAGGTGACATGTTCTGTGCACGTGATAAAGTGGGCCTACGGGAAGCCGCGTCATTTTATGCTGAGGTAAAGGCATTTGTAGCCGGCTTTCTGGCCACCCCAAGTGTGCAGTAGTTTGCTAGTACTCACGAGAGGAAGACGTTACTTGAGAGCCCTCGTGGATGACTCCGTCTTCCCTCAAGGGAGGACGACGAGCCTATTCCGTTCTCCCTTGATAGAAGTCACTACTCATAGAACTCTCCCTCAATGCCTCACATAGAAAGGACATCTTAAAGCAGGTCTATTTACATAGCCTCTGTCCTTCTCTTAACACTCATAGTTACAGTGATAAGTTACGGTTGATTAACACTTTGGAATTGTCTTAGTTGTTCCTAAATAAATGGATAATTTTAAAAGTCTAATATTAAATTTTTTAGTCATTTTAACAATTATTGAACATAATTGAAGGTAATGAAACTAGTTTTATGCGCGCCATCCAGCCTCTCAACACACCATACAGGCATCAGTCTTTGTGTCTTTTCAGTGGAGGTAACATCTTGCTTGAGCCTCTTCAACTAGATGCTTTTTTTCTGTGTTAGCAAGCAAATTATTGGTCATTTTGAAATTTATTTTACATATTGACAAGATATAATGCAGTGCAATGTTGATTTAAAGAAAATAATCTTGAATTACACCAAGAGAACTAAAATTTTATGGGTGAAATGGCACCATGGGGTGACCTCTCTTCCACCCCAATGCCTTCTCTTCTCCCTTCTCCTCCACTCCCATTCTAATTCCCATCATCATCATCCAGGAGCCTTCTACATACACACCTCAAACTGAGTGTAGTTTTCTACGTTTTTTGTTGAATTTAGGCAATTTTCGGTAAGCTGGAACTAATTACCCAAAAACCCATTGAAACAATGGTTTCAGTTAACGAGCAACCTTCTAGAACGGATTGTGCTCGTTAACTGAGGGACCACTGTACAGTAAATAAGGACATGGGGGGCCAGGGGTGTTTTTAGAGGGGGGGCAGCAAAAATAAGCGGATTCTTAACATTCACAGGTATCTCTGTTACCTAACCCCCGCGTATGTTAAGGGCCAACTGTATTTTCGCTCCATGTTTACTTTTTGTATTGAAATCTGTTGTTCAACAATTCACTCCCAATGTCCCTAAGCCCTACACCTAATATTATAATCCATTTTTTGTCAAATATATATTTTCAGTTTCTGGATGTTGTGCTTTTCAATAAACCATTAATTATTGTTATTACAATACAGTATTATTATTATTAAAATGCAGTTGGCATGCCTTGGCAAAAGAATGTGAACATGTCTAAGAAACATGAAACACACAATAGTGATACTGATAGCTGCTGTAAAACAGGAAAACAGGTAAAACAGGAAATAATAGAGAAACATGAACAGGGCATTAGAACAATGTGCTAAGTAAAGACTGGCATGTCGGCATCAACTGTGTCGACAATTCTTGCACAGAAAGACAAGTTCAAGGAAGTGAAAGTGAGAGACAAATCTACCAGACTGTTTAAAGGTAGATCATTGATATCAGAAACAGAGAGGTTACTTCTCATTTGGATTAGGGAAAAACAAATGAAAGGTGATTCAGTTTCTACAGAATTTATTTGTGAAAGAGCCAGGGAAATTTATGAACATTTAAAGGAAGATCAACCTGGTTCTTCTTTGCACAGAGTTCGAAGATTTTCAGGCAAGCAAGGGTTGTAAGGACCGTTCATCGCCGCATACATGACGACCTGTAGTTTCGCAGCCACTCCTCAACCTTGTCCAGAGGCAGTGTAGGGTCGCCTTTGCCAAGGCTAACGCTCAGTGGAATACGAACAAGTGGCAGCGCGTGCTGTGGAGTGACGAGGCAACATCTTCTTTTACTGGAAGTCGTACTTTTAATGTGTACAGGCACCCTGGGAGTGATTCGCTTGACCCCAAGTTCACTATTAGCACAGTTAAGCATCCTGAGTCACTAATGGTGTGGGGTTACTTCTCGTACTTTGGAACTGGTGATGTTGTTGTGCTACCTAGGAATGTGATGATGAACCAATTTAACTACTTGGAGCTGCTTTGTGATTATTTGCCCGGGTCTTTTGAAAAATGCAGTGCTGATGTGTTTATGGTACCCCATGTCACACAGCAAACTATGCAATACAATGGCTTGTTGATTGTCAGGTAGACTTCATAAGTGATTGGCTAAGCAATTTGCCTGACTTTAACCTGATGGAAAATAAGTGGAGCATTTTCAAGCTTCGTCTAAAAGGCAAGGACACAAATACCGTCCCCAAGCTGGAGGCAGCCATTCGTGAGGCGTGGAATAATTTAGACCCACGAATAATCCACAACTTGGCAGTCAGTTTCTTCATGCCTGCAGGAGTGTATCAAGAGAAAAGGGAGGCCTATAGACTACCAGAAGTTTGCTAAATTCTCAGATTAATTTGTTATTAATATTTCATCTTGTTGTTTATGTCCGTCACGACCCCGTGCATAATGCAATGGCGAGGAGTGTATGTCTCATCAAACGTCTAGAGCATTCTAGCGATATCCAGGTAGGAACGAGACATGACTGGAGAATATACCGGTAGGCTTACAATACATTAAAGAATATTCTAACATAAATAATACTTCAATATACTACATGCGAAAATCTCCCTAAACTTGCCAGAATAACTGCTGCTTGGAATATAAAATAATAAAAAAGCCTAATTTACAAACATTATAATACAGTACCAAATTATGCCTTAGCATAACACTTTTGGTTTTTGCTCTATCCCCCTATATAAATATCAATATAGGGGGGTCTCCCCGGTTAAGAAAGGGTTCCGTTCCTGAGGATGTTCAAAGTTGGATTTGTGCGTAAGTTGGAGCACATGCTATATGCATACCGTACTTACAAAACAATTTTAAAATCCAACTATATCGTAGCCTAAGTCATTGTATACATCTAAAATCACTTATCTTAAGACAAAATAAACAGAATAACAAAAAACAGGAAATCAAAGTAAAAAATAAGTCATCAGGTTATATAAAATACTGTAAATTTCAACTATAACCCAGTTCATATCAGCGGGCGATCGTACGTCGGGGACCTCCTGTATAAAGTTCCATGGTAGACCATTTCTGACTCTTAAGCCTTATTTTTGTCAGGTAATATTGTCAGGTTTTCACAGGTTTTATTATTATTATTTTCTTTTATTGTTATTCAGGACATTACTGTCCACTGTTTTTTATTGAAAATACATTTAAATTTACCTAATTTTCACTGATTTTATTAGGGATACTGAATTATGTTGGGAAAATATAAAAATGGCTGAAATCATGTGCTAATCTATCTAGAAAACTATGCATTTACACAAGAAAATTAATAGAACTGAAAATAATCAGTATACAAAACTGTCTAAACCCCCCCCCCACCCCCCCCCATAATTACTGAACCGCTGAGAGCCACATTTCGTGTACAAGGTATTAGCCCTTTTGTTTTATTCTGGAGTTTCCCTTGTCTTCAAAGCCTGGTTAATGGAGGACTTCACAGCCGACGATTTATTTGTTTTAATGTTTATATTCTTACTATATTTTCATCAGTGAGTTCTAATATAATATTAATTTTTATGAAAATTGCTTAGTTTGGTAAATATTTAGACGAATATGCGCACTACATTTTGTCGTTCTCGGTGGTTATGCAGTGATAATCGGCGAATCATATGCCACGCAAGCTGCACTGTCGCTCTCTGTTCAGCCAGTTAAAATTTCATAATGGCAGGTGAAGGGTGTCGCCGTTCATTTATGGATATTATTTGCGAATTCCATAGGACAGACGATCTGACCCTTCAGTTTTTTACAATGTTATAAAGTACTCTTATTTATGAACCTGTTCATGGGGAAGTACTTCTCACAGCAATACTGTGAAATTGAATTGGATTTGTCTTCAAAGTCAACACTCATTCACCAGTTCCTCAACACCGTGGCTCACCATTTCTCCTGTCTCAGCAACAACAGTAAGTATGTCCACTGCAGGTGTTAAGCTATGCCAGGTTAGATTAAGTTAAGGTTAGGGTTAGGTTAGGTTAGGTTAGGTTAAGATAAGGTTTGGTAAGAGTAAGGTTTGGTAAAGGTAAGGTTATGTTAGGTAACCTAAACTTTTAAATTAACACATTTAACACATTTGCCATAACTATGACAGTGTCCACTATAAAACAGTGAAAGTGCAGTGTTTTTATATTCGTTTTCTTTGAAAATTTTGTATTTTTTTTACAAGTTGCCCATATTGTCCCACAATATTTTTGGGTCCAGTTCTAGGTATATCTCGTCATTCCTAACAACTTTTCTTTCTGTTGCAAATGAATCGTTTTTGAGAAAATCACATTAATTTGTTAGGCAGTCACTGAATATTTTCTAAGACCAGTGTTATTGTTACCTGCATCCTCAGAGAGCTAGACGACCCACTACCTGCCCACACTTATTAAGGTTAGGTTAGGTTAGTTTGGTTAGGTTTGTTTGGTTTGGTTAGGTTTGTTTGGTTTGGTTAGGTTAGTTTGGTATGGTTAGGTTAGGCTGGTTGCTTTGATATGAGCTTAGTTGGGAGGTCCTGGGGGCGGAGCCCCCATCAACCGGGGATTCTGATCAATGGCAGTTAGGTCAGGTTTAGGTTAGCACAGAAACTGATTTTGAGATGAAACCTAGGTTTTTCCAATGGGTTTTGTTGTGATTCACTCGAATTTGATAATATTCTTTTGCCAAAACTTGACTCAGATTCTCAAATTTTGGCTTTTCTTTACTTGTTAAAAACGGAAAATCCGAACCAACTTTGGTCATTTACTGTATATAGCATATCGCTCGTTTTTTTTTATCTCCACCCAACAACCCCGATTTCCCACGGGTCCCAAAGGTTGTCAAATTAAAAAACGAGTCATTTGCGATAGATATAAGGGTCAGAATCGTTCAACACACATAAACAATCACCAGAAAAACGTAAGTTTCATGTCCCAAACCATAATGGGCAACTTGTAAAAATTTACCAAAAAATCAGCGGCTGTGATGTAAATAATTACCACCGTTGTTGTTAATGGTAGTGGGTCTTATTCATATTTCTAAAAATACTCACTGTGATGAAAATAAAGGTCATATACTTTGAGATCACCATCAAAAACATACTGTAGATAAACCTTTTTTTCCGATCATGTACTCTACCAAATCTTTACCCTTCTATAGTATTAACTAGGCTCAATCTCTCTGGGTAAGAGAGGTGTTAAGAGTTGCCAGTGTAGCAATCTGGGAGCTCCCCGTCTGCGGTCCGACTAATTACCCAAATGTAGTCGCAATAAAGTCAAATGATGGTCCTACAAGCGTAAATCGGGCTGTGAATCACTTCTCGATTATTATTTGGTGTCATAAAGTCACAAACAATTGGTAAACTTAATTTAATCTGAGTTGTGTTAGGTTAGGTACATGCAGTCGATCTATTAACTCAGGTTAAATTAAGTTTTCCAATTTTGTTTGACTTCGTGACACCAAATACTAGTCGAGAAGTGATTGGCAGTCCGATTTATTCATCTAGGACCATTATTTGACTTCATTCCGGCTATATTTGGCTACATTTGGGTAATTAGTCGGACCCCTCCAAGTTTGGTAACTAGTATCCGATGTGATTGGCTGTTTTTCTTGTTCTTTCGCCCTCTCCTCCATAATTCTCACACTTCCCATTACTCTACCAATATATCAGAATAAAACTCCGCTTATATGGTAACAAAATTTTGTACAATAATCCACAGAAATACCGTTACTACCTTAAGCCTACTTTTTCTCCAATTCCTTTAAGCAACAAATGTTTATTTTACATGGCGAAAATAATTTCCCAATGCATATACATTAAATCATCTGCTAAAACCAGAGATATACTATATATATATATATATATATATAAAATTACTTACATTGGTTGATTAACTCCAGAGTTCAGTCTACGATTCACCCGAGCACCACTATATCAGCTATCCCTACCGTGTCACGTGACTTCATTATCACACCCCCTCCCCAGCAACACAACACCGATACTTCCCAGGCCACAGAGGAAGAAACAAGCATGACATCTTCGGGATGATGATACCATGCAAGGATTGGAGACAGTACATAGTCCTTGATACTGTGGGGTATGAGTTGTTTGGTTCACACTCAGGATGGAATGGAGAAAGGAAACTCACAATGTGCTCTCTATATACATGTTGTATTGGATGTACAATGCAGCTTGGTGCTGGGAAGGCAGCGTGGTTACAAGCGTGATGTAGAGAGAGCTGGTTGGTGAGGATGCTCACAGGAGGACAGCTTGTGGGTCGCCATGCTCGCCAGCGGGAGAGAGGACTGCCAGGCAGGCAGAGGAGCGAGGCCCGCCGGGCAGCGGCAGAGGAGGTGGTGTTGCTGGCTGTGGCTGTAAGTAGAGAGTCAGCGAGAGAGCGAGAGGCAGATCACCGGGAGGTCAGGTCTTAAATAGCGGGGGTAGGCGTGGCTTAGTAGTTGACCCCCGCTCCGTGGTGTATGGCGGCGCTGGTTGACCTAGGTCACGAGGCATACACTGGGGAATAGGTGGGGTCGGCTAGGTAGCGACAAACAGCGTTTGTAGGGGAGAATTCCACTACAATACCATGGACCATTGTAAATGTGAATATTTTTTGGAACACTTTGTCTCGGTGACCGGATAAAACCCCAACGGACAAAACCCCAGTCTCATATATAAAATATAAAATAAAACACTTTTATGTTTAGGTTAGGTTAGGTTAGGTAAGGTTAGGTCAGTGTTGACAAATGACAACCCAGCATTCAGGAGCCGGTGCATGCCCAGTACTTGCCAACAGTGCGTAACAGATACACGACCGATCGCCCAGGCGGCTAACGAGCCGATCTTTTGGTGAAGAGGATAGAAGAATTATACAATACCCACGGAAATCCAAACAAATTATGGCAATTAGAACAAGCAGAGAAATAGAAATCATAAACAAATATGAAAGGAAATGGAAAATTAAAACAAACAAAAACTGAAGATAATTCATATAGCTAAAACCAGACCCTACTTAATCATGGTCAACAATCAAAACATACCATACTCAGAAAATGGGAAACTCCTCGGCCTCAAAATTACAAGGAACGGCATACTACCACATATCACAGAAAGAATTGCAGAAGCCAAGGCCCACCTGACTAAACTCAGAAGATTCCGCAAATTAAACACCACGGTCATACACGTCAGTTAACGTAAAATCAGACGATTCATATTACGCTCAATAGCCCACAAAACATGTAGCTATGCCTTCCTTTGAGTCCCCCCGTCAGAGGAGTACGTTTCTCATCGCTTCAAGACGCCTTAGTCCTCCGGTATCCCATTTTCTCTGACTTCCTGAAATCAATCTCTCTATAAAGTGAATTTGAATATGAAAAAAGGACGCTATTGTTTTGAGTCAACTTAGAGATGTCTGATTACAGTTAAAGCATACAAGATCCTTTGTGAGTGATGTTAAAAGCTTTAACTGTCTTTATTTTACTTTTTTTTTAATTTTATCCTCTTCGCCACTGATCGGCTCGTTAGCCGCTTGGGCGATCGGTCACGTCTCTGATTACTTTTCCTTTTCAATTATCCTTTTCACCAAAAGATCGGCTTGCTAGCCGCCCGGGCGATCGGTCACGTCTCTGTCACGCACTTTTGGCAAATACTACGCATGCACCAGCTCCTGAATGCAAGGTAGGTAGCTACCTACCTTGCCTGAGTGTACCTGAACCCGCTCCAATGTTGGTCAAGTCTTGTCTTGAAAGAGCTCACACTCGTTGCCGACACAACACTTTCTGGTGGATTGTTCCTAGAGTTCACAACTCTCACTCTAAAAAAGTTTGCACTCGTAGTTTTCTGGACTTGCGGCTTCTTCAATTTTGAGCTGTGACCCTTTGTGGGGCGAGCGTCCGCCAGCTCCAAGTAAGGACACTCGACTGAGTAGTGCCCCTTGAGATGCTTATACACCTCAATTAGGTCACCCCTTGCCCGATAATAAATTCAAAATACAAGCAGTTCAAAACGTAGCCCTCAGATGAGCAGCAAAACTCAGACCACCATATACAAAAAATTCCAGCGTTCTACACACAGAACATAACCTAACCACAATCAACATCAGAACACATAATCAAGCATTAGCAATATGGGAAAAACTACAAGAACTAGAAGACCCCATATTCCATCAATTAATGCAAGAAGACATTAGCAGAACACACAACTGGTGGCCAAAGAAGATAACAATGACAACACAGAACCAGAGCCAACAAACTCGTATACAAAATGAAAACCAAGAGACTCAAAGGACATGGAGGGGCCCCCCCTCCCCAAACACCACAAGCTACCTTAGCTTAGATTAGCTTGGCTTCCCTTCCCTTTCTGTAGTGGACCTGAAATGCTGACATGGTTGACTTTACCCCGCCCCCGCAAGGTGGACAGTCCACCTGCTATCAATTTCCCTCTTTATTTCCCACTTCATAACCTTTACCTTCCTCCTACACCGTCTTCCACCTTCCTGAGCCAATGGTTCTCTTCTCTCCATCCCATCATCATCATCATCACTGTTAGCTTAGCTTATCTAACCTCCCTTGCCCCTGGAGGACTGAGGGACGTCTGTCACTGGTTAAGCCACAAACCAGCCTCCGCAAGGTGGAAAGCCCATCTGCTATCATTCTTCTTCTGTACTTCCCACTTCTTAACTATACCTTGCCCTAAATCTCCTTGTTCACCTTAGAGCCATGGCTCTCTTATCTCGATGTTCTGACTGACTGACTGTAGGTTAGACCTTCTCTAAAGAAGCTCCTCCACAGCAACTCCTCTACAATGCAGCAACTTCCCAGTACCTGACTGTTCTGTACATGTAATATATATAAAGAAAACGCCATTGTGAGTTTCCTTTCTCACCTCCATCCTTAGCTTGAGATCTCCTACATGTACGTATGTACGTGAGCCTAACAAAGAGAAAATAGACAACTGGCCACATAAACTACGCTACAATATGATGTTGTGTAGGTGTGCGTGTATCATGCTTATCGTCGTTTTGTCATGCATTGCCTCGCTCACTTTTAGTATGGTTGCTTCCGGATTGTTTATTTGTTGCACTGCCCTTTTTGCTATTTTCACATATGTCGTGTTCCTGCTTCTCTTGTTCCCTGCCCCTCATCTCCCGTTCTTTGTATTTGATCATATGTTTCTTTGTTGGGCACGCCATTGCTAGTGTCCTGTGAGTATGGTATGTATCGTCATTCCTCTTGCAATTAAGGAATCCTGTTGTAGTTGTGATTTTGCCTTCCTTGAATGTGTGATCTTCCCCAGCACAGTTGGAGCATATTTTTTTGTCTTTTTCCGGGCATTCCCGCGTTGTATGCACTTTTTGAGACTGAATGTGAGAAGGACCTAGGTGTGTATATTGACAATGAGCTGAAGTTCTCGGACCATTGCGAGAAGAAGGTAAATCAGGCAAATAAATTATTGGGTCTTATAAGAAGGTCGTTCAGATATCTAGACGGTCCGTCCCTCGTAACGATCTTCAAGAGTGAAGTGCTTCCCTCATCTGAAGTACTGTTGTACTGCGCACATCATTGTCATCCCTACAAAACTCTTTAATTCATTTTACGCTACATAACATTCAAATCCACCGCGCTTGTAGAATCTCAGAAAACGGGAAACATTGATAAAGAATAACTCACCTACTGAATATTACTAAATTATTTGATGAATTGTACCCAGGTACGGGTATATAATATTAAGTGTGTGCACTCATAGTATTAAGGAGAACGCAAGGTATCTATCTATAAGATGGTTGGGAGAGACCAATCAGTACGGATTAGTGTACTATAAGGGCTAAATGTAAATCGTGTTTGAAGGTCATTCTATTGACGTCTGTGAACGATTAGTGAACATAACTACCACAGGGAACCGATGAAACTATAAAAGAACACTGATTGGGAAAAAAGGATAAATGTATCAGACCTATACGGTCAGATACCGGCGAGCTCACTGATAACGACAGAGAAATGAGCAATAATTTGAATAAATATTTTTCAACAGTTTTCACCTCCAAAAATTTAAACATGATACCCGAGGCACCGACTATATTCAGAGATAGTGAAGAAAACAAATTAAGCGAGATAGTAGTGACTAGTAGTGATGTTAGTAAGCAAATAGACAAACTAAAGCCCAATAAGTCACCTGGTCCTGATGAGATATTTGCCAGAGTATTAAAGGAATGTAAGGAAGAGCTTAGTATGCCATTAGCAAAGTTGTTTAACATGTCCTTAAAAACAGGTGTAGTACCAGAATCCTGGAGGATAGCGAATGTATTACCGATTTTCAAGAAGGGGGATAGATCACTATCCTCTAACTACCGCCCAATCAGTCTAACATCAATAGTAGGCAAATTCCTGGAAGCAATCATTTCAAACTATTCTGGAAGTGATCCAGAAACTATACTACAAAGGAAATATCTTGTATGTATCGGTGTGAACGTAATACAACTCATTATCTCGTGTGACGTATACCCACGAATTATACAGTGATCAGAGAATCTTATGAATGTGTTCGACGAGTGCAATATGTGAGGGGAGGATCCCTAATTACCGTTTTAGGTGCAGTGGATATACCCATGCTAGGAACATTCGACGTGCGGCTTTTGTTTCAGAGTTAGCGTCACTTGTACCCGGGTTACAGTTGTGAGTTAATGATATCGCCCAATTAATTTCCCCAGGAACTGTCAAACCTGAGCCGTACTTTAGTATGTAATTTAGGATTAAGGTTGTTTCACAATTCAGGTCACTAGCAAAAGAAAAAATAATAACATAACATACACATACTATAAACAAAAATTATATAACACTCACTTGGGTTATATAAAAAATTTAAAAGTTAGAAAAATATTTCAAGTGAGAATCTAAACACTCTCTATTGAAATCACATCAATACTTCTAATAAATGCCGCAGCTACAAATAAAACATTGGATTACATAACCTTTGTACATATGACATTTCTGGTGACACTCAAGAGATGAACCCTGTTCATCACACTCTTAACATGGCAGATGTACAGTATACTGCCCACTCAATGTCTGTGAATATCCAGAGATTAATACACTGGTCACAAATAAAAAATTACACTAATAAGCAGTTATCACTTTCCTGAAATTTCACACAATAAAAGCTCACAAAAATCAGTTAGGTAGCCTATTTGAAAAAAAAATGGTGCATTACCTAACTCTGTGACACAGAAAAAATTATAACTTTCTTTCACAAAAAAAAGTGGTGAAACTAAATCAAATGTTAGTTCTTACCTAACTCTTAAAAAATAATATCTTTGCAGTTACAACTGCAGTATTGTACTTGACACAAAAGAGTGTACTTTAAATCACACAATTATTTGTACTCCTTACTGATGACAAAACTTGTACATTACTGTATACTGTATTCTGAGAAAACAAATTCACCAAGTACCACACCTCATTCCTTCAAATTGGTTCTCAAATGAAAATAATCCCACCGCTGCCACCAATTGTGACGGGCTGAGTTCTTCTCATTTCATTTTACCATCCAGATATTCTTTTCTGTTTGTATTCTTCAATTCTTTATTTATAAATATACTTTATATTCTTATTTAGTATTCTTATATAAGTAATTCTTGACTTAGTTATGTATGTGTTTTATATTAGACTTTCGTGGTGTGTTTATTTAATAATTTTTATACTGTGGTTTTAGTTCCACAATGTACATACATGTCTTATCTTTCTCTTCTTGTACTTTCCAAGTCTTTCATTTCTTTCATATATATAATATTCTCAGTTTCAATGTTCTTACCTTTCTGAAGTATACTCTGTTTTGCGTCTATTCTTATACATGGGTTAGTCAGGGGAACCATGTTATTCTTAGTACAACACTTTTTATACTTACAAAGGGTAGCTGCCACCACCCAGACTTTTCATTATATAACATAACTCATGGAAAGTTTGTGGGTAGTGTGGTAGATATCTAGGCACGTGAGTAAGTATTATTTTCTGGGAACCAATGTTTAGAAGGAGTAGAGTGGTGATACTCGTTGATTACTAATTCAATATTTATTAACACAGTGAGTGGAGAAGATGCATCTTAGATTCACTCAGACAAAACAGAACCGCAATTAACTTATTAAGTCATCAAACACTTCAAGAACTTATTACCTCATTAAACACCTCCAAATACTTATTACTTCATTAGACAATTGTGGTATTATTACCTTGACAAATGAGATTCCGTAACTATTATTCACAAGATATCACTGGACCCTCAGGTCTTACTTTAACAAGTAACAAATTACCTCTTCAATTCTTTGTTAGACCATTACACTCTCAGGTTATTCTTTCATGGTCACTACAGACGAATACATAACACACTGGACAACTCCACAATTATAGTAACATACAATACCTCCTGTTAGTCCGCAAGGAACAACCTGGTACCTTGAACTCTCATGCAGTGGTTCAATACTTAACCTGGGATGACTATATTTCTGCTAGTCATCCCCAAGCATGGATATTAATACGGCTCCATACATATAGCCCAGAACAGTAGATAGACCATGATCATACAACGGAGTCAGTGGGCCAAAGTTGTTTACAGGCTCACTTGCTAGCTCGAAGCGCCTGGCGGTGGGCCGTGGCGTCTGCCAAGGAATCTCGCCCTGGGATTCTAATCTCACCACCTTAAAGACATCCTTCGAGAGACATCGTGCCCATAGGCGGCTCCCGAACTTCAGGAGTGTTGCTAAGCCCCACAACAGTGTCTGGAGACGTAGAGGAGAAATCACAGAGGGCGTGAATATTTAACTTCACTATACAAAACATACGTCTGGCACCTGTCCAGACGATAGCTAGATCTCTACTTTACTCGACTCAATTGGCACGGAAGTTACCATGTTAAAACATGAACACTGATATTCACAAAATTGACTAAGTTAAACTGAATTAATATGGCGGCGTGGAACATGTGAACATACCTGGAGACGTGGAGGAGAAATCACAGAGGGAGTGATTTTTCCTTGCGCGCCGGCATATATACGGGCCTGAGGGCATATTGTCACATGCCTATAGCGCTTGGGAGCTCGCGTGGCGTGAGGCATATGTTCACGCCTCCATTCCACACAAGCTATTAATAACTTGTTAATTGTACTTATTATATTATCGTTGTTCTTAGTTACTTAGGTAAATTGTATATTTATGTATGTTATTAATATGCATCATTGTGTTACTCTGTTAAGTCAAATCAAGAGTAGTATTAACTAATTATATAAACTATCCAGCAAATGTCCTGGATCACGTGATATGAGACGCGCTTGTAGGGTTTCGTGATATTATGTTGTCTAGCACTCAGGATGGATGGAAACTCTAAGGTGGTTTTCTTATATAATATAAGTTATATGGTGGACAGTCTGGTGCTGGAGATGCCGTGTGGTGAGGAGCTGCTCAGTAGACACGTTCGGTGAGTAGCGTGTTGAAGGAGGTAGATGTGCAGGAGCTTCGTTAGAGAAGATGTTGCCTGTTGCTGCCCTCCTGGTTGAATGAAAGCTGGACAGCGAGGAGCTTGCTTGGAGGAGGTGTTGCGTGTTCAGGAACGTAGAGTAGAATAAGAGAGCTGGTTGGTGAGGACGCTCAGAGAAGGACAGCTGGTGGGTCGCCATGCTCGCCGGCGGGAGCGAGGACCGCCAGGTAGGCGGAGGAGAAGCGAAGGCCGCCAGGCAGCGGCGGAGGAGGAGGTGTTGCGTGTTCAGGAACCGAGGCCAGAATGAATCTTAATGGAGAGACAGAGCTTATATACACAGCAGCCGGAAGTAAACCCGCCGGTTTCTCAACTCCATTGCTAGGGAAGAGGTAGCAGGTGGCTGGTTGCTAGGATACTGTGGCATATGGTGACGCCCCCCCCCCCCCCCCCCCCTGGGCCGCTCGTTTGGTTGCTAGGATACTGTCGCATTGGAATGCGGCTACGCAGTTGTAGGGTAGACGTCCACTACACGCTCCTCCACCGCGTGGAGACGCTTCCCCAGTAGCGAAAAACCGTGGCATAGGGTAGATGTGTCCATTCTTTCTCTAGCCTTGACCCTTGTCTAGTGCTTTGTCCAGTCTTCTGCAATGCCCTAGTGGTATCAGGTATTAGTGACACGTTCAGTTAGGCCTAGGAAGGGATCCTGGTGGTAAGGAATCTCCTGTTTGGTAGGAAATAACTATTTTGTAGGGATTGTATATATATTGTATGTCTGTGCAATATACTTATGTTAAGTAATATTCGTTTGGTCTAACTCCTTAACGGTATATTTTCACCCTTCCGGTCATCACTCTTATTTTAATATACAATCACTTATTCCCTTAAATTCTTGTTTGCTAGTCATTACTCCCATTAGAACATAAATTGAATTAATTAATTATCTTCCCTTTTGTGACTTACTTACTTCAACTGTTCTTACTTATTCAAATACATTTAGTTGAGTAGGTTTTAGTGGGGATAATTATTGCCGTGTTCCCTATTTGTTCCTTTATTTGATAATAACTTGGGGTAGGTTTCACTCCCCAGGTATAAAGGATATTGGGATTGCGACAAGTGGGGGCCTGTGTCCGGGAGCTAACCATTGTTATGTCATATCAAGTGTTGTTACTCGCCAGGTGTTGTTTCATCGCTAAGTATTTTTGGATGCAAGTTGCTGTGTTCACAGTGTTCATTTATATTGCTCCTGTTATTGCTTAAGCTACTGGTGAGTTAACCTTTATCTTGTGTACCAGGTGTTTGGTTAATCCCTTGCTGTGTTTCACAGTTGATTGCATTTTAATATTATTAATTAGTTAGCTAGTTAGCTTAGCTGCCACGGTTACTTTTTTCTTCGCTACTCGATTTTGAGTTCAACATGTTTGACCTGGAAAGCTTTTTGGCTTCACCTTCAGCCGAAGTACTGAAGGGGCTTACTAAGGCAGAGTGGCAATCCCTCCCTGCTTATTATGAAGTAGAAGGCCGCTCTTCCATGAATAAGGCTAGGTTAGTAGAGGCTGTCCTCAACTACCTTATTGATAATGGAATCATAGCCCAACCATCGGGAAATTCAGAGGAAATTGTTACACCAAGTAATTTGGCCTTACAAGTTGAACTCAAGAGACTCGAGGGGGAGCTGGAAACTCTCAAACAACGAGGTTTGGCTCAGGGTAGTAATACTTCAACATTCAGTGTAGACAAATGTCTCAACAGTGTTCCTAAATTTAATGAGGAAGAACTAGACAAGTTCTTCTCTCTTTTTGAGAAAATTGCCCGACTTAACAAGTGGCCTGTTTCTCAATGGTCTCAACTTATTTATAGATCTTTCACTGGTAAAGCATTAGATGTGTTTTCTGCCCTCTCTGAGGATCAATGTCTAGACTATGCCCTTGTTAAGTCCGCGGTTTTGAGCGCTTATAACTTGTTCCTGAAGCCTACCGGCAACAGTTCAGTAACTGCCGGAAGACTGACAAACAAACATTTGAGTTCTTCAGGCAGAAACAGGTCCTTTGTCGGAGGTGGATTGAAAGTGAGTCTGCCCATGCAGAACATGACAAGCTTGTTGAACTAATCCTGCTAGAGGAAGTTAGAAAGTGTATCCCAGGCAACATTCGAGCACACTTGGATCAGAGAGGTATCTGTACCCTGGCTGATGCTGGTCCAGTGGCTGACCATTATTCCTTAACTAATAGAAATGTAAATTCCAGGTCTTATGCTCCCATGTCCCAGTCCTTCACTTCCTTCAAGCGTCCCACACCAACATCTACACCAGGGTCCCTGCCTCTTATCATACCGACCCGACCCTCAGGTTCTGCATCATCTACTCCGGGTGAGCCCATGGTCCATGGGACAGGTGGATCTACTCCTACGGGTGAGAGAAACTTTAGTTGTAGGTACTGTAAGTAGCCAGGACATGTCATCAGCGACTGTCTCAAGTTAAAGAAAAGAAATTCCTCTCACCAAGGATCCCCGCTCTTTTGGTCAGGGTGGCCGAGCAATCGGAAAAATTATTGGAGCCCTGTGTCATTGCCCTCAGTCAGACTGTTGCCCTAGATGCTTCCCCCTCTTCTATGATATCAACCTTTGAACCATTTTGTTCTCCTGGTTCCTTAGCTTTGGATCAATTCAGTCAACCCACTTCTGTTAAACTCTTGAGAGACACAGGCTAAAGAAGCTGCTCCATTCCTGGATTCATGCTATACTGGTAGCTGTGTGCTTGTGAACGGTTTGACCGGTGGGTCGCGTATTCCCCTTTGTCAAGTGTACCTGCGGTCATCCATAAAGTCAGGCTATGTCACGTTAGGAGTAGTCGATAGCTTACCTGTAGAAGGGGTCTCTCTATTGATAGGAAATGACCTCGTTGGCGACATGATGTTGCCTAAAGTTGTAATCTCATCTTGTCCCACTGCCGAGAATAATATTGTGCAGTTAGAAGTAGACTTTCCAGGGTTGTTCCCTGCGTGTGCTGTGACCCGTAGCATGAGCCGCAGTACAGAGGTAGAAAAGACTAGTGAAGTTGATGAAGTTTCCCTCCAGGACTGTGAGAAGTCCGAGGATAATCTTATCCAGCCGGACCATACTGATCTTGGTCTCAGTGGATTTTTTGAGGATTCCCCACAACCAGATTACCTCCAGATTAGTTTTGATGGAGATAGGAACCCAGGTGTCACTAGTTTTGGTTCCTCTCCCATCAATAGGAGTAAGTTTATTGAGTTACAAGCAGGGGATCCTGAGCTAGTAGGTTTTCTCAATAGGTCAGTTACTGAGACAGAAGCTGAGCAAGAATCAAATTGCTACTACACTAGGTCTGGTGTATTAATGCGGAAGTTCTGCCCCTCCAATTCTCCTGCCAATGACCCTTGGTTAGTTCATCATCAAGTTGTTATTCCCAAACCTTTGCGGCAGGACGTACTTAGTACCGCTCATGATGGGGTGGGTGGTCATTTAGGAGTTAGGAAGACCTATGCAAAAATTTTATCCCAGTTCTTTTGACCTAGGATGAAGAAAGACGTCAGCTCTTACTGTCGCACTTGCCATGATTGTCAGGTAGCGGGGAAACCGAACCCCAGTGTTAAACCATTCCCTCTGCAGCCTATCCCAGTCATTGAAGAGCCCTTTAGTAAGGAGGTCATAGATTGTGTTGGTCCCTTACCGAAGACCCCTCGTGGTCATCAGTTCTTGCTAACCATTATTGATTGAGCAACCCGTTATCCTGAAGCCATTCCCTTGCGCCGCATCACAGCGAAGAATGTTATCAAAGCCTTAACCCACTTCTTCACTCAAGTAGGCCTTCCTACAGTGGTGCAGTCAGATCAGGGTTCCAATTTTACTTCCCGGTTGTTTAATCAGGTAATGCAAACCCTGGGAGTCCGGCAGTTGAGGTCTTCGGCCTATCACCCTCAATCACAGGGGGTGGTAGAGAGATTTCACCAGACACTAAAACTCATGTTACGCACCTTCTGTCTGGAGACTGAGAAGGATTGGGACGAGGGAGTTGACCTGCTTTTGTTTGCTGTTCGGGACAGTAAACAAGAGTCGCTAGGATTCTCGCCCTTCCAGCTCGTCTATGGACATGAGGCGCGAGGGCCTCTTAAGGTGTTAAAAGAGCTTGCCCAGTCCAACTTAAGGTGTGCTCAGGTGAAAATGAAACTGCATATTGATAAGGCCCATCAGGCAAAACCTAGAGAATTCCAAGTGGGGGAGCAGGTGTTGGCCTTCCTGCCCTTACATGATCACCCTTTTAAATCCAAATACAGTGGTCCATATGAAGTACTAGAAAAACAGGGGGCCGTGAATTATGTGATTTGCACCCCTGAACGGCGCAAGAAAAAACGCCTTATCCATTAGGGTGTGTCATAGGAGGGAAGATCAGCTAAAACTAATGGCCCATCACTTTTTTGGTAGATTTTAGTATATATAAACAGAAAATAATTTCAGTTTCAATATTTTGCAACCTTTTGCTAGGTAAATTTTAGCGTGAAATTTATCGAAAATCTAACGTACAGCTGCATTAGTGCATTACAATTAAATAGTGAACATTGCTTTCTGACTTCATTCTTTAACAACCCAACTAACAATATTTTTTTCTGTTTCAGATTCTGATGCGTTTATAAGTTGATAATATTTGCGATGGCTGCTTGTGTCAGGACGAGGAACCAAAAATCCAGCCATCTCAGTCACTATCTTGGGTCTGGGAGAGAGCTCCTGAAGTCGGAGTTGCCTACATTGAGAGATACTTTGAGATACGGTGTTTTAATCAGGCAAATCAGTGAAAAGAACCAAAGAACTTACACAAACAAAGACATTGCCAGTGATATGACATAAGCTGTCTTGGCACAGTACACTCTGGCTAACGCTCAGTTCAAGCCTCCAGTCATAACAAGTCAGAAGAAGATTAGTGAGAGACTGCTAGCCAGTTGGGAAAAGGCAAGAGATATCTCTCTTGGGAGAGGAAAACTTGCAGTTAAGGACAGCTTTGCCAAGCAACTGGACCAGTTATTTGACATAATTACTTGCAAGTGCCCAATTGTTCTCTGTCCTGAGTTTGGATGCAATCGTGACTGTAAATCCGAGGCCCACATCTCCTGTATTTGCAAGCGTGAACTGAAGATTCCTGTGATCGAACTGGCATTTGTCAAAGCACAGAGAGAGAAGACTGGCAGTATAGGGGCTCTCATGATTTCTAGCCAAGATATTCCGGAGTCCAAGAGACAGGAGGCTGCCACAGAGAGACAGAAGAGGAGAAGAGACTTGAGAAGGCCCAGGGTGAGGTAAAAAAGGCCGATGATTGGAGTCAAGCTGATTCAGAATTTAATGACTTCCCCATGGCTGATCCGAGTGCTGACCAGGAGAATGGTGACTTTGTCCCTAACCCAGAAAATAATGATCCCAAACCTTCCAGGCATAAGATTCGAAATAGGAAAGATATCCCGAGCATAGCTCTGGCCAGCATGCGACACCACACTGATCTCAGAGAAACTGCAGAGATAGCAACAGCTGCCTGGATTGACGGTGGTTTGATAACACCTGATGATGTTCACCTGGTGATAGATCATAACAAAGTAAGGAGAGCTCAGGAGAAACTTGTCAGTAACCTAGAAGAGGAGTTTGATAAGGGGATAAGAGAAAATGGAATCAATTGTTTGTTCTTTGGTGGGAGAAGGGATGACACTAAAGTGTTCATGAAAGTTGGAGATTCTGACAAGTTGTTCCCTGCCATGGTGAAGGAGGAACACTACTCCTGCTGCAGTGAACCAGGAGGGAAGTATTTGTGGCATTTCACTCCAGAGAAAGATGACATCAGGAAACCAGCTGAGATAGTGGCAGATAACATTGTGAACTGGCTCAGAGAGAGGAACGTAGACCAGACCCTGCAGGCCATTGGAGGGGACAGCACCAACACGAATACAGGGTGGCAAGGGGGGGTCATACAGTGGATAGAGCGGAAGATTGGGAGGAAGCTGGTCTGGATTGTTTGTGACCTCCACACCAACGAGTTGCCACTCAGACATCTGATCCAGGAGCTGGATGGCAAGACTCTTTCAAACAACAGATGGTCTGGTCCTCTTGGCAAGATGCTGGACTCTGCCACTGAGTTAGAAATAAATCCGAGCTTTGAAAAAATCACAGTTGGCCCTCCACTCGTTGAGCTTGCACATACTGTCATTGACGACCTGAGTACTGACCAGTACTATGGTTACATGATTTGCAGTGCCATCAAAACTGGGGTCATGCTTGATAGACTTGCTTACCTGCAGATAGGTCCAGTCTCACATTCTAGGTGGCTCACAACGGCTCTCAGGTTCTGCAGAATTTGGGTCGCTCATCATAAACTGAAAGGAACCAGCTTCACAACCTGAGACTTATTGTCCAATTCATCGTGAGTGTCTACTTGCCAAATTGGTTCAACACCAAGGTCAAGTCATCGTTCTCCGAAGGTCCGAGGCATGTTCTCTTCCAGCTTGAGCTCCTGAGGAGTCAGCCAAGGAAGGTTGTTCAGATTGTGGAGCAGACTGTGAGGAGATCTTCCTGGTATGCTCATCCCGAGGCAGCTCTGCAGACAATGCTCTGCAGTAAGGATGAGGAGGAGAGAAGAGTGGCAGTCAAAAAGATCTTGGATATGAGACTTATGAGAGGATCTGGGCATGACGAATCAGTTGGTGACGATTCCTTCAGGGTCAGGAAGACTTCTGAAGTCAATCTAGGTGCCAAGACCCTCACTGATCTCATAGATCTGGATAACATCCAGGCTGGCAGTGAGCCCCCTCTTACCTGCAGCCTCACCAATGTTCAAGTCAGAGCTTTCCTGGACAACCCCATGCATGTCCCTGCCTGGCCCTCGCACACCCAGAGTATAGACCGTTGTGTACAGCAAGTGAGTGAGGCCAGCAGTCACGTGTACAGCCAGGAGAGGAGGGAAGGCTACATCCGAGCTCAGGTGGTCAGCAGGGAGGTGATGAGTAGATACAGAAGGAAGACAGACATGTTCTCTATGGTGTGCAGCAACACCGGGTCGTAGTAGTAAAACTGGTTTTTGTTTTTGATGATTTTGTTTTCTAAAGGAATATTAAATTTAATAAATGTGTCAAGATCATTCGTTTCACTATTCTGGATCATTTTCATCCTAATAAATTAACCTGATACATTTACTTTACTTTAAATAAGCTATTTAGTGGTGTTGGTAAAAGGGTGAGAATACTGAATTTTCATAAGATTTCAAGTTAAAATTTACCTAGCAAAAAATAAAAACTTTTCAAATCTGAAGATATCACATGATTCTGCACATAGAACTACATCATTAATACCATGGGCCGATTTTTCAAACTCAAAAAAAAAAAAATTCGCCTCCGTATGACACACCCTAATGTTGTATTGGATGTACAATGCAGCTTGGTGCTGGGAAGTGGCAGTGTGGTTACAAGCGTGATGTAGAGAGCTGGTTGGTGAGGATGCTCAGAGGAGGACAGCTTGTGGGTCCCCATGCTCGCCGGCGGGAGCGAGGGCTGCCAGGCAGCGGCGGAGGAGGAGGTGTAACTTGCTGCGGCTGTAGCTAGACGAAGAGGGAGGGCACCACGAGGTCAGGTCTTAAATAGCGGGGGTAGGCGTGGCTTAGTAGTTGACCTCCGTGATGTATGGCGGCGCTGGTTTACCCAGACCACGAGGCATACACTGGGGAATTCGCGGGGTTTGCTACTCAGCGACAAACAGCGTTTGTAGGGGAGAAATCCACTACAACACCTCCTCCTCCACGCCAGCCGTGCGGCTGCCACTCCCGCCAGCGACCTTGGCGTCTCTCAAGCCGTGTGCTCTCACTCTGGGCACCCCCACCACCCAGCTCTCTCTACTCAACGCTTATTACCATGCTACCTACCCAGCAACAAGCTGCATTGTACATCCAATACAATATGTATACAGTGAGCACATTGTGAATTTCCTTTCTCCATCCCATCCTGAGTGTGAACCAATATCTCATACCCCCACAACTACGCCGTTATGCTACCCCACTGTGAACCTGTGGATTCCCGGCATATCACCACCCAGTAGTAGGAACACATAATGGAATGCTTGAGAAGCTCCGCGGTCGTCACTTGGAGCGACCTAGAATACCAAGCGTAGAAACAGTACTGGTATGTTTACTGGTGGAGTACCACTCTCTATCTACCAAGGGCAGTGTGCGAATGAGGAGTCTGATATGTGTACCTAGAAATAACAAGGAGTTCCATACTTTTAGGTGTGGAGTGCAACCGGGGTGTGGTAAGATGGTGCTACAAGGTGGTGAGATGGTGCTATATTCCAAAGAGGTGAAGCAGTGTGATGTGTTGGGTGTCATTGTAAGAAGGCATGACAGAAGTAAGGAGGTCAGTGATTGTTATGAAGTATGGGTGTTAATGACAAGCAATTGATGTAAGACGTGTGTTGCTGTGGGCAGTGTAACTAAAATCATAGTTGTTCTTCTGAGGAAGGCCAACTCTTCTTGTATTCTGATGGGATGCAGTATGTTTTATAAGGAATAAATAAATTAAGACATGTTGTGGTTTCATCTTTCTTCCCTTCTTCCCACTATCGATTTGGTCAATGAAAAACCCAACCCAATGCCTAGCTCACTCTGCCCGCTTCCTAATGAGCTACATACTGTCCAGGGGGGTCTGGTGGCAGCGACCTTGAAATTAAGAATAAAGTTAAGTTATCCCCTTAGAATTAGTGACCCCAGACTCTGGCAGTATACTGTCACCCCGTCTGGTCTCCGAGATATGCTAAGGACTGTCAGTTGGTTGAAAATGTTCAAAGGAGGGCCACCAGACTGGTGCCTGCACTTCGGCACCTCAACTACCCTGAGAGATTGGAGCGCCTGAGCTTGCGTAGCTTATATTACAGACGGGCAAGGGGTGACCTAATTGAGGTGTATAAGCATCTCAGGGGGCACTACTCAGTCGAGTGTCCTTACTTGGAGCTGGCGGACGCTCGCCCCACGAAGGGTCACAGCTCAAAATTGAAGAAGCCGCAAGTCCAGAAAACTACGAGTGCAAACTTTTTTAGAGTGAGAGTTGTAAACTCTTGGAACAATCTACCAGAAAGTGTTGTGTTGGCACCGAGTGTGAGCTCTTTCAAGACAAGACTTGACCAACACTGGAGCAGGTTCAGGTACATTCAGGAGCCGGTTCATGCATGGTACTTGCCAACAGGATAAAAGAAAAAGGAAAAGTAACAGAGACGTGACCGATCGCCCAAGCGGCTAACAAGCCGATCAGTGGTGAAGAGGATTATAGTGAGTAAAGTAGCATCAGAAACAGGTTTGCAGGCTTACAAATGTTTCTCTTTTTATTTGTTTGGTGTTACGGACATGTTGAAAATCAGGTACAGACGTAGGGGTACGATCGCCGACCTAGCTTGGACCTTCACCTTCCACCCAGGATCAGCGTGCCAGCCGTCTCGCGCGTACTGCACGGTGGTTGGCCCCGCATTCATTCGTGTTTGGGTCTTGTTCTTCGTCTTCCTCGTGTCTTAGGTCTTCATAGGTGTGGAAGAAGTCGGAGACGGTGAGGTTGACCACGTGGGCTTCAGCTCCACGGGCCTCGTGGTGTTCTTGATTCTGTGTGGCGGGTGTCCTTTCTTGAGTTTTCTTTTCTTCTGTTTTTTTTCTTGTCTTGGGAGCGTACAGCAAGGAGGGCCTCTTTGTAGCTCAGTTTCTTGTCGAGTCGAGCCTTGGCTATCCTGCATTCCTCCTTCCATTTGGGGCAGGTCTGATCGGCGGAGGAATGTGGGCCTCCACAGACAGCGCATTTTTTCACTGTGTTGGGGCAGACAGTGTAGCGGTGTCCGGGGCTGCCGCACAGGGAGAAGGTGTCCTCCTGCGCCTCACACTTGTTGACTGTGTGACCGTAGTGCTGGCATTTGTAGCAGCGTTTTGGTCTGCAGTAGGGCTTGACTGGCACAGTTCCCACGCGTACTGCACGGTGATTGGCCCCACACAATTCACACCTCGCGTCTCTGATCCTGAGCAGCCGTATAAATACGCGTAGGCCTGGTTACGGAGCTCAACAAGAAGATTCGCCAGCCAGCCTTCGCTGTGAACGGACCTCTCTTCTGACCCTTCACAGCCAAAGCCTGCCAGCCTGTCTCTAACCGTTGACGGTCCAAACGAAAACGACCACCTCACCACCATTACTCACACACCCAGGAAGCTCGTTCCAGACAACGCCCTTTCTGTGCCTCCCCACTGATCAGGGGTGACTCCTGATCAGAGGCGGCCCTGATTGGGAGATCTGTAACGGCTTTCTGCAGCGGACTTGGGCCGCGATCCCAATGGTGTTACTTGTACCAGCGGCTGCTTCTCTTTGATCTTCCTTCTTTTTCGCTCTGGCCTGGGGACCTGCCCTAGAGGTGTATTCGTCCTTGGGTCCCCCCTGTAACTGTTCACCTCCACCGTAGGAGATTGTGAACACGAAAGGGGATAGGAGCAGAACCCATCCCTCCACTGAGCCTTCCTGGGTAACCGTGATTGTGCAGGTCCACCTAGGAAGGGGGTTGCAATCCTTAATCCTCCACCCCCCCCCCCTGAATAGGTACACTTTAAAGCTCACGCCTATAAGTGAGTATTTATCAACAATAGGGAAATAGGTTCTGGGTGAGTGACACAGGAACCACTCCACGGCCACTCGACCAGCAAGTGGCGGTGGGGAGTGCTGTAATTCCTGTGTTTAGGTTGCTCGCCCGTAATAGGTAGGGTGCCTGTAACTTTTGTCAAATCACAACAAGACTGATGCCACGGAGAACGACCAAAACAAATGACTTGGACAACTGGAAACAAGATATGGGTACGCTCCCTCCAGGGGGGTGTATCCGAAAAATGCAAGGAGGAACTGGGCATATTATTATGTGCCCAGCTAAACATCAAATTCGCCGCCTTGATCGAAACAAAGGACTCCTTCATAGTCCTGTGTCTGGAAGAAAAGGATGTAGACAATGTAGGTTATGTATATAAGCTACTGTGCCGAGTAGCAACCCTGTATATAAGCTACTGTGCCGAGTAGCAACCCTGTATATAAGCTACTGTGCCGCGTAGCATTTATTTATATCATCACGTGGCAACACTGCACGTTATGTGGCAACATTGCCCCGAGGCTGCCATATGGCAAGGCAGCCTCAGTCTGACTGTGTGAGCCGTGCATGGCACACGCGAGTCACCACTTGTATTTCTCTCATCCATAATAAACGGACTTCAGTGTTACACAGTGTTTCCCTACCCATCACTGCATTCTTCAGGGAACACTAGTAACCACCATAGCGCAGTGAGTAGGATCTGTGGACTTACAAAGTGTGTGAACTATGCCGAGACAGTTACGTCTGCCGGTGATGCGCGTCGACTCATAGTGTGTTGTGTTGTGTTGCCTGTGTTTCGCCGCGATGTGCAGTGTTGGGCCGTCACAGTGCTTTTTAGTGATGGTGGCAGTGTTAGTGTCAGTGTATTAGTGTGTCTAGAGCTGAGAGTTGAGCATTGGCCTGTTTTTTGTGGTACCCATGGAGCACGCAGCCGTACACCCTTCTCGTGTGACATCCCGGGTGATACTGACGGTCTCACTCCCGCCGCATCTCCAGCCACCGGCATTAAGGCCACCACGAAGCAATCTCTCAGACATACACACACGCACACACGCACGCACTCACTCACGGACAGAACAGTGGACTATATGCGTTATTCCTGCGCTGTTTATGTCCTATATATATGTGGTTCGAGCTGTTGAGGCGCCACTTTATATACTAAACAGTGCAGTCCACGCACACACTGAGATGGGAGGTAAGAAGGGACAACGTCAAGATGGGAGACACGACTCCCCACCACCTTCCCCTCCACCGGGCGCAGACTCTCATCCTCCACCTCCTGTGACGGACATTGCCACAATTCTGAGGTGGATGGACGACCGGGACGAGAGACGCAGAGAGATGGAACTTCAGAGGGAGGAGACACGAAGAGAGGAGGAAAAGTTGCGTTTTGAGGCACTATTGGCGACCCTGGCGCTAACCCACCCTCCCTCACTCGCAAGTAGCGCGCTTCAAGGCGCCAGTACACTCCCTCCTCCACCACACCAGCGTCCTCCAGGTACTCTTGCCTCCAAACAAACAGCTCCCAAGGCATCTGTTCAACCCCCACCCGCCCTCTCACCAGACGTCACGTTTCAGCTTTTTCGTGAGTGGAGGCGGCGTTGGACAGATTACTCCACGATGGTGGACCTCGACAGCATGCCTCCAAACAAACAGCTCACCCAACTGCGGATATGTTTGTCGCTGGAGACCCAGAGAGTTTTGGAGCACACGTTGCAAGTGCCTCCCGATTCTACCTCTTCAGTGACGGATGTGCTTGACCTTTTACAGGAGCATGTTAAGGGTCGGAACAACGAGGCTTTGCTTCGCCGTGCCTTCACCAGCTGCAATGAGGCGGAGAACGAATCCTTTGACGACTTTTTTGTACGCTTGAAGAGTTTGTCAGAGGAGATCGACGTCTGCAAGGCACACAGCCGGGAATGTGAGGAAGCCTGGATCAAGCACGGGATCTTGACAGGTGTCAGGCACGAAGAGTTGATGCAGCGACTCATCCCCCTGGACGCTTCCTCCACACTCCAGGTGGTAGTGACTGAATGTCGGTCATACGAGGCCACCAAGTCCGCCACCTCTGCCTTACGGGACCCACCTGCTGTGAGAGCTATCTCACAATACAAGAAGGGTAAGAAGGCGGCCAACAACGCGAAGGCTGCCACACGTTCTTCCACGCCTCCGCCTAGTGCTTCCTGTGGCAGCTGTGGAAAGCAGCACAGCCCCAAGACTTGCCCGGCCGCCGACGCACTGTGTCGTGGATGTGACCGTAAGGGCCACTGGTCTAACACAGACAGGTGCCCTGCACGAGGCCGCAAGTGTCAGGCCTGCGGTCGCTATGGACACTACGACAAGTGCTACCGCCAACCCAAGCCCAAAAGCCCGAGACGAGGAGGAAAGCAGCGCACTTCCCTCGGGGTGGTTCGCACGCAGCCCCCTCCAGATGGCCCAGCAGCCCCAAGCAGCAGCGAGTCACATCAGGAGGGTGGAATCGACCACACGCCCCAGGGCTACCCCTGCCCAGATCCTGTATGGTCACCCTCTCCGCTCTTGTGTTCCTGCACACGCCAAGGCCTTTGCGAAGGACTGGCAGACCAGAGCCGAGAGCTGCAACTGCCGTGCCGCTACACGTGCCCAGGACGCCAAGGCTCGGTGTGACGACCGTGCCCGCCCTCTTCAGCTAGTGGAGATTGGTGCCCTTGTCCGCGTCCAGGACCCGACGACGACACGTTGGGACAAGGTGGGCATAGTGATGGGCGTCGGCCGGTCGCGGGACTACAAGGTCAGGATGCCAAGCGGCCGTGTCTGGTGGAGGAACCGCCGCTTCCTCCGGCCAATCCCACCCCCTGCTGCTGGCCCCCTGACCGAGGACGAGTCCCCTACACCTCACGAGGATCCGCCCCACAGTGCACCTCGAAGTTCGGAGCGACTTAGGACTAAGAAGTCCACTCAAGACAAAGACTATGAGCGTGAGGGGGGGAGGGAGATGTAGGTTATGTATATAACTACTCTGCCGAGTAGCAACCCTGTATATAAGCTACTGTGCCGAGTAGCAACCCTGTATATAAGCTACTGTGCCGAGTAGCAACCCTGTATATAAGCTACTGTGCCGAGTAGCATTTATATATATCATCACGTGGCAACACTGCACGTTATGTGGCAACATTGCCCCGAGGCTGCCATATGGCAAGGCAGCCTCAGTCTGACTGTGTGAGCCATGCATGGCACATGCGAGTCACCACTTGTATTTCTCTCATCCATAATAAACGGACATCAGTGTTACACAGTGTTTCCCTACCCATCACTGCATTCTTCAGGGAACACTAGTAACCACTAGACAATATTATCTCTGCCGACTCAACAAAGAAATTGAAAGAACGGGGTTTTGAAACAGTAATACCACCACAACGACGTGCAAAAAAATCCTTAGTAATTAAAAGGGTAGATAGAAATATCCTGAAAGAAACACCAAGCTACATTGCTAACAATATAGAAGAGAAGAACCCATGGGCCAGAGTTGAGGAGGTGGTGCTGATGCCTGGTGCTCCCACCATGATGAAGGTCAAGTTTGGAGAGATCTCCATGGCACAAAAAGCCCTAGAGAATGGCCTCTGTATCTCCCACTACCACCTGTCAAAACAACAAATTGAGCAGGAGGAATTTTATGCAATAACACGGTGTTGGAGCTGCTACAAATACAATCATCTAGCAATAAACTGTCCCCCAAAAAGATAAGAAGTTCTGCTCCGAATGCGCAGCAGAGGGCCACACATTCAGAGAATGTAGCAATAAAGAAAACCCCAAATGCCTGAACTGCAATGGGGACCACCGAACACTAGCAGCACGCTGTCCCAGAAGGAAAGAAATAATTAGGAATCTGAGAGAAAAAGAAAAGACAAATAAGAAGATAGAAACATACCCTAACAAGACATATGCAGCAATTGCAAAGCTGCAAGATACCACCTCCAAAGTCCTGAAGAAAAACAAAGAAAACCCCCTCATGCAACCTACATACCTTAATCTGAGCGAAGGATTACCATTCACAATTCTAACTAGTATTATTCATGCACACATCAACAACATCGCAAAACCAGGATCCTTTGGAAAAACGATCAGGGAAATGTTTGCTGCAAATAATCTACCGGAGGTGAAATTCCCAGACGACGCCCCCTCAACAGAAATATTTAAAATTGTCACCGAGAATAGCCTAGGAATAACCAAACCACAGGAGCACACAACCAAACTAGTCACAGAAGAAAACGTCTTGGAAATAGACCCTATCAGCCAAGCAGTCACACCACACCACAAATCATCAGATTCCACAACTCAGCAAACAGAGAAGCCACAACCTGCAAAAGCTGACCCAACCAAAGCGAAATCAAGAAAAGATTCCCACTCTGGCCATCGTGCCCCCCCCCCCCCCTGTACTGCACACATCATTGTCATTCCTAAGAACCCATTTTAATTCATATTATGCTACATAACATTTAAATCCACCGCGCTTGTAGAATCTCAGGAGAGACGTGTTTTTCCCATCCGTTTTACCCTCAGGATCACTCCCAGTAAGTCCCGCCTTCAAACACAGTTGTCACTACGTCTATTCCACTCTCTACTGGCAAACGCAATCTTGAATTAGTCTGTGTAAATCTTCTTTTGTAATTCGCCAGACCTTTGTCAACTGAGGGTCATCCTTGAATGAGTAACAGTTAGATTGTGTGTAATTTCTGTCATTGTGTGAGTAGCGATCGCTGGCAACTCAGGGGTATATAAACCAGTGCGAGCGGGAGGAACAAACCTCCCGTATCACCTTTCACCTTCGTTCTCAGGTATGTTCTGTGTTTATAACCATCCAGTTTGATTCAGTCTATTGTAGTGAATATCAATGTTCATCAGTGTTCATGCTTTAACAGTGGGATTGTCATTCACCCAGTGTAAGAAGTAATATAACGTAAATATCTGACGTGGCGAGACTGAAGATTTGTTTGTGACCCACCATGCTTCCCCAAAAACCTCCTGTGTCACCTTTCACCTTCGTTCTCAGATCGACGGTGGGCTTAATTGAAACCCACCCGTCGCTCGGAACCGGTGGATACCCAGCAGTGGTCAATATAGGACTAGGAGTGATGGCGCTGATTCGACATGATTAATCGGCTCCACGCTACCTCGTGGGCCGAGGGCCCCAGACCCGCCTCGTGTCGTAGTGTAACCGACCACAACAGCAGTCATCAGTTGTTAGAGGCGCCAGTGCTATGCTTTGGAGTTATGGTCCACAGTGTTGTTGTATGTGTTTGTTAATAATTACCCCATGTTGGGTAGTGGACCCATGTAGGTGTTTGTATCAGTATTAACGTGTTGTTGTGAGTGCATCTCCTATGCCCTACCAACAGTCTGTGAAGTGCCATATGCCAGTTGGTCTTATAACTGGATGTAATGAGAAATACCTAGTGAAGTAATCTGCAAGGGGTGGCCATGTAGCTATGTATTGTGAGTAAGGACAAGGAACTGGTCCTGCTACGTAATGTAATGTGACACCAGTAAGATTGTGCACGGTAAGAGTATTGTGGGGTTCAGGATATTTGGTTCACACTCAGGATGGGTTGGAGAAAGGAAACTCACAATGTGCTCTCTATATACATGTTGTATTGGATGTAAAATGCAGCTTGGTGCTGGGAAGGCAGCATGGTTACAAGCGTGATGTAGAGAGAGCTGGTGGTGAGGATGCTCAGAGGAGGACCAGCTTGTGGGTCGCCATGCTCGCCGGCGGGAGCGAGGACCACCAGGCAGGGGGAGGAGGTGTTGCTGGCTGGTTGGTGTAGGTAGAAAAGAGACAGGTCACCACGAGGTCAGGTCTTAAATAGTGGGGGTAGGCGTGGCTTAGTAGATGACCCCCGCTCCGTGATGTATGGCGGCGCTGGTTGACCTAGACCACGAGGCATACACTGGGGAATTGGTGAGGTCGGCTACTCAGCGACAAACAGCGTTTGTAGGGGAGAATTCCACTACAATACTCCCCCTTCCCTGCAGGCGGTGTAGGACACTTGTTGTCTGCAGGGTTGCTTAGCACATGTGAGGCAGAACGGGCGGTGCATGCCGCATGTGAGACAACGGCGATGGCGTGGATGAGCCGGTCGCTGGATACAACTGTCTATATACACACTATCTGTGGGAGAAGAGAGGGAGAAAAAGGGTGTGTGGAGGCGATGAATGTTGTGCTTCCCTCACGGCAGGTACAGAGTCGTCAGATGCGCCTGCTGGGGTGTGTGGGCCTGGGTCAGGAGCAGGGGCTGCGTCAGCAGAAGCGGATGAGGGCTCGTGACAGCAGCTGGGTCCACGACAGCAGCAGGGTGCAGGACATTAGCAGGGAGTACCTGAGGGAGAAAAGAGGGGTGTGTGGGTCTGCACTCAGGAACAGAGGCCGAGTCAGGGGCGGCAGGGGTTACTGCTGGGCCGGGGTCGGCGTCTGAGGCAGGATGGGTGTGCTGGGGTCGGTAGGAAGTGGTGCTTGGGGGCAGGAAAAGGAGCTGGTGTCTGCTAGGAGAAACAGTGCTGCTCTAGGGTGTCTAACCTGCGGTGTAGAGACAGTAGTTGTAGAGCCGATGAGAGCTGCTTCTGTGTGGATAAGCCAGTCTTCCATGTTGCTTGAAGACTGGGAGCGTAATCAGTTTCTCCTCCATCCTGTGTGAGTGTGAATCTCCGGGAGTCACCATTTGTGGGGTTCAAGGATGTTTGGTTCACACTCAGGATAGAATGGAGAAAGGAAACTCACAATGTGCTCTCTGTATACGTGTTGTATTGGATGTACAATGCAGCTTGGTGCTGGGAAGGCAGCGTGGTTACAAGCGTGATGTAGAGAGAGCTGGTTGGTGAGGACGCTCAGAGAAGGACAGCTTGTGGGTCGCCATGCTCGACGGCGGGAGAGAGGACCGCCAGGCAGGCGGAGGAGGAGCGAGGGCCGCCAGGCAGCGGCGGAGGAGGAAGTGTGAGTTGCTGGCTGGTTGGTGTAGGTAGAAAAGAGACAGGTCACCACGAGGTCAGGTCTTAAATAGCGGGGGGTAAGCGTGGCTTAGTAGTTGACCCCCGCTCCGTGATGTATGGCGGCGCTGGTTGACCTAGACCATAGGCATACACTGGGGAATTGGTGGGGTCGGCTACTCAGCGACAAACAGCGTTTCTAGGGGAGAAATTCACTACAGTATACTACCTGAGTGATTGTTGTTGGGTAAATAAGAAAATAAGGAAATAAGTAAATAAGAAATACGGAGTCTGTAATAAGCCCAGGAGTTGAACCTGGTAATTATACAGTATGTTAATAATATCTATTTTCCCCTTTGATTTTATATTAATAAACTTATTCTTTGAGTATTTTAGGAGTATTCATTTCTCCCACAGTAGTTACCTTTATTTCCGTCCAAGTGACCCAGATATCCGAATTACACTACACATGTGCCTAGACCATCGACATGCTACCAAAAAGAACTGAGGTTAGGTAGTACCAAAAATGAACTGAAGTAAGTAAAAGGAACATTTGAAAGAACTAAGACATGTTGTGGTTTCACCCTTCTTTCCCCTTATCGATCTGGTCAATGAAAAACCTAACCCAATGCCTAGTCCACTCTGCACGCTACCTAACGAGTTACATACTGTCCAGAGGGGGTCTGGTGGCAGCAACCCTTAGAAATTAAGATTAGAGTTAAGTATTCCCCCTTAGAATTAGTGACCCCAGTCTGGCAGTATACCCCATCTTCACCAACCGATGTGCAGCTAGCAGACCTAGGAAATGAGATCGGTATCCGCTTCTACTCAGTCAACACACCACCTACAATAACAAATGATAGACTTCTGCAGGAAATCAAGGAAGGCACAGTCAAATTCACCTACGAAGATGTCAGGGTAGAAGAATCCTACATAGACCAGTTGATAAATGCAGGACAAATAAACATCAAATATAACAAAATTGAAAGAGTAGACATAACTAAGTTTAAGAAAATCAGAACGGGATTAAAGGAGGAAAGTAATAGACACTCGCCAGGAGATACACGAGCCAGCAACCACCCTACACCAAGTTCTCGGGATCCACGACTATTCAAAACACATCATTAAAGATAATTCAACACAACGTCCTTGCCCGGACTCTGGCGAGGAAAACAGAACTTACTAACATATACAGCACAATAGACCCAGACATCATCCTTATCAACGCACACAGGCAAAAAGACAATGAAAAAATAAAAATATTTAATTATCACGTCTACCAAAAAAATATCCACGAAGAGTTACATGGCGGGATAGCAATAGCAATAAAACGAACGATTCAACACAAAATAATTGACAACTTCCAAGGTAACTTTTTGGCAGTAGAAATAAACACCACCAAAGGACCAACAATAATAGGAACATCATACCTACTATTCAGAAGACCAATACTCCCGACAGGCGACCTCCTAAAGCTAACCAGGCGAAACAGCCGGCATACTTCCTAGGCGACCTGAACTCTCGACACCCAACCCTTGGACATCACAACAGAAACCCCGCTGGAGTAGTACTGCACAACCTAATTGAGCAAGGCAGCATTAAACACCTAGGCCCAGACTTTCAAACATTCATAACACCGGGAAACTCTGGGAATCCCGACATAATTCTGACAAACAGACACCATCATTTTCACACACACATAAAACCTGGACCCGCCAGCACCAGTGACCACATACCCGTAATAGCAACTATTTCCACAACTCCAATACAAATTCCCTCGACACCAAGATATTCATTTAATAGAGCTAACTGGGAAAGTTTCAAAACAGCTCTCAACACCGACGAAACAATAACTCTCCACAACAAAAACACCAACGAGATTGATACTGCCTTAGATATACTGCCAGATTGGGGGTCACTAATACTAAGGGTAAATACTTAACTCTAATCTTAATTTCTAAGGGTCGCTGCCACCAGACCCCCTCTGGACAGCATGTAGCTCGTTAGGTAGCGTGCAGAGTGGACTAGGCATTGGGTTAGGTTTTCCATTGACCAGATCGATAAGGGGAAAGAAGGGTGAAACCATAACATGCCTTAATTAATTTATTCCTTATAAAGCATACTGGTAAAACACATACAATTGAATGGGTCTTCCTCAGAAGAACAACGAAAATGTTGGTTACCCAGATGGGCACCAGACGTCTTACATTAATGGCATGTCATCCACATACTTATTGCATAACAATCTGTGACCTCCTTACCTCAGTCATTCCTTCTTACACTATCCCTTAACCCATCAGACTGCTCCACCTGTATGGAATATAGCACCGTCGGTTATCATACATAGTAGCGCCATCTCAACACACAAGTTACACTCCACACCTGCAGGTATGGGACTCCTTGTGACTTTTAGGTATACACAACAGGCACCTCGTTCGCACACCGCCCTCGGTGGGTAAAGACGAGGGCTTCACCCAGAGACATACCAGTACTATTTCTACGCCTGGTATTATAGGTCGCTCCAAGTGACGACCGCAGAGTTTCTCACGGTCTCCTTATTTGTGACTACTCATTTGGAGTGGTGTGCTGGAAATCCACAGGTTCACAGTGGAGTGGCATAGCTGGGAGTAGTCACCACCTGTTGGGACGCTCATAGGGATAATGGCTGCCGGGCAGCAAGGCACTCCGACCGCATGGAACCTGAGGTGACGGTAGAACGGAGGGTACTGAGAATGCCTGACGGGCGGTTACCACATCCCCTAACACATTACTATTACACTTATATATCAGGCAAAGCTTTAAACTGTGATAACTTCTATATAAGCCTTAATTATAGGGCGGGATATAGCCCGATAGGACACTGACCTGAGGTGACGGTAGAACGGAGGGTACTGAGGGCAGTGCCCTGCCGCTCGTCACCGCACAGGCCTACAGTTTCCAATCTTTAATTTTTACTTTTATTTCTTACGGTTCTCACCTGAACACTTTTCGGTATATTGTCACTCATGCCGTATAAACACATATTTTAATCCTAAATTACACACTAAGGTAAGGTCTTGGTTTGCTAGTTCGTGGGTAAATTCATTGGGTTATAATATCAACGCGGCACACCCGAAGCGGCCAAGGCGCCAACCCAAACAAAGCCTAGCGTCGTATTTTCATGGCGTGGGTATACAAGATATTATTTTTGAAGCATAGTTTCTAGATCACTTCCAACACTTCACATAGTTCTGATACCTTTATCCTTTTTCCAGATCTTTGTTCTCATGTATTTTCATATGATATCTGTGGAAGTTATGTTCGCTACACGTTCACAGACGTAAATAGTATATGACCTTCAAACCATGATCCACACTTAGTCCTACAGTACACTAGCCCGGCTCAACTGGACTTTCCCAATCATCTTATGGATACCCTGAATTCTCCTTAATGCTATGAATACATACACTTAACATTATATAACTGTACCTGGATACAATACAACACATGGTCTAGTAACATTGAGTAGGTGAGTTATCCTTTATCAATGTTTCCCGTTTTCTGAGGTTCTACAAGCGCGGTGGATTTGAATGTTATATAGAATAATATGAATTAAATGGGGTTTTTAGGAATGACAATGATGTGCGCAGTACATAGAAACCTGGTATTCGAAAATCACAATAACCATGAAAAATAACATCCCAAAAACAACATATCGCACACTACCACACGCACAACTAACACACGAAGAAAAAATCATCCACACCAGGTTCACCAACCTGCATGAATTCATAAAAACATATGGCTGGAGCCCACACATCACTGCATTATATAGAAATCTGAAAGAAGAACTACTGGAGGGATGCAAAGTAAAACACGACGAGAAATGGAACCAGCTAATAGCCAACACATAGGCAGACTACAGAAACCCAAAAGCCTTTTGGACTAAAATAAAAAATCTCATGGGAACCAACTCAGAGGAGAGCAGCTACCTTATAGACAACAATGGCAAGAAGATTACAGAACCTTAACTCAAGGAACCAATATTCAGAACTTTCTGGAGCAGCATCTACCAAATCACGGATGAGGACAACCGAAACTTCTGCAGAGAAACAGAACACGTGGTTGAAACACACTTGAACCAAAAGACAGACAAATGGCAACAATCCAGGACAATCAACCTTAACACGTTAGATAATAACGATTCACTAATTGCTCTAATAACTATATATGACATCACAAAAACAATTGCCAGCTTCAAGAATAAATCGCCAGGAATAAGTCAAATAAACAAAACTGTGTTGCAAAACATACCACCGCCAATGATCAAACAGCTTGCAGACATCTTCAATGCATCAATAGCAAGCGGATTATTCCCATCCAAATTTAAAAAGGCAAAAATAAGACTCATTCTAAAGCGAGGAAAGAACCCAACACAGGCAGAAAACTACAGACCCATTTCACTCCTCGAAACACCTGGCAAAATCCTTGAAAAAATAATAAACCAGAGATTAAGAAACCACCTAGAGTATGAAGACAAATACAACCATAGACAACACGGCTTCAGGAAAAACCGAGGCACCTACACTGCAATACCCTTAATATATGAAGCCATCGCAAATGCAGCTAGCAACAGAAAACAATGTAACATAGTATTCAGAGATGTCAGCAAAGCCTTCGACAAAGTATGGCATGAAGGGCTCAAATACATGGTCATTCAACTCAACATGCCACCCAACATCACGGCTCTCCTCTGCAATTTCCTTGACAGCAGACAAGGCAAACTCACCATCAACAACTACACAGGTTAAAACTTCGCCCTTGTAACCAACACCGGACAATAAACGCCCCAGCTAGACTGACCATGTGACTCGTCATTCTCCCATTAAATAACGCAAGATACTACACTGGCGACAAGGATGGGATTGGCAAAGTGTTTGTGAACTCCTTGAAGAGAGAATAGTGACAACTGAAGGGAAGGCTACTCTGAACCTGGAGAATTTAAGTGAAGAGAGCAACCATGGCTGGCGTCAGTGGATACATGGGAAGATTGGGGGAGTATGATGCAGACAAGGAAGATTTCACATCATTCTGTGAGAGAATGGACTTCTTCTTTTTGGCAAATGAATTAATGGACGACGGAGGTGATGCTCGGAAGAGAAAGACCCTTGAAGAGAAAAGGAAGGCAATCTTTTTGACAGAGGTAGGAGCTAATGTTTATTCTACTCTGGACAATTTGCTGGTTCCAAACAAGCCCAAAGACTCCTCACTGATTCAGATTACCAAGATTCTGAAGCAACATTTTGACCCTGTTCCACTTGGGATCGCTGAAAGCTACAAATTTGGCACAAGAGATAGAGGTAAAGATGAATCAGTAAGTAATTATATAGTAGCTTTGAAGAAGTTATCCTTTCACTGTAACTTTGGACAGTTCTTCAACCGAGCTCTAAGAGACAGGTTTGTAATAGGCCTGAATTATGAAAAAATACAGAATAAGTTAATGAACACCACTAACTTAACTTTTGAAAGTGCATGCCAGATAGCTACAAGCATGGAATTGGCCGAGAAAAACACCAGAGAATTTGTTCCCAATGCTGGTAGTGAAACAGTTGGCAGTAGTGGCTCAGTGTGTAAAGTAACTGTAGCTAAAAGGAATAAGTATGCCACAAAACAAGGAACACATGCTGATTTAAAATGTAAGAGGTGCCAAGGGAAACATGAAAGCTTTCAGTGTAAGTTCAAGAATTCAAAATGTTACAATTGTCAACGTATTGGACATATTGCTCCTGCCTGTAGAAGTGATAAAGGTAGAGTATATGCAGTTGAAGGTGGAGAGAAGGAAATGAAAAACAGTATTCATGAGAGTGTTAGTAATTTTGGATCTGATAATGATGAGAGTGCCCATGTGTTTACTATTTACACCAGTCATGAAGAGAAAGTTAAACATAGGTATAATGTGGACTTGTGTATTAATGACACACCTGCAACCATGGAAGTGGATACTGCAGCTGATTTCTCCATAATGAGTAGAGATATGTATGAGAAACTATTTGCGCATGTGCCTTTAGAAGACTCAGGTGTCAAGTTGAGAACATTTACTGGAGAGATTTTGAACACAGAAGGTAAATTAGAGTGTGAGGTAAAGTACAAAAATCAGAATTTAAAGTTGCCATTAATTGTAGCTAGTTATGTGAATAGACCAACTTTGTTAGGTAGGAACTGGTTGTGTGAACTTGAGATGGACTGGAAGGAGATATTTAGTGTTAGAATGTGTAACAGTATTCCAGGTCTTGAGAAATTGCTTGAAAAATACGAGATTTTATTTGTAAAGGGACTGGATGGTATAAAGGGTTATGAAGCTCATGTCACCATTGACAAAGATGTTACACCTGTAGTATCTTGCATTATTTAATGGGAGAATGACGAGCACATGGTCAGTCTGGCTGGGCGTTTATTCTCTGCTCTTGGTTACAACGTGCCTAACACATTTCGTGTTTACACAAGCCTAAACACTTTCTGACTTTGGTAAGAAGTAACATAATATATAAAATATATATTCAATAAAGGCAGCATATAAACATACATATATATAACAACACCCATATATGCTAAGTCCAGACCTGTTCCTTATGTATTGAAAGGTGAGGTTGAGAAAGAATTAGACAGACTTGTGAGTGAGGGAATTATTGTGAAAACCGCCAAGAGCAATTGGGCTGCTCCAATAGTAATTGTACCTAAAGCTGATAAATCTGTTAGACTATGTGGTGATTATAAAGTCACCATTAATCAAGCTGTTGAGGATGTCATGGTCACATTGACTGTTGATCTATTTAACTAATGATTCTTATTAAACTCCGCCCCTCAAAACATGAGTGAGTTAGAGACCCCTGAGAAGACGTGTTTTTCCCCCATACACGCTACCCTTGTGTTCCCTCCCAGAGTCCGGCCTTTGTGAAGACAGTTATAAATGCGTGTTTATTCCACTTTCTCCTGGGAAGCTCAATCTTGAATTAGTCTGTGTAAATCAACTCAAGTAATTCGCCAGACCTTTGTCAACTGAGGGTCATCTTTGAATGAGTAACAGTTAGTTTGTTTGTAATTATTGTCATTGCGTTGTAACGACCACGGTCGTACACGTCAGTTAACGCCAAAATCAAATGATTCATATTCCGCTCAATAGCCCACAAAACATGTACCTCTGCTTATTTTGAGTCCTCCATCTGAGGAGTCCGTTTTCTCGTCGGCGCCTCAGTCCTCCGTTATCCCATTTTCTCTGACTCACTGAAACCAACCTCTCTATATAATGAATTTGAATGTGGGAGAGAACACCCTGGTTTTGAGTCAGCTTAGATATGTCTGTTTACAGTTGAAACATTCAAGATCCATTGTGAGTGGTGTTGAACGCTTCAACTGTCCTTATTGTTAATAAGACGTGTCAAGTAAGTGAGTGTTGAGTCTGCCAGGACCAACGATACCCATCGGTTTCGTTCCCTAAGAATATCCATGAGTTTCTGATCGCGCCTGGAGTTAGATCATTTTGTCGCCCCGACATCAGAGAATCTGATGTTTATAGTTTAATTAGTGTCAGTTATCTATTTAAGAAAGTCATTAATTTCCTGAACTGTTCTGTCAACTGGTGTAATCTCCAAGATCTAACGTCTCCCTGTGAATAGCTCCTTGTTCGCCGCAGGCCTGAGCTTGCAGAGTTGATGTTATCAACGTGTATATTCCACCTTTTCCTGGCAAGCTCAACCTCTGATTAGATTATATGAATAGACATAGGAAATTACCCTGATCAGGAATACCAGAGTTCATAATTAAGTATACGGTGATCCAAAATGGTAGAGAAGGTATGTTGTTGGTAAGATTGACCTTTCTGGCATGAATAGGGAGGCCCAAGCTGCCCAGCAGGGGCACGTATATACCTCTACACGAGGGAGAATCACGCATTCGTGACTCTTCCTCAACGTATCTACAGGTATGGTTATGTGTGTTCCCCGCCGCCTAGCAATTCAGTTTAACTTAGTCAATTTTGTGAATATCAGTGTTCATGTTTTAACATAGTGACTTCTGTGCCAATTAAGTCGAGTAACGTAGAGATTTAGATATCGGCTGGACCGTTGCCAGACGTATGTTTTGTATAGTTGAAGTTAATTATTGACGCATTCGTGACTCTTCCTCAACGTATCTCCAGGCCAGTGTGTTGAGCTGAATACTCATCGGCTACCGTGGGTCGGTAGCCGAGTTGGACGATGCCGTTAATTCGACAGGATTAAACTGGGAAATCCTTTTCCTGCAACTTAGGCGGCAGCTCCCTTGGCGTGTGTCGGTCTACAACCGACCCCCTGACAGCGATCTTCATTTGTTATGGAGACACTTGGGATATATACCCTGAGGCACTCCTCACAGTTACCCGGGCCAGGCGCTCCGAGCTAGCGAACGAGCCTGTAAACAACTCTGGCCCACTGACTCCGTCATATGATCATGGTCTACCTACTGTTCTTGGTTATTTGTATGGAGCCGTATTGATATCCATGCTTAGGGATGACTAGCAGAAATATAGTCATCCCAGGTTAAGTATTGAACCCCTGAATGAGAGTTCAAGGTACCAGGTGGTCCCTTGTGAAGTGATAAGAATTATGGTATGTTACTAATTGTGGAATTGCCCAGTGTGTTATGTATTCATCTGTAGTACCCATGAAAGAATAACCTGAGAGTATCATGCTCTAATCAAGAAGTGGAGAAGTAATTTGTTACTTGTTAAAGTAAGGCCGGAGGGTCCAGTGATATCTTGTGTATAATTACTGAATCTCATTTGTCAGAGGATTAATACCACAATTGTCTCATGAAGTAATAAGTATTGGGAGGTATTTAATGAGGTAATAAGTTCTTGAAGTGCTTGATGACTTAATAAGTTACTTGCGGTTCTGTTTAGCGTGAGTGAATCTAAGATGCATCTTCTCCACTCACTGTGTTAATAAATATTGAATTAGTAATCTGAGTATCACCACTCTACTCCTTCTAAACATTGGTTCCCAGAAAATAATACTTACTCACGTGCCTATACATCTACCACACTACCCAAAACCCTTCCATGAGTTCTGTTTATAATGAAAAGTCTGGGTGGTGGCAGCTACCCTTTGTAAGTATAAAAAGTGTTGTACTAAGTGTTAGGTTCTGAATAATAAGTTCTATATACAGGAGAGAACACAAACACCTGTATAGTTTTGTAGGTTCGGTTTACTGGATAAGAGTATGTACACAAAGGAGAGCAGCGGTCTCCCTGGCTAGGCTCCTTGTCAACTGCTATAGGCGACGTATGGCAAGTGATACATTAGCAGCTTCCATACGTCGCCAGGCACATTAATTAGGCATGTGGGATATGGTAATAACATTGCCACACGCTGCTAGCTACATAAATGGAGCACATACATAATATACATACACCTCCCTCCCCCCCTATACGCTCATAGCAAAGTCTTGAGCGGACCTTTTCTTTTGGATCCGTTCTGAGCGTCGAGGGACTTCATCACTGGGAAGGGTATGGGACTCAACACTGGTGGCGGGGCCAGCAGAAGGCATTGTTACGGGGCGGAGAAAACGGCGGTTCCTCCACCACACACGACCACTGGGTAACCGCACCTGGTAGTCCCGTGACCTGCCGAGACCCATAACTACGCCTACTTTGTCCCAACGTAGGGAGGTCAGGTCCTGAACACGGACTTGGGTGCCGACACTCAACCTGGGGAGAGAACGGGCGTGGTCATTGTAGCGGGCGACGACGTCCTGAACACGTTCGGCGGCTCGGCGATCACAATCCTCTGTCTTGGCCTGCCACTCCTTGGAGAAGGATTGAGGGTGAGCAGGGACACAAGAACGAAGTGGGCGTCCATACAAAACCTGGGCAGGGGAGCGTCCGGTGTAGTTAGGTGTGTTGCGGAGTTCAAGAAGACCCCTGTCGAAGGCCTCGCAGTCAATGTTCCCAGAAGGGGCCACCTTAAGGATGAGGTGCTTCAGGGATTTGACAGCAGCCTCAGCGTGGCCGTTGGACTGCGGGTAATGGGGCGATGACAACACATGCCGGACTCCCCATCGGTCAAGGAATGCAGCAAAGTCCCGGCTTGTGAACTGAGGCCCTCCGTCGGTTCGCAGGCGTACAGGAACGCCCACGTCACGGAAGTAGTGGCGGAACTTGCTGATTGTGGCGGCAGACGTCGTGTCATTACCGCACTTGATGACAACCGGCCAACCAGAGAGACGGTCGACGATAACGAGGAAGGACTTTCCTGACACACAGAAAAAGTCGGCCGACACAGACTCAAAGGGGCGGGTGGGGTTGTCGTCACTCATAAAGGGTTCCTGCTGCTGGCTGGGTTGTAATACGTGGCGGGGCTTACACACCTGGACAGCATTGGAGATGTCGGGGTCGATGCCAGGCCGGAACACAGTCTGTCTTGCACGCCGTTTGGTGGCCTCGGCTCCACAGTGACTGTCGTGGAGGCGAGCCAAGGCGTGGAGACTTGAAGCAGCAGGGACAACTACCGAAGGAGAGGTGTCACTGGCCAGAGGTAGGGGTAGGGCGGCAGCAGGGTAGTTGCTGCTCCCTTCGTGCACCCTGTTGGCGTGTTTTACCTCGAGAATCGGTGTTGGGAAGTCCTGGGAGATGATGGCCAACTCTTGGCAATGTCTGTAGGACAGCAAAGGAGTCGGGACGCCATTATGCACATCAATCCAGGCTTGACACGACCTGTTGTCAAAGGTGACGTGAGCATAGAGTGAACCTAGGGCCGGGGTCATCTGTGAACCATCTGCCATAAAGCGGAGATCCTTGGGGGGCGGTCCTAGATCACTTGGAGAGAGCCCCAAGCATTGCAAATGCTGGGGACCGATGACTGTAGCATCAGCGCCGGTGTCGGGCAACATCTGAAGACGGGATGACACACCGCCGTAGGTCACGATGACGCTGATGTACTGGGGGACTTTGGTCCTGGGACGCGGGGGGGAGCACACATTCCTAATGTGGCTCGAGCGTTGTCAGGAGTCGTCGTGCCTCTGATTGGAAGGCTGTGGGCGGCCCTCTCTGGTGGAAGGGGGCTGAAGCCTCCGCCGACGCGGTCTCTTGGGTATGTTGGAAGGGCAACACTTGTCATAGTGGCCCAGACGACCACACACATTGCACTGGACGCGTTTGGCTGGGCACCATACTGTGAGTGACCAGTGGCCCTTACGGTCACAACTGTTGCAGGTAGACTGAGCAGCTGGACACACCTGTGTTCCGTGCTGCTTACCACAGTTGTTGCAAAATAAACCGGGCGTGGACGTGGTGGGCGAAGGCGTAGGACCAGACTTCTTGTCCTTCTTGTACCGGGATACAGCGCGTACAGCTGTAGGGGGAGCACGGATGGCAGAGGTGGCACACCTGGCAGCCTCATAGGAGCGACATATCGTCAACACATCCTTAAGAGAAGAGGAAGAGTCGAGGGAGGTGAGGCGTTGGACAAGTTCCTCGTCCTTAACACCCATCAGGATCACCTGCCTCAACTGGGTCTCCTCGCACTGCTGGTGGTGGCCTGGACATATATCTACCTCTTCCGAGGCTCTCTTAAGACGCACGTAAAAGGCATCAAAAGACTCACCCTCCATCTGTCTGCAGCTAAACAATTCCCTCCTGCGCAGAGCTTCATTCTGCTGTCCTTTGATGTGCCGTTGTAGAACGTCCAGTACCTCCTCTACAGACAGCAAAGAGGTTGGGGGTACCTGCAACGTATGTTCCAAGACACGCTGAATTTCCAAGGACAGGCACATACGCAGCTGGATGAGTTGTTTAAGCTGTGACAAACTCTGGAGATCCACCATTGTGGAATAATCAGTCCACCGTCGCCGCCATTCACGAAAAGTCTGGAAAGTCTCATCAGGCTTCAAGATGGGCGGCGTTTGAGCTGCTGCTTTAGGTGGGGCTGGGGGGCGTGAAGGAAGCATGGATGAGGTATCTGAACCAGTCAGTACCGAGGCAGTGTTAGAGCCAGGGGCTTGGTTAACAGTGAGGCGAGATATCAAGGACTTCAAACCGTTCACTGTCTTCCAATCTCCGTTGGTGGTCTCGTTCTGCCTCTGCTTGCCTTCTGTGCTCATCCGCCAAACGTCTGTGAGCTTCATCCTCGCGTTTCTCATCTCTCATAAACTTCAGTAAAGCAATTATCTCTGGAGACAACGCTGAATATTGAGGTGAGGGACTGCGCGATGTGGGGGCTGGAGCGTCGTGGCCGGCCTGGTCATCCATCTCTGCGGGGCTATCACCCGCCTGGCTCATCCAGACGCTGGGTCCACGGCTACGTAAGGCGTGAGACATAACTACTTCCTCTGTGTACTATGTCTTAAATCAGTGTTGACCGGTCAGCCCGTCGTATCAACAAGATTTCAGACAAAAATTAATTAAATACACAGATAAGTAGGTTATATATATAAAATATATATAAGAAGCCGCGCGGTCAGCGAGTGTTAGTACGTGTATGTGTGGTGTCCCGGGCGGGTAGAGAGTCTCGCCCCAGCTGTGAGGGGGGGGTGGAGGCGGCGCTGTGAGGGGGTGGAGGGAGAGGCGCGGCGACTCCCAGTCAGCCCAGTACCCTCAGGACGCGGTCAGAGACGGGTGCACTGAACTCTACTCCTTACAAATGCCCAGAACGTGCCGTATACCTTGGGAATCCTTTAGAACAAGGTCACACATGAATGGCACGAAACACACAATGCACTAAACACTTCACAGAAAATCACTGTCACTGACACTGCTCAAAGTTGCTGAGATTCTTCGAGGAGAGCTGACGCGTGGGAGTTGACCCAAGGCGAGGAGGAGTCCATCCGGCTTTCCACAGACTTTGCGCTATCACTCGTAATTATCCAGTAAGATCGGATCACTGCGCCATGTTAGGTTCTGAATAATAAGTTCTATATACAGGAGAGAACACAAACACCTGTATAGTTTTGTAGGTTCGGTTTACTGGATAAGAGTATGTACACAAAGGAGAGCAGCGGTCTCCCTGGCTAGGCTCCTTGTCAACTGCTATAGGCGACGTATGGCAAGTGATACATTAGCAGCTTCCATACGTCGCCAGCCACATTAATTAGGCATGTGGGATATGGTAATAACATTGCCACACGCTGCTAGCTACATAAATGGAGCACATACATAATATACATACACTAAGAATAACATGGTTCCCCAGACTAACCCATGTATAAGAATAGTGTGGGGTATGAGATTGTTTTGTTCACACTCAGGATGGGATGGAGAAAGGAAACTCACAATGTGCTCTCTATATACATGTTGTATTGAATGTACAATGCAGCTTGGTGCTGGGAAGGCAGCGTGGTTACAAGCGTGATGAAGAGAGAGCTGGTTGGTGAGGATGCTCACAGGAGGACAGCTTGTGGGTCGCCATGCTCGCCAGCGGGAGAGAGGACCGCCAGGCAGGCAGAGGAGCGAGGCCCGCCGGGCAGCGGCAGAGGAGGTGGTGTTGCTGGCTGTGGCTGTATGTAGAGAGTCAGCGAGAGAGCGAGAGGCAGATCACCGCGAGGTCAGGTCTTAAATAGCGGGGGTAGGCGTGGCTTAGTAGTTGACCCCCGCTCCGTGGTGTATGGCGGCGCTGGTTGACCTAGGTCACGAGGCATACACTGGGGAATAGGTGGGGTCGGCTAGGCGGCGACAAACAGCGTTTGTAGGGGAGAATTCCACTACAGTACTCCCCCTTCCCTCCAGGCTGTGTAGGAGACTTGTTGTCTGCAGAGTTGCATAGCACATGTGAGGCAGAACGGACGGTGCGTGCCTCATCTGAGACAACGGCGATGGCGTGGATGAGCCGGTCGCTGGCGACAACTGTCTAGATACACAATATCTGTGGGAGTAGAGAGGGAGAATAAGTGTGTGTGGAGGCGATGAATGTTGTGCTTCCCTCACGGCAGGTACAGAGTCGCCAGATGCGCCTGCTGGGGTGTGTGGGCCTGGGTCAGGAGCAGGGGCTGTGTCAGCAGCAGCGGATGAGGGCTCGTGACAGCAGCTGGGTCCACGACAGCAGCAGGGTGCAGGACATTAGCAGGGAGTACCTGAGGGAGAAAAGAGGGGTGTGTGGGTCCGCACTCAGGAACAGAGGCCGCGTCAGGGCGGCGGGGGTTACTGCTGGGCCGGGGTCGGCGTCTGAGGCAGGACGGGTGTGCTGGGGTCGGTAGGACGTGGTGCTTGGGGCAGGAAGAGGAGCTGGTGTCTGCTTAGAGTAGCAGAGCTGCTCTAGGGTGTCTGACCTGCGGTGTAGAAACTGTAGTTGGAAAGTCGATGACAGCTGCTTCTGGGTGGATAAGCCAGTCTTCCATGTTGCTTGAAGACTGGGAGCGTGATCAGTTTCTCCTCCATCCTGTGTGAGTGCGAATCTCCGGGAGTCACCATTTGTGGGGTATGGGATTGTCTGGTGTTCACACTCAGGATGGAATGGAGAAAGGAAACTCACAATGTGCTCTCTATATACATGTTGTATTGAATGTACAATGCAGCTTGGTGCTGGGAAGGCAGCGTGGTTACAAGCGTGATGTAGAGAGAGCTGGTTGGTGAGGACGCTCAGAGAAGGACAGCTTGTGGGTCGCCATGCTCGCCAGCGGGAGAGAGGACCGCCAGGCAGGCAGAGGAGCGAGGCCCGCCGGGCAGCGGCAGAGGAGGTGGTGTTGCTGGCTGTGGCTGTATGTAGAGAGTCCGCGAGAGAGCGAGAGGCAGATCACCGCGAGGTCAGGTCTTAAATAGCGGGGGTAGGCGTGGCTTAGTAGTTGACCCCCGCTCCGTGGTGTATGGCGGCGCTGGTTGACCTAGGTCACGAGGCATACACTGGGGAATAGGTGGGGTCGGCTAGGTAGCGACAAACAGCGTTTGTAGGGGAGAATTCCACTACAATAGACATAAAGCAAAGTATACTTCAGAAAGGTAAGAACATTGAAACTGAGAATACAATCTATATGAAAGGAAATGAAAAGAAAGAACATTGACTTGGAAAACAGTAAAGAAGCATAAGAGTTACTTATATAAGAATATAAGGTATAGAGATTCAGAACCATTGAAAAGAGAAAACTCGGCTCGTTACAGCGTGAGTAGCGATCACTGGCAACTCAGGGGTATTTATACCCATATGCATCTCAGGGAAAGCCTTCCCTGACGCTGCTTCCATGTTTCTCCAGATCCCATTGTGATTCTTGAATCGCTCAACCATTCAACAACGGCCTCGGATGTAGTAGATGGCCAGCAGGGATCATATACGAAACATGGCACCGATGCGGCCTGATTAATGTGCCCCACGGCTTCGTTGGGCCAGACCCCAGACCCGCCATGTGTTTGGCTACCCCACAATAACAACAGCCCCAGTGCTCCACCCTGGGTTACTTCTTGGAAGTGTATGTCCACAGAGAGTGTTGTAACATGTATGTTAGGGATAATTAGATGGAAATAATTATCCCATGTTGGGTAGTGGACCCCTGTATATGCTAGTTTAATTTTTTACGAGTATGTTGAGTAGGAACTGAGTTTGCACTAAGCCCAGGAGTTGAGCCTGGTAGTTATATAATTAATACAATATCTTTCCCCATTGATTGCATATTAATAAACTTGTTTTTAGAGTACTTTAGGTGTATTCCTTTCTCCCACAGTATTTTACCTTTATTTCCATCCAAGTGACTTGATGCCAGAATTACCATACCCACGTGCCTAGACCCTCGACCATGCTACCAAAAGAATGTCCATGCTACCAAAAGAATAGGTGACGGAACTGAGTAAGAGTAAGACTAAGAGAAGTAAGTAAGATGAGGGTGGTGTAGATATAGAGAGGGAACCTGCGTCCTCACAAGGATGAGCAATATCCCTTACCCACATCTCAAGATTTGTTTGCTGCACTAACAGGTGGAACCATTTCACTAAGTTAGACTTGTCCCAAGCATATGCTCAGGTCTCTGTTGATGCTGAGAGTCAACAGTACCTTACCATCAACACTCATAAAGGATTGTATAAGTTCAAAAGGTTGCCTTATGGTGTTAAGATTGCACCAAAGTTATTTCAGTGCATCATGGACAAAATTCTTGTGGGTCTTCCCAATGTGTTATGTTTTCAGGATTATGTCCTTATTGTTGACAGTGACATCCAAAATCATGTCAAAACCCTAGCCACAGTATTCGAAAGATTGTTGGCACACAATGTCAGGCTCAACAAGAGCAAATGTTCATTCCTCGCTAAAGAAATAACTTATCTTGACTACAAAGTGAATGCAGAAGGGCTGAGACCTGTAGAAGATAAAGTAGGAGCCATAGTAAATTTATCTGCTCCAAAAAATGTCAGTGAATTGAAAGCTTTCTTAGGTATGATACAGTATTATTCAAGGTTCTTGAGTGGACTTTCATCAGTTTTAGCCCCTCTGCATGAACTATTAAAGAAAGGGATACCATGGAAATGGAAAAGTGCAACTCAGAAGTCAATTGAAGATTGTAAAGCTGCTCTGTCTAGTACTGATGTTTTGGTCCACTATGATACCAGTAGAACACTAAAGCTTGCTTGTGATGCATCGGGCTATGGATTAGGTGCTGTCATAAGTCACATAATGGATAACGGTGAAGAAACACCCATTGCATATGCCTCGAGAACTCTTACCCAAAGCGAGAAAAATTATGCACAAATAGAGAAAGAGGCTTTGTCTATCATATTTGGAGTAAAGAAATTTCACCAGTATCTATATGGGAGGAATTTTGTTTTAATAACTGATCACAAGCCTCTCTTGGCAATTTTGGGTCCTAAATCACCTGTTCCTACACTTGCTGCAGCATGAATGCAGAGATGGGCTTTGATATTGTCGGCATATGACTATGAGATACAGTACAGACGTTCAGATGATCATTCCAATGCAGATGCTTTGTCAAGGTTGCCAGGTAGTGGATCAAATGATGGAGTAGAGCCTAAGGTTTATGCTGTAACCATGATAGCAGAAGATTTTCCAGTCACCTCCGGAATGATTGCCCATGAAACTAGGAAAGATGTTGTATTAGGAAGAGTCCTGGAGTATACACTAAATGGATGGCCAGAGATTTGTCCGTCCTTAGACTTTCAACCTTATCATTTAAGGAGATGTCAATTATCAGTAGAAGAGGGATGTGTGTTGTGGGGTATGAGAGTGTTAATTCCACAGTGTTTTAGAGGGCAAACTTTGAATGAACTGCATTTTGAACATCCAGGAATATGTGCTATGAAAGCACTGGCCAGAAGTTTTGTGTGCTGGCATAAACTGGATGGTGAAATAGAAATGATGGTACGTGAGTGCTCTGTTTGTCAGAATGTTAGGAGTATGCCACCCAGCACACCTTTGAAAACCTGGAAATGGCCTACCCGTCCCTTCCAAAGAGTACACATTGACTTCTGTGATAAGGGAACAGACAAATTTCTTGTATTAATTGATAGTCATTCAAAGTGGATTGATGTTAAGCACATGTACAGTACTAATGCGGGTAGCACCATTGATGAATTAAGATTAATATTTGCCGAACATGGAATACCAGAAGAGGTAGTTTCTGACAATGGTCCTCCATTCCAATCATCAGAGTTTAAAAACTTCATGAGACTCAACGGTGTAAAGCATGTACTGACCCCACCCTATCATCCTGCCTCTAATGGTGCAGCTGAGAGATCAGTTAGAATTGTAAAGGAAGCACTTTCCAAGCAGGTAATTCAAGGAACTGTAGGAAAATCAATGAAACACAGACTAGCAAATTTCTTACTCAGATACAGAACCACGCCACATAGTGTGACAGGAGAGTTAATGGTGAAGAGACAGGTGAGAACAAGATTAAGTTTAGTCAAGCCAAGTCTGTTTGAAGTTGTAGAGAGGAAACAAGCGCGTGATTCAGGTATATGCCCACTAAAGCACGCGGACTTCTACATACAATCAACACCTCAACCCGCCAGGATTAGAGCCCGTGGCCCACGAGCCCATGACTGTGACCGGGGAACGCTACCTCTGGACCACCAGGATACTAAAGGTAGTCCTAGACTCTGTTATATTTCACACAAAGCCTGTTCAACGAGCTTATGACGCCGTGAACCACTAATGGGGACTACCTTTATCACGTACGTGGTGAGAGTAACGTTTTACCAAATCCGGCTTCGAAACACGAGGATCCATATATATTTCATTAGTCCAATAAAGCACGCGGACTTCTACATACAATCAACACCTCAGCCCGCCAGTGGGCCGTGGGTACGAATCCTGGCGTGTTGAGGTGTTGATTGTTTGTAGAAGTCCGCGTGCTTTATTGGGCTAATGAAATATATATGGATCCTCGTGTTTCGAAGCCGGATTTGGTAAAACGTTACTCTGACCACCTCCGTGATATGAGTAGTCCCCATTAGTGGTTCACGGCGCCATAAGCTCGTTGAACAGGCTTTGTGTGAAATATAACAGAGTCTAGGACTACTTTTAGTATCCTGGTGGTCCAGAGGTAGCGTTCCCCGGTCACAGTCATGGGCTCGTGGGCCGTGGGCTCTAATTCTGGCTGGTTGAGGTGTTGATTGTATGTAGAAGTCCGCGTGCTTTATTGGGCTAATGAAATATATATATATATATATATATATATATATATATATATATATATATATATATATATATATATATATATATATATATATATATATATATATATATATATATATGCTTATAGCCACAAGGAAAGAAGAAAACACGAAGTTCCCAAGCGCTTTCGTGTAATTCACATCTTTAGGGGTGAGTACAGTCTGCACTCACCCCTAAAGATGTGAATTACACGAAAGCGCTTGGGAACTTCGTGTTTTCTTCTTTCCTTGTGGTTATCAGCATATACCTAGATCACGCGCTCCTACAGTGATTTACTTGCATATATATATATATATATATATATATATATATATATATATATATATATATATATATATATATATATATATATATATATATATATGTATATACAGTATATATATATATATATATATATAATATATATATATATATATAATATATATATATATATATATATATATATATATATATTTTATGAAAATCCACAATGAAAACGTGGATAAGATAAATCTTGATAAAATCACACGGGAAAATGGAAACAACGGAGTACCTTAGCTTTCGTCTTTATTCAAGACATCTTCAGTTGCCTCTGAAGATGTCTTGAATAAAGACGAAAGCTAAGGTACTCCGTTGTTTCCATTTTCCCGTGTGATTTTATCAAGATATATATATATATATATATATATATATATATATATATATATATATATATATATATATATATATATATATATATATAACTTTTTTTTACTGCAATGGAGTGAGTGAGCCTGTAGTGGACTTCTCCCCTACAAGCTGGCACGCACCACCTGTTACCGCCTTCCCTAGCAACCAAGCGTATCCGCATTCCATTGCCCGCCGTATCCTAGCAACGGAACTAGTCACCGGCTACTTCTCGGGTTTTTCCACCATGACTCATAGCCGCTGCTGGGTGTATATAAGCTCTGTCTCTCCATTGAGATGCATTCTGACCAATCTTCTTGAACAAGCAACATCTCCTCCAGCAAGCTCCACGCTGTTAACATTTCATTCAACCAGGAGGCCAGCAACAGGCAACATCTTCTCTAACGGAGCTCCTGCACACATACCTCCTTAGACAAGCTACTCACCGCACGTCTCTACCAAGCAGCCCCTCACCACACAGCACCTCCAGCACCAGACTGTCTATCATATAACTTATATATTATACAAGAAAACCACATTAGAGTTTCCTTCCATCCTGAGTGCTAGACAACTTTAATATCTCGATACCCCTACAATGGTGACTCCCGGAGATAAGCACTCACACAGGATGGAGGACGGACGGATCTCTCTGCCGATTTTCAACCACAACGTCGAGGACTGGCTTGACCATGTGGAAGCAGCCCTCGCCGGCTCACGAGCGACCGACGAACAAAAGTATTGCGCCCTGCTTTGTGCCTTACCCACGGAAGTGGCCACGCGGGTCTCACAAACCATTTCCAACCCTCCAGATCACAACAAATTCGCTACCCTGCGGGCTGCCTTGAAGACGTGTTATCAACAGACCAGCCCCAATCTCCTGCAAGATCTATCCTCTACCTCCCTCGGGAACTCAACCCCGGGACGTCTCTGGGAGGAGATGTGTCGGCTGAACTCCCGTCACACAGACAGACTCCCCGACTCTATCCTGCGCCAGCTTCACGCACAAAAGCTACCCACAGAAGTACGCAACATCCTGTCCGCAGTAGATTACTCTACGACACCGGAACTATATGCAACCGCGGCAGATAGAATTTTTAACGATTGCGCTGCTGCACCCCTTGCCGCCACGGTCACACCAGTACCTACCATCGAACTTGTAAGCCGGGTCAACACCCCTCAGCCGAGCAATTCCTCACAAGACATCAAGGACCTGTTGCAAATTTTGAACCGCAGGATGGACACTGTTGAGCAGTTCTGCTCCTCCATACCCGCTGCTGCGCCGGTTCCTGACTCACACACTACGCCCTACAAGTTCCGACACACAGCAGCCAACCTCCAGCACAACAAATTTACCCTCTGCTGGTATCACCAGACTTTCGGCCGCTATGCTCGAAACTGTGAGCCCTATTGCACCTATTCGGGAAACGGCAACACCGGAGGCTGGTAGACGCCTCAGCCTCCGTCCCTCCAGGCGTCTCATTACTGCGCGTCACCGACCGCACCTCCGGCAAGAAGTTTCTCATCGACACCGGTTCATCGGTCAGCCTCATCCCTCCCTCACTACGAGACAAGTCAAAGCAACCCTCGTATGACCTGTTCGCTGCCAACGGTACCTCCATCGCCTCCTACGGCGTACGCACCCTCGCCTTAGACCTCGGTCTGCCCAAGACTCTGCGTTGGTTATTCGTGATAGCAGACGTGTCTCAACCCATCCTTGGTTTCGACTTCCTCACCTTCCACAAGCTCGGCGTCAAACCAAGTCATCTATGCCTCATTCATGAGCCTACAGCACGCAAGATCCAGGGTTCTCGTGCCAGACACACGGACGCTATCACCTGTCTTGCGCCTTCCAACGAGTTCTCCTCCCTGCTCGACGAATTCAAGGAGCTTTTCTCACCCCGAGTCTCCCTACCCCCACCACCTACGTCGGGAATTTTCCACCACATCGAAACCAAAGAACCACCTGTCTGTTCACGCCCTCGCCGCCTGCGCCCTGAGCTCCTGTACACAGCCAAAGCAGAATTCAACCAACTACTGCAAGACGGCATCATTCGCCCTTCAAGGAGTCCCTGGGCATCGCCTCTTCACATGGTTCCTAAGCAAACACCCGGCGAGTGGAGGGTGTGTGGCGACTACAGAGCCCTGAATCTCGTCACCAAACCTGACAGGTACCCTATTCCGCATGTCCAGGACTTTCACCACAAACTTCATGGCAAGACTATCTTCTCGAAGATCGACTTGGAGCGTGCCTTCCACCAGATCCCAGTAGCACCGGCAGATACCCAGAAGACAGCCATCACCACTCCGTTCGGACTCTTCGAGTACACTTTCATGAGTTTTGGCTTACGCAATGCAGCACAGACTTTCCAGAGGTTCATGGACCATATGCTTCGCGACCTCGATTTTGTCACCGTCTACATTGACGACATCCTCGTCGCATCTTCGACGCCTGCCGAGCACCACCACCACCTACAACTCCTTCTCCAACGCCTGCAGAACAACAACATGAAAGTTCATCCTGCTAAGTGCGTCTTTGGAACCTCGGCCATCGATTTCCTCGGTCACAGAGTCTCGCCCAGTGGCATACAACCCCTACCACAGAAGATAACCGCGATTCGGGAGTTCCCCAAACCTGAAACGGCGAAGAAACTCCGGGAGTTCCTGGGTTTAGTCAACTACTACCACCGCTTCATTGACAAAGCTGCCACCGTCCTAGCCCCCCTACACGACCTTCTCAAGGGACGCCCAAAGAAGTCTCACAAGTCTCTCATGTGGACTCAAGAGGCTACTACGGCATTCACCACTATCAAACAGCACATCACACGCCTCACCCTCCTGGCCCACCCCGCACCTAACGCCCGGACCACTCTCACAACAGACGCTTCTTCTACTGCAGTGGGCGCCGTCTTACAGCAGGAGATCAACGGAACTTTCATGCCCGTTGCTTTCTTCTCACAACGGCTTCAACCACCACACCTCAAGTACAGCGCTTTTGATCGAGAACTCCTGGCCATATACTTGGCTGTCAGACATTTCCAACACTTCCTCGAGGCCCGTCAGTTCACCATCTTCACTGATCACAAGCCCCTCGTCCACGCTTTCGCTTCAGCTTCCCAGTCACATACACCTCGTGTCCTGCGCCACTTGGCTTACGTCTCGGAGTTCTCCAGCGACGTCCAACACATTAAAGGCAGCCACAACGAGATCGCCGACGCCCTCTCTCGTTGTATATCCACCATTCTTCCCTCATCTCCACCCATTGATTATGGGCAGCTAGCCGCGGCTCAAGAGAAAGACGAAGACCTGGCAGCTTACAAGACATCCCCCTCAGGCCTCATACTCCAAGAACTCCCTGTTCCTGGCACAAAGATAAAATTGTGGTGCGACGTATCCTGTGGACAGCCTAGACCGTTCGTGCCTCACGTCCACCGCCGCGCTGTTTTCGACCGCATCCATGGTCTCAGCCACCCGGGTGTGCGGGCCTCCCAGCGCCTCCTCACGCAACGTGTCGTCTGGCCCGGCATCAAGTCTGATACTAAGAAATGGGCTGCCCAGTGCCTAGCCTGCCAGTCCTCCAAAATACATCGTCACATACGGGCCCCCTTACAAGCCTTTCCTATTCCCAAAGGACGTTTTCAAGTAGTACACCTCGACATCGTGGGACCTCTTCCATCATCCTACGGTAGCACCTACATCTTCACCTGCATCGACCGTTTCACCAGGTGGACAGAAGCAATTCCCATGCCCAACGCTACAGCAGAGACTACTGTCCGCGCCTTCATGTCCGGTTGGGTTTCCCGTTTTGGCCCCCCCGCTACCGTAATCACTGACCGAGGAGTACAGTTTGAGTCACAACTCTGGCAGCACCTCCTACAGTTCCTCGGCACGTCTAGACAACGCACTACAGCATACCACCCTCAAGCCAACGGCATGGTAGAACGTTTTCACCGGCAGCTAAAGGACGCACTCAAGGCACAGCACGACCCTTACAGCTGGACTGATGCGCTTCCCTTAGTGCTCCTCGGCATCCGTGCGTCACACAAGGAGGATATGGACTGTAGCCCAGCGGATCTGACACTAGGCGAGCCCCTTCGGCTACCCGGGGATTTCTCACTCCCTCCTGATCCCAATCAAGCCACTCCAGCCGTTCGTCACGACTTACTCCAAAAGCTACGACAAGCAGTTTCTGCATTCAGAGCTACTGCTCCACGCCAGCCTACTCGGCGCCCTGAACACATCCCTCCTGCACTACTCACAGCCGAGTATGTTTTCGTCAGGCATGATGCTCACCGCAACCCATTACAACGCCCCTACGATGGACCCTTCCAGGTGGTTACCCGTTCTGCAAAGTTCCTGACAATTATCCGGAATGGCAGACATGACACCGTCAGCATAGACAGAGTCAAACCGGCCGCCTTACCCGTCGGGCCCCCAGCCCAGCAGCACCATCAACAAACTACGCCTGCACCAGTCCACCCGCAGTTACCACCGGCAGCAACACCACGCCCACGACATTTCTGGGCACCCTCTTTTCACCCTCATGTACAACCTGCTCCTGTCATAGAACCTGAACCTGTAGTAAGCCTCCCTCCTATCATAGAACCTGCTCCTGTCATAGACCCTCCTCCTGTCATAGAACCTGAACCTGCTCCTGCCATGGACCCTCCTCCTGACGCAGCCCCTGCAGCAGCAGGAGCACAACAACCATTGCTTGTACAACCTCCTCTAATCCCAAACCCTCTTTCTCCTCCTAATTCTCCCACAGGTTTTGTGTCACTGGACGGAGTTGTTACACGTAGCGGTCGAGTCGTACATACACCTGCCCGGTATGTGTTATGTGTGGGACACAACCCGGACAACATCCAGCCTCCCGCCGCGCCGGGAGGGGAGGGGGAGTATTGTAGTGGACTTCTCCCCTACAAGCTGGCACGCACCACCTGTTACCGCCTTCCCTAGCAACCAAGCGTATCCGCATTCCATTGCCCGCCGTATCCTAGCAACGGAACTAGTCACCGGCTACTTCTCGGGTTTTTCCACCATGACTCATAGCCGCTGCTGGGTGTATATAAGCTCTGTCTCTCCATTGAGATGCATTCTGACCAATCTTCTTGAACAAGCAACATCTCCTCCAGCAAGCTCCACGCTGTTAACATTTCATTCAACCAGGAGGCCAGCAACAGGCAACATCTTCTCTAACGGAGCTCCTGCACACATACCTCCTTAGACAAGCTACTCACCGCACGTCTCTACCAAGCAGCCCCTCACCACACAGCACCTCCAGCACCAGACTGTCTATCATATAACTTATATATTATACAAGAAAACCACATTAGAGTTTCCTTCCATCCTGAGTGCTAGACAACTTTAATATCTCGATACCCCTACAAGCCCTTCCATCCTTGTGTGGCTGGGAGGGTAGTCACATTTGATTTTTGTTTTTTACTAATGGCTTAGTGAAATGTTAGTTGTGTTAGTCTAAAAGTACACTGTATGGAGAGGCCTGCCAGGTTCTCAGTGGAGCTGGTAGGTCACTCTCATCTTTTATTCTCCCTATTAATGTTTTATATGTACATTGGGGCAAGAGATGGTTCATTTACTTTCTTTTTGGCTGATTTAAACCAACAGTGTTTTTGGAAATCTTCATTATCTGTATTATTTATCCAGTTTTGGTAAGTTTCTGTGTTGAGTTTAGTCACTTTGTTCCAAATATTTGCGGCTTTGTTGTGTATTTTTACTGTACATTGATTGCTAGGAGGTTTGCTCTCTTGTGTAGCTGTTCATTATTGATGTGGTCTGTATATTTTATGTTATATATAAATCTGAGGGCTATATTTTGTACTGTTTGTAACCTTTTAATGCTCGTTTTACTAAGGGTGATCAATGGGATGGGTCGGTAGTCCATAATAGATTTAACAAGGGATGTGGTATGGAACTCGCTGCTGATTAGCTGAGGCGCAGACGGGAGAGCAGTTGTAGGGGAGAGTATCCACTACAGGGTACCTATCCGGTGAAATAAGCTGGGATCCCTAATCTCAGGTGAAATAAGCTGGGTTGCCTAATATCAGGTGAAATAAGCTGGGATGTCGAATCTTCAGGTGATATAAGCTAGGGTGTCTAATCTTCACGAGAAATAAGCTGGGTGATTAATCTTCCGGTGCAATAACATGGGGTGCTTAATATTCAGGTGAAATAAGTTGAGTTGCCTAATCTTAAGTGACCCTAGTATTTAACCATGAAGTAACCGTACAGTATAATTGGCTAACATTGGTTAACGTCGTGTCAGAGCTAAGTGGATATCAGGTAAGGTTAGGTTAAGGCTATAAGGTAAGATTGTGTTACTTTACGGGTAACTCAAAATCAGAGGATTTTCTTTAAGCGATCCAGGACTGTTTCGTAAGTCAACATATAACCGAACCCACCCGGGGTATTAATATACTCGATTTAGTTCTGTCAAACAGAGAAAACCTCATTAGTAATGTCGAGGTAGGGAAAGAACTTGCAAACAGAGATCACAAAGAAATTAGATTCCAGTTAGAATTTCAGGACAGCCGTAAGGAAAATTCCACTAAAATCCCACATTTCAGAAGAGCAAACTTTGATAGTTTGAAGAGGCAGTTGAGAAGGGGGGTATCACGCTTGGGGGTGAACTACATGACCTCACATGAGGTGACCTCACCCAATGTACCCACAGAGGGCGACTTCACCCTACCTGGAGACTTGACGGTTGAGATTGACCTGATAACGAAATCTGAGGTTGCCGAGTTCCACGACAATTTAAATAATGACTTACTTAATGAACAAAGGCAGAACATACCATACAAAAAACTCAGATCAAACAACAATGACCCTAAATGGATAAATAATTATTTAAAGAACATTATTGGACAAAGGAAGGCTATAGGTAGGAGAATAAATTGTGGTGAATTTACCTCCAAGATTACTATAAGGTATTGGCCGGTAGGGTTAAGACCGAGATAAGAAAAGCCAAGAGGAATAATGAGCTGAAGATAGCAAGGGAGGCGAAGTCAAACCCCAAGGGATTCTGTCAAATGTATCAAACTAAAACACGAGAAAAGATTGGCCCAATACAGTCACATAGAGGCGAGCTAACTGATAACGACGGAGAAATGAGGCATAATCTGAATAAATATTTTTCAACAGTTTTCACCACCGAAAATTTAAACATGATAACCGAAGCTCCGACTGTATACAGAGATAGTGGAGAAAATAGATTAAGCGAGATAGTAGTGACTAGTAATGATGTTAGTAAGCAAATAGACAAACTAAAGCCTAATAAGTCACCAGGTCCCGATGAGATATTTGCCAGAGTATTAAAGGAATGTAAGGAAGAGCTTAGCATGCCCTTAGCAAAGTTCTTTAACATGTCCTTAACAGCAGGTGTAGTACTGTACCAGAATCCTGGAGAATAGCGAATGTAATACCGATTTTCAAGAAGGGAGATAGATCACTATCATCTAACTACAGTCCAATCAGTCTAACATAAATTGTAGGTAAATTACTGGAAGCAATCATTTCAAAATCTATTCGAAATCACCTGGAGAAGCAAAAGTTGATCAATGATTCCCAACATGGCTTCACAAGCGGGCGTTCATGTATAACTAATCTATTAACATTCTTTTCATCAGTTTTCGAATCAGTGGACGAGGGGCACAATTATGATGTGGTATATCTCGACTTTAGCAAAGCCTTCGACAGAGTCCCCCACGAAAGACTAATAAGAAAAGTGGCGGCACATGGCATTAAAGGAGATATTCTAAAATGAATTAGGGCGTGGCTACAGGACAGAAAACATCGAGTGAGCATTAACGGCACTAAGTCCCATTGGAGCAACGTCACTAGTGGAGTTCGGCAAGGCTCAGTATTTGGACCATTATTATTTATTATATACATAAACGACATAGATATCAGTGTAGACAGCAACATAAATAAATTTGCTGATGACACTAAAATAGGACTTGTAATTAAATCTGACGAGGACTCCGCAAAACTACAGGAAGATCCAAGCAAATTTTTCAAATGGTCTGAAAAATGGCAGATGAAATTCAATGTGGACAAATGTAAAGTACTCAGTATAGGAGATGTAAACAGGGAAACCAGATACCAGATGAACAACGATGTTATTGAGAAATCCGACTGCGAGAGAGATTTAGGAGTAATGATAAGTAGGAATCTTAAGCCGAATAAACAATGTGTATTTGCTCGAAACAAAGCTAATAAAGTACTTGGGTTCAAACAAAGGAGTTTTAGTTACAATACTAGCGAGGTCATTTTAAAACTATACTGTATCTTGCGCTTGTGAGACCACACTTGGATTACGCAGTTTAATTCTGGTCACTGTATTACAGAATGGATATAGAATCCTTGGAAAGAATTCAGAGAAGAATGAAAAGACTAATCCCGGGCATTAGGAACCTTGAGTACACAGACAGGTTAAAGCATCTTAATTTGCACTCCCTCGAGAGACGTACTGTCGAGTGAGGGGCGACATGATCCGGGTGCATAAATGGAAGTCAGGGCTAAACAAAGGGGACATTACAAAGGTACTCAAAATTTCCAACCCGGAACGAACTCGTAACAACGGTTTTAAATTAGACAAATTTAGATTTAGGCGCGAAATAGGTAAACATTGGTTTGGAAATAGAGTAGTGGATGACTGGAACAAGTTACCAAATATCATCATTAACTCGAATACACTGGATAGTGTAGTGGACGTCTCCCCTACAAACTGGGTAGCTGCACACCACCTGCTACCGTCTTCCCTAGCAACCAAGCGTATCCGCATTCCAATGCCCGCCGTATCCTAGCAACCGAGCCAAAAGGCCGGCGACTTCTCGGGTTTTCCCAACATGACTCATAGATGCTGCTGGGTATATAAGCTCTGTCTCTCCATTGAGAATTCATTCTGCCCATTTTCCTGAACAAGCAACACCTCCTCCTCCGCCTCTGCCTGGCTCCCTTCGCTTCTCCTCGCCTGCCTGGCGGTCCTCGCTCCAGCCAGCGAGCATGGCGACCCACCAGCTGTCCTTCCCTGAGCTTCCTCACCAACCAACTCTCATTCTGCCCATTTTCCTGAACAAGCAACATCTCCTCCAGCAAGCTCCACGCTGTTAACATTTCATTCAACCAGGAGGCCAGCAACAGGCAACACCTTCTCTAACGAAGCTCCTGCACATCTACCTCCTTCAACAAGCTACTCACCGCACGTCTCTACCAAGCAGCCACATTAATATTTCGTTACCCCTACAATGGTGACTCCCGGAGATAAGCACTCACACAGGATGGAGGAGACACTGATCACGCTCCCAGTTTTCAAGCTGACACCGGCTCCTCTTCCTGCCCCAAGCACCACATCCTGACGACCCCAGCACACCCGTCCTGCCTCAGACGCCGACCCCGGCCCAGCAGCAACCCCTGATGTGGCCTCAGTTCTTGAATCCAGACCCACACACACACCCTCTTTTCTCCCTCAGGTACTCCCTGCTAATGTCTTGCACCCTGCTGCTGTCGTGGACCCAGCTGCTGTCACGAGCCCTAATCCGCTTCTGCTGACACAGCCCCTGCTCCTGACCCAGGCCCACACACACCCCAGCAGGCGCATCTGACGACCCTGTACCTGCCGTGAGGGAAGCACGCCAATCACCGCCTCCACACACCCTTTTTCTCCCTTCTCCCACAGATCGTGTGTATCTAGACAGTTGTATTTCAGCGATCGGCTCATCACGCCACCACCGTTGTCTCACATGAGGCATGCACCGCCCGGTCTGCCTCACATGTGCTAAGCAACTCTACAAACAACAAGTCTCCTACACCACCTGGAGGGGAGGGGGAGGATTGTAGTGGACGTCTCCCCTACAAACTGCGTATCGCATTCCAATGTGCCGCTTCCACTAGCAACCAAGTGAGAGCTGTCCCCAGATGTTACCGTATCTTAGCAACGGAACTAGTCACCGGCTACTTCTCGGGTTTTCCCAACATGACTCATAGAGGACTGGCGGCTGCTGCTGGGTGTATATAAGCTCTGTCTCTCCATTGAGATTGATTCTGACCATTCTTCTTGAACAAGCAACACCTCCTCCTCCGCCGCTGCCTGGCTCCCTTCGCTTCTCCTCGCCTGCCTAGCGGTCCTCGCTCCAGCCAGCGAGCATGGCGACCCACCAGCTGTCCTTCCCTGAGCTTCCTCACCAACCAACTCTCATTCTGCCCATTTTCCTGAACAAGCAACATCTCCTCCAGCAAGCTCCACGCTGTTAACATTTCATTCAACCAGGAGGCCAGCAACAGGCAACACCTTCTCTAACGAAGCTCCTGCACATCTACCTCCTTCAACAAGCTACTCACCGCACGTCTCTACCAAGCAGCCCCTCACCACACAGCACCTCCAGCACCAGACTGTCTATCATATAACTTATATATTATACAAGAAAACCACATTAGAGTTTCCTTCCATCCTGAGTGCTAGACAACTTTAATTTCTCGATACCCCTACAATAGCTTCAAACTTAGGATTGATGAATATATGAGCAATAGGGGCTGGGTGTAAATGGGACTGCCCAGTATGGGCCAATAGGCCCATTGCAGTTTCCGCCATTCTTATGTTCTTATGTTGTACTTAGGTTAATATTATGTTAGCTTACCGTTACTTTAGGTTAATATTAGACTTGGAGGTGTGCATAAGTTTTTCGTCACGTTTCTGGAACTTTGCTGTGACATTTTACTTAAGTTTAATGAAACGTTATTGGCCATTGCAAAGAAATATCTGGCCCATGGAAAAATTTTGCAGTAATGTTCTAATTATAACGTTTTAACGATGAATTGTTAGCTGGGAAGGTCCCAGCTTCCACACCTCGCGCTCTCAATCTAGCAGTCAAAAATTGCATCTCTCCCTCTTGGAATTTTCTCGATTTGTCTCATCTTTGCAAATTGTGCACCTTAATAAGAATAATGATACTCAGGTCTTGGAATTTAAGATATCTAAGAAATTTTAGTCACAGATGATCAGGTACAGTACTGTGTACTGCAGAAGATTCTTGATGGTGTGATGTACTTATTAGCTCAATGTATTTTGTAGTAGACTAAAGTAAGTTGATTCTGTTATACATCGTAACTATCTAAGTTCAGTCGCTTTTAGATGCCTTTCTTTTATGTATAGATGTGGGCACCACTTTCTGATACCATCACCATATGGAGGTCAAATGTTTCCTATTTGTACTTATGTTTTTATTGATTTTTGTTTATATTGATTTGAAAATAATGACAGTGTTATCATAGAAAAATGAGCACAATGTGAATATTATTGTTTCTGCTTGAAAATGTTTTACATAATAATGAATTTGACCTTAACTAAGTTCATGTAGAGTGAAAATATACTTTTTGCTAGATGCTGTCACTGGGCGATGGTGTTGCCATCTATTGAGGAAATACGGTGTATACAATCGATTAGTCAATACTCTATATAAATGACTTGAATAAATAAAGTTATATAATCGAACTCCTTTAATAGAGTACTTGATCCTATAAATTTTTGATTATATACAATTGAGTAGTGATGTGAACGCAGGCCCAACCATCAGACAGTCACTTATACTTGAAAGGCAGACGAGCTTTTGTCTCCAACTGGGGCTTGTGGTGTTACAACGTATTGCTGAATTTCCACCTTCAGAATGGCTGACGCGGAACAGAAAGCAATGCAACTGATGGCTGAGGCCGAGAAGAAGCTGACTTCTTCAAAGGGTTTTCTCGGATCTCTGTTTGGGTAAGGTTATTAGGCAATATGTGACAGGGTGGGTGGATGTGTTTCTCGAATAAGTGCTCCTGTCAGATTTTTTTTACTTCTTATCATCTGTTGAAAAACTAGAAAGTTAGTTATTTTATCCTCAAGTGACACTTACATGTGTTAAAATTGAAATCATTATTCTCTGATGAGTATAAATTGTAGCTGTGTTCTGATATCGTGTCTGTTCTGAAACAGAGCTTCTAAACTACGTTTCTGTAACTACGTTTCTCAGTTACACAAATGGACGTGTTCATCAAAACTGCATTGTATTTTACGGTTAATATGTAGGACTAACCTGCCACTGCTGCAAAGCGCCGATGCGGCCGTATCATCTCACGTCCAGAAAGTTCCTCAAATTTCACTATATCATCGTAAGTTCTTTCTGTTTAATATACTGGGGAAGTTAGGTAAGGTTAGGTAGGCTTGTCTGGTTTGGTTGGTTAGGTCTGTTCTTCATACCCATAAATCTTAAGTAGCGTTTATTTTAAAAATATCCATTTTTAACATATTTCCACAAACTACAACAGTATCCACTATAATATAACAATGAAAATCCGACGTTTTTAAAATTTCAATCAATTTCGCTCACGGGTTAGTCATATATAATTACCTATTTTACTATAAGCTGTGAAGCTTTTTGGGTAAAGGTTTAGTTTAGGGCTAACACCAGAAGGAGGTTGTAGACATCGTTGAAATTTTGTCTACACACTAATAGCATGTTAATAAACACAGAAATGGAAACGACAATACATAGAACCTAATAGAACCTGACCTAACATACCCATAGAATGGGTATGTTAGGTCAGGTTTTATTAGGTTCTTTGCATTATCGTTTTAATATTTGTGTTAAACAACTTACCTTAATATTGAGGTTGATATACATAAGCAATGGCGAGGAGGAATTCGTGGAAGCATCCACCATCATTTAGGAAACGTCTCTTGAAGAGGGATTCAGCGAGGTAAACAACAAAAGTGTCGCCGGGAGGAGAATTGTGAAGCAGGATAGAGTAAATAAAAAAAAAAATAAATACTTAAAATTATACTAGAAAGTTGTTGTTTCTTTTAATGTACCGTACTTAAAATCATCAAAACAATAAGTACAATAAATATAAAGAAATCAACAAACTCCTTCTGGTGTTAGCCCTAAACTACACCTTTACCGTTTTTGGGGCTAATACTGTATTGAGTTCACAGCCGACGAGTTATTTGTTTTGATGTTTATATTCTTACTAAATTTCCATCAGTGAGTTCTGATATAATAATCGTTTCTATGGAAATTGCTTCGTTTGGTAGGTAATTGGGGTAATTTTTATAGCAGTTCACACAACACTCCTACCCCAAATCTATTATCATATTCGAAAAAAACGTATAATTTTAAGATAATTTTCGTCTATTACATTACCGTCGGGAAAGGAAAATAATAACGAAGATAGCACATGCCAAATCTTTCTCTATTTAATTCCATTAATGTTCCCTTCATAAATCATTTTGCGCATGCGTTCCCATACACGTCACATGGCCAATCAAAGGCATTTTTTTTTTGCCATTATTTAAAATGAATTGTGGTTTCTGCTTTTAGAATTCACGGTATTTTTTGCCCAATTAGATTCGATTGTGATTTTTGGTCTCATGCTTTGAAATTCAAATTTCTGACCATGGAGGTGTGTGATGGGTGTCACTTCAATTATATGGAGTTAATTGCGCATTTTGGAAAAAAAAACCGAACAAGCTATAGCATTTTCTAGATCTCGTGGTGTTCTCCTGATCTCAGAAAAGTGTCCTAATTGTACTAAGGAGTGTAAATATCGTCAAGACCAACAGAGCTGGCATTGTAGTAACTCGTTCTTTATTCCCAAGACAAAGAAGAGACGTTGGTGTTCTTACACCGTCATTGATTGAGTTAGGTTTGGTCAGGTTACTGGTTAGGTCATCCCAAAAAAGGTTTGGTTTATGTTTTTTGTGGTGATTTTTGGTTTGTTTTGTTTTCAGTTGGCCATGATTTTGTCGGAAAATTATTTTCTCTCTCCCCCACCCAAAACCCTGGGTTCCTAATAGGATCCCCTATCTTGTTGGGGGTAGAAGGGGGCAATAACTTAAACAGGCATTTTCCAACGGAAATCAAGGTCAGAACCAATCAAAAAATACTAGAAAAACATAGTTTTGACTTTCTAACAGTTTGTACTACTATAAATTTACCTAATTGAGTGACTAGGCATGCACTAATTTGTCTGGCGCACACTAGCCAGTAGTACAGTACTCTCTTTCTTGGCGTGATGTGGCAGTACATGGCCAATCGACGCCAGTCGCGAGTGTGTGTATATAAGCCACACGGATTAGTTCGCTGCTCTCACGTCCACAAAATACGTCAAATTACACCATATACAAGTTGTAATAGTAAGTTCTGCCGCTTGTTTTTCTTATCAACTAAGGGTACATTAGGTTAGGTTTAATTTAGAAATAGCCACTTTTTAAATCATTTGCCATAACTACGGAGGTGTCCACGGTAAAACGGTGAAATTGTGGCATTTTTAATTTCATTTTCTATGACAAATTAGCGGCTGTGAAGTGATAAATAATTTCCATCTTTTAGCTACGAGTGGGATATTAGTGTCAGGAAATTTATTTATGAGTTGTCTAGAAATTAATGGAGGAAAATGCCTGAACTCAGACCTGACTTCAGATATTCAGAATTAATAAACAGTTTGTTTTGAGCATCCAGGTTTTGACTTGGATAGCTGTATTAAACTTTTGATAATTGGGATCTAATTACATGTTTGCATCATCAAGATCAAGTAGAACAACTGTAACAGTTTGTAACCCTTTTAGTGTGGCTGGTCTGAATTTTGAGTGTACCATCAGTGCAGTACTTTTGACATATAATGGAATCCTATTCCATATGGCACATCTACAGTCAACTGCCAGAGGGAGACCATCCTGTATGTGGCATGTCTGCATTGAACAGGGTAGAATAATAACCTAATCTAATCACACTACCCAATCCAAATGAAAATGATACGAGTTCAACAAGAAAACTCCTATGGTAAAATTATCGTTTTGGTCCTGGAGCTCTCTCGGATGGCGGTAACTTTAAATCCTAAAATTTGCTGGATGACAAAAATTATAATATACAAACTCCTAATGTATAATTGATAGTTGTGGTCTTGGTAAAATCTACGGTAATTACAGTATAAAGTTTTTGGCCTGTTCCATTTTTTGATGAGAAATTACTGTTTCTCTGGTTTATTTGTGTGTGTTTTAGTCAAATATGACCTTCATTTCTTGTGTAAATGAGCCTTTTTTTCTAGAAAGTCTACCACACCTTACCTACCTTCCTAGAAGGGGGGGGGGGGGGGGCTTTGCCCCCAGACCCCTGCCTTATTAAACAGAATACTTACTTTGATATCTGGTACCATGAAAGCAACATTCTTAAAGTGTCATGGTGTAAAATTTTATGTTTTTTGTGGTGGAGAGTGAACGCCCAGACTGAGCACGTTGGTTGTAAACAGCAGACGACAACACACCGACAACGGCAGATACTGTCTAACCTAACCTAATGGTTGAGAGTAAATATATAAAAAACTAAGCATTTGCACAAAAGATGTTACTCTTAAATGTCAATTTGTAATTAAAATAATAACATATTTAGGATAGTCAGAAACACTAGAAGAGGAATGGGTGAAAGATGAACACAGGTATTGACCAAATGTACCTCCATCCATACTCTCACAATGATAATTTAATGGGCGTGAAACCTCGAGTGACCTTGTTTACAGTCAGTGTGTCTGGGAAGTTTTCTAAGTACCATATACACTGCTACATTACTGTACTGTACAGCTGCTCCCCGACTTATGACGGGGTTAGGGACCCAAATCCAGGTCATAAGTCGAAATGGTCGCAAGTCGAAACTGCAAAAAATTATTCATAGAAAATCTAAAATGAAATACAGTACAGTAAAAGTAATCAATAATGAAGAATGGATACGGCGTTACTGTGCACTTACCTTTAATGTAGTCAGCTGAATGCACACGGGGCCCCCATAATTTTCTAATTATACATGGAGACTACATTAAGTGGATGAAGCAGAGGAGGAGACAGGACTGGGTGGGTCAGCAATGTTGCTTTCTTCAGACAGGTTAATATACAGGGGAAACTTGCTGGTTGAAGGTATTGGATCATCATTAGGGAGTGAAGAGGCAGCACTGGTGGGGCGTGAGGAGACAGCAATGGGGGACTTCTTAAAATATGTGTCCAATTTAGACTGCACAGTTTGCTTTTTCTTTTCATTATAAATTTCCCTGTAGCAAGCAAGTGCATCTTGGATCATTCTGTCAACTTTGGCAAAACGCTCAACATTTTGATCCATTCCGTCAAACATTTGCATCCCCTTATTAATTGTAGCAAATGCCTCAGCCATTTGCTTCTCTGTAAAATTTTTGGGGGTGCAGGTTCTTCTACATTTAGACTCTATTCTTCCTCTGCATTTTTCTGTGCTTCCAGTTCAATAAGATCCTCGTTACTTTGCTCTATTGCTACACTTTCAACCAACTGCTCAACATCTTCATTATCAATTTCTAACTCAAGCTGTTTCCCCAACTCCACTATCTTGTTACTAATCTCAGAAATTACTTCATCTTCATTAAATTCTCTGAAACTGTTCACATCTTTTCAGGACTTTCTTCCATATTCCATTCATGCACTGACCTGTAACCTCATCCCATGCTGCAGCTATGTGCTTTATATATTTCAAAATGTTGTAGTCCTTCCAAAACTCTCTGAGCATTTTCTCACCTTCAGTAGCAGCAACAGCCTGAGCGAAGATCGCACGTAAATAATACACTTTAAAAGCAGCAATAGCACCTTGATCCATGGGTTAGATGATAGAGGTAGTGTTAGGTGGAATGTAGACTACCTTAATATCAGGGTGCATGTCGTCCAGGTGTGGTGGGTGCCCCGGAGCATTATCCAAAATTAACAAAATCTTGAATGCAATCCCTTGTTGCATTCCCTTGGCTCGTGGAATGAAACAAGTCATGAACTGATCCTCAAACAGTACTAGGGTCATCCATGCTTTCTTGTTACTTCGATAAAACACTGGCAGTATGTGCTTGCTGACATGCTTAAAAGCCCTTGGGTTCTCTGAATGATATATCATGAAGGGCTTTATCTTGAAACCGGCTACATTCCCCCAACAGAAGTGTAATTCGGTCCTTGAATGCCTTGAATCCCGGCATTGTTTTCGCCTCTATGTGGATGCATGTCCGTTCTGGCATGCGCTTACATAATAAGCCAGTTTCATCCATATTGAATATTTGCTCAGGCAATTAATTTCCCTCCACGATGACGCGTTCTAGCTCCTCCTTAAAAGCTTTGGCAGCACCAACATCGGCACTAGCTGCCTCTCCACTCACCTTTACACTATGTAAACTGTAGCGGTTCTTAAACCTTTGGAACCACCCATGACTTGCTGTGAAGGTTTGGTCGCACTCATCTCCTGCCTGCTCCTTCAGGCTTTCGAAAAGGCTTCTTGCCTTAGCCTGTAGGGTTAGAAGGCTTTAGGATACACGCTTTTGTATCTGGTCTTCCATCCATATCACAAGTAATTTTTCCCTCTCACGAATAGGACCTTGTCTTTTCTTCGTTATTATAGTTCCCCTTTATAGGTGCTGTTCCTTTCACTACCTCAGGAATACGTTCCTTGTCCTTCAAAATAGTAGATTTGGTCGAGTGCGAGAAGCCTAGGTCGCATGAAATGATTGCTACTGTTTTTCCATTTTCATACTGCATTATCATCTTCATTTTCGTCTCAAAAGTAATTGACTGTCTCCTTTTCTCCTGAGCACCACCAGCACTCTCACTTCTACGCTTTCCAGTCATTCTAAAGTGAATTAGATACGAAAATAATGTCAGTACACAGCGCGATCAGTTGTGAGAACAACGACAGCCAAACACCAACTAAGCGCTCTATGGCGTGGGTGCTGTAGCCACGAGGTGGCGCGACCCATCCCACGCGACTCTCTTACGGGACGGAAACGTTTCTGTCTAGAAAATACGCGCGTCATTTGAAAAAAATATTGGTGCCGACTGCGGGAGTCTTATGTGCTGGTGGTCGTACCGACTGAGGCAGGTCGTAAGTGCGGCGGTCGTATGTGCTGGTGGCCGTACCGACTGAGGCAGGTCATAAGTGTGGGTGGTCGTAGGTCGAGTATGTGGTAAGTCGAGGAGTAGCTGTATTTAGGTTTGTGGTGAATACAAAATGGGTGAATATAATATACAGTAGTACAGTAATATCTCATGTTTGGCGCAATTTCATTTTGCGTTTTTGAATTTCGCGAGCACTACCTAATGTAACCAAGTCTTATATTTGGCGTAAAATATAGTGAATTTCGTGAGATCCAGCCAGCTGAATGCAAGATCCAGCAAACTGAATGCTGGCCACCGTCTTGAATGACGTTGCAGCCCTCATACCAGTTAGTCGTATCTGCCACAACTCTAGTTTTGTCAATGCGAATTATTTGTAACGCGATTGACGAATAGGGGAACGCTGTTTGTAAAACGCGAACTTTTGCAAACGAATGTTGGCTATAGCCCGATTCCATCCTCAACGTTTTGATTCCATCCTCAATGTTTTAAGCGTAGCGCGGAATTATGCAAAGTTTACAGTTCACGTTCGACATCACATGTTCAATTGATTCGTGTCTTTTGTTTGTGAAGTGTGTTGAGAGGTACTTTGTAAATTTCGTTCTTTTTTTGCAAATTTAGCAGAATGTTTTGCAGCGAGGACTAATAATGGTTTACACCAGCGCGGTTTCTCTTGATTGCTCTGGATTTTCGCTGTTTTCTCCAATTTTGTTGTGTTAGCTTTGAATATGGAAAGACAAGGTAAGAAGAATGTTTCCAAGAAGCGTTCTGGTTATTGAATTGCTGGCGGTGAATGTAAAAGAGGTTTACAAGAACGCAACTATTGCGTTGTAGCCCACCCACCCGGGCTGCTATTGTGTGCTTTTTTGGGCGGTGCTACCACCTGTCGAGTTAAGATAATGGCCTCTATACCTCTACTGGGGGTCCTACTGGTGCTGGTGGGGGTGGGATAGACCCACCTAAGCGGTCAAATAAGGAAAAGGAGAAGCGGGACTATCATAAGGGAGTTAAGTTTGCCAGGTACTCGATGCAGGATAAGCAGCGTGTGATTAGGTTATTTGAGGTAGGCCTAAAAACTAGTTTCCAGAAAGCACAATCAGGTCAATAAAGGCAGAATTTGTATCATTTGGAGGTTATAAATGGGAAAATCAGAGGTTGATGTAGTGTGGCCAGTCTGTTATTTTTCCCATTAGTTTATGCACAGTATTTGAATTTGGCGCAATTTTTCCATTTTATATTACTCGTGAAATACAAGGTCTTACTGTACATAAATATGGCATGTGGTATAGAGGGAGAGTAAAAAAATATTTGGAATAGTCTGTTTACTACAGTACATGTAGAATGTATATACAGTGGTCCCTCGGTTAACAAACACAATTCGTTCCAGAAGGTCATTTGTTGACCGAAACCATTGTTTCAATGGGATTTTGGGTAATTGGTTCCAGCTCACTGAAAATTACATACAAATATAAAATAAATGCAGTAAAGTACACTTACTTTGAGGTGTGTATGTAGAAGGCTCCTGGTTGATGATGATGATGATGGGAATTAGAAGTGGGGGTGGAGGAGATGGGAGAAGAGAAGGAAGTTGGGGTGGAAGAGAAATCACCCCATGCTTCATGCCGTCATTTCACCCATAAAATTTTAAGTTCACTTGGTATAATTCAAGATTATTTTCTTTAAATCAACACTGCTCTATACATGTATATTGTCAATATGTAAAATAAATTTCAGAATGACCAACAATTGTACTGTAAAAATGTAAAAGTAATTTATATTCAAAAGAGTCTCAAGCAAGATGTTACCTCTACTGACCAGAGATACAAACTGACGCCTGTTTGGTGAGTTGAGTGGCTGTTTGGCGCACCAAAAACTAGTTTCCTGTACTTCAATTATGTTAAATAATTGTTAAAATGACTAAAAATTTTAATATAAAATTAGGAAAATTATTGAATAGTACAACCTTTTTAATATTTACTCAAATGGGAAAGAATTTAAGCCCTAGAACCGATTACTGTATTGGCAGACTAATATTCCTGCTGGTGAGCAAACGAAAACATGTTGAGAGGAATTCGTAAGGAATTCGTTAACCAAATTTTTTTCGTTAACTGAATTGAATATTCTTATGGAAGGTAATTCGTTAACTGAAATTTCGTTAACCGAAATTTCGTTAACCGAGGCGTTTGTTAACCGAGGGACCACTGTATAGATAATAGTAAGTAACTTTATTGTAATGATACATGTACATCACTACAGTACAGTATAGGGAGACAGGATAGTAGGAAAATAGACTTGTGATGACTTATTCCATTGAGTCCTGAGGTAGGTACTTGTTATCTCTTTCTCTGCAGTACATAGTAAAGGTATTTGTTAATCTGCTATCACACTGTACAATTAATGTGAAAGACTTATAACGGTAGTGAAATTTGGAATGATTATTATCATGTGGTCTGAATAAGGTAAATGCATGAACAAGGTTATAATCGAGATATATACTGTACAGTAGACCCATGCCATTCGCAGGTTTGTGATTCGCGATAAGCAGATAGCGGCTCTGGTGGCTAGCTTGTGAGCCTTTTTCAGCAGCGCAACGAGTCGCCCCACATGCCCATGGCGTCTCATCTCCCTGTGTTTGCGCTACCCAGTACCTGTGACCTAGCATCTCGTGTTGTCCTCTCAAAACTTGTGTTTCTTTGTGAAAATGGCCCCTAAAAGACTGCCTAGTGTCAGTGCTAGTAATGCTAGTGGAGTGAAACGTATAAGGAAAAAGTCAGTGATGACCCTGACAAAGAAAGCTGAATTATTAGGCAAGTTAAAAGAGGGGATGAGTGCTGTCGTGGTTAGTCGGTTGTTTGGTGTGAATGAATCCACATTGCGGTATATAGAGAAGAATGAACAAACAATTCATGATTCTGTTCAAGCGAGTGCTCTTACAAGTGGCGGAGATTGTTCGTGACAAGAACATAGTGAAAACAGAGAAAGCACTGAACATATGGATTGAGGACCAGCATCGCAAAAATGTTCCGATCGACAGCAACGTGATTCGTGAGAAGGCTAAAAGTCTTTATGCTCATTTTTACAAGTCAACAGGTGGTGAAGGGGCTAGTGCAGTGACTCAACCAACTTTAAGTGCCAGTAAAGTTGGTTTGAGAGTTTTAAGAACAGATTCTCTCTCCATAATGTGAAGCTGACTGGGGAGGCTGCATCAGCTGACCACACAGCAGCAGGTGCATTTCCTGCCACAATAAAGAAAATAATGGAAGGGAAAGGCTATAGAACGTAGCAAGTGTTTAATGCCAATGAATCTGGTTTATATTGGGAAAAAATGCCTGGTAGAATATACAGTTGCCAGCAAAAGTCCTCCCACAAACTTGTTACACAGGGCTGTGGGAGAACTTTTGCTGGCAACTGTACATAAACAAGCAGGAGAAGCATGCCCCTGGGCTTAAGGCAGCCAAGGACAGAGTGACGCTCATCTTCTGTTGCAGTGCAGCTGGCCACATGATCAAACTTGGCTTGCATTAACGCTCAGCAAACCCTAGGGCTGAAAAGGGAAAAAAACAAGAACCTTTTGCCATTTTTTGTCAGTCTAACAAAAAGGCATGGGTAACTGTGCAAGCATTCCTCGATTGGTTCCATAAATGCTTTGTCCCGGAAGTGGAAAAATACCTTGTTTCGATGAAGATGGAATTCAAGGTATTACAGTAAGTCCTCGTTTAACGTCCCCCCCCCCCCCCCGACAACGTTATTTCGTTATAACGTCGCTACTCTTCAGATACCCATGATTTGGACTGTTAGTATCTCAAGTATACAGGGATGAAAAAATGTGCCTGACAGTCTAGGGGAGAACTTGGGACTCATAACAATTCAGATTCGGTCTCAGTATTGTTTGGTATTGCAAGTGCCACTGTATGTTATGACCATCAGGTCTTAAAAGAAATATCCTATTTCTGGGCTGTCACCAAGGTGGTCTATAAAAGGAGAACTAAAATTAAACAATTTACTGATAAAGATTAAAACTTACAAAGTAATACAAAAGAAAAAAAAAGAACACAGCGAAGTCCCAGAGGAGCAGCCAACTGAGGCGGGGAGTAGCTTGTGGCCAACTGGCTCACACCACCCTGCCGGCTTCCCACCAAACTTTGGGAGTGGCGACAGGAATGTTTCGAATAGAGGTGAACCAGGGTTGTTCGTAGTTTCTGCTTCGAGACTTGTACAGAGGGGGTAATGACTCCCGGGGTCGTAACACGGATTATGTCCCGCTGATTCGGTATAACGTCGTCAGACTCATCATGGACTTCTTTGTACGGGGCATCACCCTTTCTCACCCAGTCAGAGCAGGAGGAGGAGCCACCCTCCGGATATCAGTAACTCACCACCCTCCTCCTCTCCCACCCTCCTCCTCCTCTCCCACCATCCTCCTCCTCTCTCACCATCCTCCTCTCCACTACCCACCACACACTCGCTACACCTCCGCCTATCAGTGAGTACAATACAAAATGATTTACTTTATTTTTCTTTTGGGATGTATGATGTACAAGGGCACAGTATACTACTTTCTTTAAAATTCCATTGAATTTATGTATATGTACAGTAATGTATTTTATGGGGCAAAGGGAGGCTGGGGAACGTAACTCCCGTATTTTATCTATTTCTTATGGGGAAAATTGATTCCGTTAATGTCGCGGTTTTCAGGAACGGAACCACGACGTTAAGTGAGGACTTACTGTATTATTGATAGACAATGCACCAGGCCACCCAGAAAATTTGCAGATTAACCACCCAGGTGTAGTGGTGGTGTTCCTACCCCCTAACACTACTGCTCTTATTCAGCCTCTTGATCAGGGTGTAATATGCACCTTCAAGGATATGCACCTTCAAGGATATGCACCTTCAAGGCATATTACACCTGACGCTCTTTTGGTCGTATCTGTCGTGCCATGGACACAGATCCTGACCTTGATGTTAGCAAGTGTTGGAAGGAGTACAGCATTGCGGACTGCATTACCAACATCAGTGTAGCATTCAATGAACTCAAACCAGAGACAGTGAATGCTTGTTGGCACACCTTATAGCCTGAGTGTGTGAATAACTTAAAGGGATTTCTGTCCATAGTAAAGGATGTGAATGACATAGTGAGTGTTGCACGTCAGTTGGGTGGTGAAGACTTGGAAGAGCTGGTTGATGGGCATGGAGAGAAACTGACAGAAGAGGATTTGGAAGAGTTGGTAAAAAGTGCCGAGGAAGATGAAGAGGAAGAAATTATGGAATTGCAACAAGAAGGTTGGTGCTTGGACAATTTTGGTGAACTATTTCAACAGGTAAAGATAGTAACTGATTTCATTGTTGACCACGACCCTTCCATGGAACGGAGCCTTAAGATGGTCCGAGGAATCAACCAGGTATTATTTCCCTACCAGGATATGTTTAAAGAACCTCAGAGCAAAGAAGAAACAACTACCAATTACCATGTTTTTCAAGGAAGAACCAGCTACTACCACTGCCACTCCACCCTCCTCCTCCCAGCCACCCACCGCCTCTTCACCCACTTCCCAGCCACCTCCAGGTGATCCACCTATGCTTCAGTAACCAGATGTCTCCCGATGTACAGTGCACCACTTCATCAGGCTCCAAACTTCCACATGCGAATCTAAGTACAGTACAGTATTGTGACTTAAATTTCTCATACATAGTAGAGTATAGGTATATATTTGTGCACTAAGGTAATATATAAGTTGCTATTCACAGTTTTGCCAATTCACACCATTTCTTGGAACCTAACTCTCACGAATGACAAGTGTTTACTGTACTGTAACATTAAAGGTTGAGAGTAAAAGGTTGAAATACTATTACGTACTGTAGAGTGTGGTTGAATATTTATTATGTTTGACCCCATTCCTGCACATTTTTTCTTTTTTGTTTCAGGTTTTTCTCGTGGGTAATGCTTCACTTTGTACCTCATGTCCTGGTCTCATTAGTGAGCATTCATGTCAGGATTGTGTGTGTAAGAATGATGATAATAATGTGAGAATAGTTTGATCCGGTTGTTGTCAGGTAATGTGTTATATTATGTTCAACCTGCCTCCTAACCAAAGAATGCTGGGTGCTGGTGACTAATAATGCATGTTATCCTACTTACTCTAACAATACAGTGAAGGAGTTTTCAAAATTTATTCAATGCTAACCATTGCCATTTCAGTGTTGAACACGTACATAAATCATTGTGTCCAGATATGGCAAAGACACATGATACTTTTCTAAAGTATCATGTATCTTTACCATGATGTTTTATTGCAAAAATCACAAAGGCCACAAGATAGAAATACTGTACATATATAGTGGTCCCTCGGTTAACGAACATAATTCGTTCCAGAAGGTTGTTCGTTAACCGAAAATTTCGTTAACCGAAATCATTGTTTCAATGGGATTTTAGGTAATTGGTTCCAGCTCACTGAAAATTACATACAAAGTAAAAATAAATGCAGTAAAGTGCACTTACTTTGAGGTGTGTATGTAGAAGGCTCTTGGTTGATGATGATGTAAATTAGAAGTGGGGGTGGAGGAGAAGGGAGAAGAGAAGGAAGTGGGGGTGGAAGAGAAATCACCCCATGCTTCATGCCGTCATTTCACCCTTAAAATTTTTAGTTCACTAGGTGTAATTCAAGATTATTTTCTTTAAATCAACACTGCACTGCACTATATATTGTCAATATGTAAAATAAATTTCAGAATGACCAATAATTGTACTGTAAAAATGTAAAAATAGTTTGTTCAAGAGTCTCAAGCAAGATATTACCAGAGATACAAACTGACGCCTGTTTGGTGAGTTGAGTGGCTGTTTGGCGCACTAAAAACTAGTTTCCTGTACATCAATTATATTAAATAATTGTTAAAATGACTAAAAAATTTAATATAAAACTTGGAAAATTATTGAATAGCACAACCTTCTTGATATTTACTCAAATGGGAACGAATTTAAGCCTTAGAACCGATTACTGTATTGGCGAACTAATATTCCAGCTGGTGAACAAGCGAAAACATGTTGAGGAATTCGTTAACCGAATTGAATATTCTTATGGAAGGTAATTCGTTAACCGGGGCGTTCGTTAACCGAGGGACCACTGTACAGTAATCGCTTTTGTTTGCTTCCTCATTCATATAATTTCTGATTTTTTAAAAGGCTTATTGGAGAAAAAAATATAGTTCTGGCTATAATTTATAAGAACATAAGAGTGGAGAAAACTGCAGCGGGCCTATTGGCCCATCCGAGGCAGCCCCGTTTACACCCAACCTCTATCGCTCATATATCCATCCAACCTATATTTGAAGCTGCCCAGCGTGTTTGAGTTAATGATGAAGTTTGGTAACTTGTTCCATTCATCCACTACTCTCCAGTACATTATTTCCAAACTAGTGTTTACCTATCTCATGCCTAAATCTAAATTTGACAAATTTAAAGCCATTGTTATGAGTTTGCTCCTGGTTGGATAGTTTGAGTACCTTTGTTTAACCCTGACGTCAATTTATACACCTCTATCATATCACCCCTCACTATACACCTCTCGAGGGAGTGCAAATTAAGATGCTTTAATCTGTCTCTGTACTCAAGGTTTCTAATGCCTGGGATTAGTCCTCTTCTGAATGCTTTCTACAGATTCTATATCCATTCTGCAGTATGGTGACCAGAACTGAACTGTGTAATCTGAGTGAAGTCTCACAAGTGCAAGACTTGTAACTAACACTCCTTTGTATGAAACCAAGTACAGTGGTCCCTCGGTTAACGAACACAATTAGTTCCAGAGGGTCGTTCGTTAGCCGAAAATTTCGTTAACCGAATCCATTGTTTCAATGGGATATTGGGAAATTGGATCCAGCTCACAGAAAAGTACATACAAAGTAAAAAAAAAATGCAGTAAAGTACACTTACTTTGAGGTGTGTTTGTAGAAGGCTCCTGGTTGATGATGATGATGGGAATTGGAAGTGGGAGTGGAGGAGAAGGGAGAAGAGAAGGAAGTGGGCGTGGAGGAGAAGCATTTTACTGCTTCTTGGAAGGCGAGTCACCTTCCATAATAATGTCAGGAACCTCTGGACTGACAGATTCTCCAACAGGAAAATCCTCTCTCCTTTTTGAAGAGGAACGCTGAGGGGAAGCATATTTCTCACGCTGCCTTTTAGAGAAGAAACTGTCAATTTTTCGTTGTGGGGCATTTCTCCTCCTGATCATTAGCTGGTTCTTGAAGGAGACCACTTTGTCCTCCACAGTACACAAAATTGGTTCTATTGTTTCCATATCAGGGTGCCTTGAAGCCAGTTTCCTGAACTTCTCCCAGTAGTGTCTAGTGAACAACATCTTTCAAATCTGAAGTAGACATATGGTCATCACTTTCTCTTTCCTCCTCACCACTGTCAGCCTCTAACATCTCATCCAGTTGCTGCAAGTCATCAGGAGTAAGTTCCTGCTCATGAGACATAACAAGCTCTTCCACATCATCCTCCTCCACTTCGAGGACCAATGACTGACCAATGGACACAATCTCTGTCCAACTCTGCTTCTTCCTCAAATCCCTCAAAATCATGGACAGCTGATGGCCACAGTGCCTTCCTTGCAGAATTCAGGGATCGAATGGAGACTTCTTGCCTTGCTGACACGATCAATTTTACAGCCTCCAGGATGTTGTATTGCGTCTTCCAGAACTGTGCCAGTGATAGATCACTGGTGGTAGTTGCCGCCTGATGACACCTTCTGAATATTTTCTTCATATGCAACCTCTTGAAGTTGCTGATTACATTTTGGTCCATTGGCTGCATAATTGATGTAGTGTTGGGAGGCAAAAACAAAACTTTGACAAAGTCAAATTGAGCCTCCAAGGTGCTGGCAAGTTCAGGATCATGACCAGGGGCATTATCCAGAAGGAGAAGAGCCTTTAAAGGAAGTTTATTGGTGGTTAGGTAGCTCTTCACAGAAGGGCAAAACACCTCAACTGCCCATTCATTAAAGAGCTGTCTTGTTATCCATGCCTTACGGTTTGACTTCCAATAAACTCCAAGTTGTCCTCTTACCACCTCTTGTTGCTTGAACACCCTGGAGTTCTCCGAGTGGTAGACAAGCATAGACTTCAGTCGGAAATCCCTTGAAACATTGGCACCAAGCAATAGAGTGAGATGGTCCTTCATGGGTTTATGCCCTGGTAAAGAAGATTCATCTCTAGTGATGAATGTTCTTTTGGGCATTTTCTTCCAAAACAGCCCAGTTTCATCCACATTGAACACTTGCTGTGGAAGATAATTCTTTTCACCCATCAGTTCCTTGAACTCCACTTCAAATTTTTCTACTCCTTCTTTTTCTGCACTGGCAGCTTCACCATGCCAAAAAACACTATAAATGTCACTTCTTTTCTTAAACTTGTCGAACCAGCTCTTGCTGGCCCTAAACTCTTCAAACACAGTTTCAGAAGAACTACCCGGTAGGTTGATCTTCCTTCAAATGTTCGTATATTTCCCTGGCTCTTTCACAAATAAATTCAGTAGAAATGGAATCTCCTTTCATTTGTTTTTCTTTAATCCAAATAAGAAGTAACCACTCTGGTAGATTTATCTCTCACTTTCACTTCTTTAAATTTTTCTTTCTGCGCAAGAATTGTAGACACAGTTGATGCCGACAAGCCATATTCTTTACTTAGTACATTGGTTCTAATGCCTCTTCATGTTTCTTAATAATTTCCTGTTTCTTTTGAATTGAAATTGCCTTTCTAGATTTCTTTGGACCCATGCTGGATGCAATACAGTAATTTCACCACTAAAATTTTAAGTTCGCTAGCTGTAATTAAAGATTATTTTATTTAAATCAACACTGCACTGTTGATTTAAGTCGTAAAAATACTCTGTGTTCAAGATACGCACAAGCAAGATGTTTCCTTCACTGTAAGCAGAGTTCAACAGACACTTTGGTGGGTGAGTGAAGTGGCTGGTGCACCAAAAACTATTTCCCTGTACTGCATATATTATCAATATGTTAAATAAATGTAAAAATGACTAATAATTTTAATATAAAACTTGCAAAAATATTAAAGAGCACAACTTTATTGATATTTACTCCAGTGGAAACTAATGTAAGCCTAGAACCGATTACTGTATTGGCGGACTAGCCTATCAGCTGAGGCGCAAACCAAAACATGTGTTCGTAAGGATTTCGTTAATATAATTTTTGCTCATTAATCGAATTGAAGATCCTTATGGAAGGTAATTTGTTAACCAAAATTTCATTAACCTAACCGTTCGTTAACCAAAATTTTGTTAACAGAACCGTTTGTTAACCGAAATTTTGTTAACAGAACCGTTTGTTAACCGAAATTTCATTAACTGAATCGTTACTTAACCTAGGGACCACTGTACTTAGCCTTGTTTTGAGCAAATATGTATTGTTGTCTTGGTTTAAGATTCCTACTTATTATTACCCCTAAATTTTTTTGGTGGATTTATCTATAGCAATGATGTTCATCTGATATCTAGTTTCTCTGTTTACATATCCTAGACTAAGTACTTTATATTTGTCCACATGAAATTTCATTTGCCATTTTTAAGACCATGCCAAAATTTTTTATAAATCTTCCAGTAGTGATATGGAGTCCTCGTCATATTTAATTACACGGCCTATTTTATTGTCGTCGGCAAATTTACTTATGTTGCTGTCTATACCAATATCTATGTTGTTTATGTATATAGTACATCCAGGAAATCCTCGCTTAACGTCGTGGTTACGTTCCTGTAAACCACAACATTAACGAAATCAATTTTCCCCCTAAGCAATAGGTAAAATGCGCTAGTTACGTTCCCCAGCCTCCCTTTGCCCTATAAAGTATATTACATATACTGTACAGTACATAAATTCAATGAAATTTTTTTAGAAAATATATACTATTATACATCCAAAAATATAAATAAACTAAATTAATTTTTATTTAACAATCATTTTGTATTGTATTCATTGATGGGCAGAGGTGGAGCGAGTGTGTGGTGGGTAGCGGAGAGGAGGATGGTGGTGAGTCATTGGTCCGGATAGTACACACTGTTGTGGGGGTTAGGCCTAAAGCTACACCAATGTCCACAGCACGTTTACCATTCTCAGAACAGTTTAAAACATCCATTTTTGTAGCAAGGTTAATGGTCTTGCATTGCTTCTTCACAACACTAGCATCACTAACACTTGGTGGGCGCTTGGTAGCCATTTCGAACGGTTACAGTACAATATTTATAGCAAGAACACATAAGCATGCACGTACGCTGCGGAAGCTTAACAAAGACTGGTCAAGTAGTGAATCCCAGACGATAGTGGGTACAGTAGAGTTCAGTATGTACAGGTAATATGTTTTACATTTGTTAGGTAGGCATGGAAAGGATTCCGGTACATATTTAGACAATTTACATGCTGTACAGTACACATAACTCTTCAACTAACAACATACATGTATCCTCGACCATCATGGGACCCGATAATTGGTGATCTGGCTTATCACGGTGTCCTCAAGTGCGACCACGTGTACGTTTATCAATGATTGATCTGGGTTATCGCGGAATTATCATGGGACAGCAGCGGGTCTGCGAGAGCCAGCGGTAGCAGTGAATGCCAAAAGATGGCAGCACGGTTTGTGGCGCCAGTTTCCAGCGATAGCATTTGTTCCCACACTGTTTTCGTTGGTGTTAGAAGATGGTTTCCTGCTCCGTGCTTGTTTTTGGTGCAATTTTGTTGAAATTTTACTTACTCTCCACCATGGCACCTGTGAACAAGATCGAGTGTTAAGGTTCTTGATCCAGCGAAGCAAAGACGACATGTGTATTCTCTGGTTGAATGTTCAGATGTTCCTGAAAAGGTTAAGCATGTGCTTGGCAACACACCCATTGCATGTTACCACTTCCTTCCACTCCATCTCTCTAAACACCTCGACCTTTCTCACTCCATAATTTAAAATTTATGTAACATAATGTGGAAGGAATACGACGTTGTTCATTTATACTTACACTCAATTTTGAGGGTAGACATCTGCTGTTCAGTTGTGTCTGGCAGTGCTGCAGCCAGTGTTTCCAAACCAACCGATTGACACATCATCTTCTCACCACTTATCACAATTTCCCCCTCCGCCACCAGCTCCTTGATCACCACCACCACTACCTTTATTATCACCGCATAAATCATAATTTCAGTGATGGCTTGCTTTAGCCACAGCAGATTAGCACGATATCCACTGCCTCCCACCCACTTCCCACCTTCCTACTGCATCTCACCAACACTCTGCCTCTTACTCATTCTACTAAGACTCACTCATAATACAATATTGTACAGTACTGTACAGTACATTATTTCTTATTCATTAATAAAGAAAAATTTATGTTACTAGTATTATATCTTTTAGTGTACCTACACATTTTTGGGGGTATATTTTGGTCAGTTAGGGGACTCGTCTTTTGGGTTGTGGGACCAAACGAATTTTTCCCAAATGCTATGCATTTCAATAGATACGTTTATGTTTATCGTGGTAGTTTTCTGGAACCTAACCCCTGCGATTATTGAGGATACATGTATAAATTCATTTCTCTTTACCTGGTGTGGCATCAGTTGATTTGTACTAATACTCTATAGGTATTAAAGTAAATACAGTGATATATCTGTTAGCCGGAACAATTGGTGCAGAGCACTTCCGGGAACGAGAGGTTTCCGGATAATGAGACGACTCTCTCAAAGCCAGAAAAAATCCCTTGACTTTGGAATTTTCCGGGTAATGGAAAAATTTTCTCGGAATTTCCAGAAAATTCACCTAGTTTTCATCTCTCAAACGCGGAAAAAACTCCCCCATCCCCGGAATTTTCCAGAAAATATGTCCCTTGGAAAATCATTCCCAAAGCTATAATTTTCCATAAAATTCTGGCTTTGGGAACGATTTTCCGAGAAAATGTTGATTCTGGCTATCGGAGAGTTCCGGGTTTGAAGGATTTTGGCTAACAGAGATATTACTGATATTGACTTAAATTGTCTAAAATTCTTTAATATTAGCCATTGGCTTCTCATAGGCTCAGTAGGTTGTAATTACTGTATCACTAAACTTTTAAGTGTAGCTATAGTATAGGAAGGGTGAGTTACAACAGATTTTTTACTTTAAAATCCTTTGAATTACTTGTACTGTATTTTATGGGATATAAGACATACTTTTTTGTCTGAAAGATGGCTAAAAAAACTCAGCCTGCGTCCTACATGTGAAGTTGCTGTCTCCCGGAAACTAATGAATCCCCCTGTTGCGGTCTCCAGCAGGCTAAATTCTACCTAACCCAACTCAAGAATTAAAAGTATGTTATTGCTTACTTAAATATTATTTTTAATTAATTAAAAAATAATTATTGTAAATATAAAAGATCAATCTGTAACTACTCTGTACTGTACTGGTGACGATAACCTGAGACGATTAACATCTGTACAGCAGACCCCCCAACTCTTCAATGGTTGCTAAGCAGTAACCATTTCTGAACTCTACAAGCATTACAATCTATTAATGCCATACGTGCAACATATATTTTTCAATCTAGAAATACCTGATACAAATGAAGATTACAGGTAACTTTCTTTTCACATTTACATCAGTTAACATCGCTGGTTGCATTGTAACCACCAAGCTACTGGGCCAGGCTATTGTTTTTCAACTCGTATTTTCGGGTAGATATACACAACTTTTTTCATTTATTTTTACTGATATACATGCACACATTATCCTACATACATATTGTGAAAAAAAGTGAAATAAATAATTGTGCTAAGGGCAAACACACAAAAGGATTATGCATTTCTTTGTACATGAGTTAGCTGGCTTCGTGGGGAGCAGAGGATGCCTGGGCGGTTGGTGGTGGGGAGAAGCGTTGCTAGGGAATCGGCGGAGATAGCGTCGCCAGTACTATGGTGAACAGGGGGTACCGATGTAAACACTACAGCCCGCTGGACGCGGAGGTGACCAGGTGTATAAAATGAGTGCTGTATTAAAGATTTCACCTTATACCTATTTTTTTCTAATTGATGAAAATGACGACTGATAGCAGTTCTAAGTGATGATATTCAAAGAGGTGTGTGTACTTGTGCCAAAAGGGCAGTACAGTCAACCGCTGAAAGTGAGAAACGCGTAAAGTGAACAACATAACATATGGGATTAATTGAAATAGAGAACGGGCCGACCTCCAAACTCCACTTTTTGACGACACACAACTATGTTGTAGTAAAAATTTTATCTTAACTTTATGATGGTATGCACACAATTAATATAGAAGAGGTTAGGTTAGGAAAAATAAAGGTTAGGTTAGGAAAACTAAAAGTTAGGTTTAACACTTACGTTAGTAGAAGAGATGGGTCGGCAAACGGGGATGGAGGCTGGTTCTTAGGTAGAGGGCAGGCTACTGGCCCTCAGGTGAGTCACCATCACTGTCATCCACACTTGATAGGGCCTCCCTGACAAATCCCTCAAAGTCATTTTCACTGTCTCTACCTCTCTCACTATCACTGGCTTGGGCTGGCTGTGGTGGGTTGCGGGCGAAGAACTCTGTTATGCTTTGCTGACGACTGGTGTTTATGTTGTCGTGATAAACCTTGAAGTAGGGTTCCATAGTCTGCAAAAGCTGGGTAGTGAAGATTTCATACCTGTTTGCGTCAGTCGTCGGAAAGGAGGAGCTTGACTTTCTCGATACACTCGATGGCACCCCTAACATTACTATGGGATAAGCGGTGTTCTTCTTGGGATGACGCACCACCTGCCTCTTCACTGACGTCATCATCATCTACCATCTCGTCGTTAGTCACATCAGGATCCCTTATCACCTCCAGGATGTCGTCGTTGGTGGTCTCGGAGAAGCCTGCAGCTGTAACACACTGCGCAGCTTCTCGGGCAAGGTCCACTGCTACTGCAACAGTCTGAACCTCGCCAGTCACAGATTGACTCTGCCTAATGGCCGGAATGCCTTGCAACACATGTCTCCATGCGTGACGAACAGTTGCTACAGATAGCTGATCCCATGCCTCCACCAAGAAGTCCACAGCTTTCTTGATGTTGAATATTCTCCAGAATTGTTTGAAAAGTACTTGTTGCTCTGCCAACTGTTCATCCTCGTCGTCTTCGCTCTTGCTATCGGTGGTGGTGTCACTCAGGTTACGCAACTCTTCCCTGGTGTTGGTGTAGTTGTTCAGGAGCTGGAATTTTTTTGTTGAGAATGCAGCTTTTACATTACAGATTAACTCTTGGTCCATGGGCTGTAATATAGACGTAGTGTTGGGAGGAAGGAAGACCACTTTTACGTTGGGGTGACGATCTAACAGTAGGGGCGAGTGTCCTGGTGCTTTGTCCAGCAGCAACAAAATCTTGAATGGCACATTCTGTTGCTCACAGAATTTTTTTACATCGGGAACGAAACAGTCATCAAACCAGGAGAGGGACAGTGTAGAGAACATCCACGCCTTACGTGCGGTCAGCCAGTGGACATTTAGCTTGGTCATGTCCATGCTCTTGTAGGCGTGCGGCTTGCGTGCTGTGTGGATTACCGATAACTTGAGCTTACAGGTACCGGAGGCATTGGTGGTAAACAGGACGGTGATGCGCTCCTTCTGCAACTTCCGGCCCTGAATCTTGCTGGCATTCTTCACAATGAAGGTCTTGGAAGGTAGCTTTTTCCAAAAATGACCAGATTCGTCCATGTTAAACACCTGGTCGTCGGTGTACTGTCCTTCCTCCATGATCTCATGTAAAAACGGAGGAAATTCTCTAGCCGCAACATGGTCAGCACTAGCTTCTTCACCACCAATGTTGATATTGGTGATCTTGTTCCTCATCTTAAACCTCTGTAACCACCCAGAGGAAGCATTAAAGGGTTTGGGCTCTGTAATTCCCATCTTTCGTGACACTGCAGCATACAGTTCACGTGCGTACTCCTTAACAGAGCGCGTGTCCACCGCCATGTTCCGTCGCGCCTGACGCACCAAGTAGCTCACAAGTAATTTTTTTGTCTTGAGAAACACCTGGTTGTGGAAATACTTGATCATAGAAGCACCTGTAGACTTAGTGATCTTCATGTGCTCCTTTATCTTGGCTGCATCCTTCTTTATCGTCCGGATCGTAGATTCGTTCACACCATACTGGCGAGCCAAATCAACCTGTCTTGTTCCTTTCTCCAACTCTTGGATGATCTTGTACTTCACCGCGTAGCTTAAGGAACGTCTTGTCTTCTTTGGCTTAGGGCGGCTGGGTCCAGGCAAGGAAAGGTTTCTCTCTGGGGGCGGTGGTCCGGCGGAAGCCATTTTACAGATCAATGGATGCACGATTACACGGTGTGGCCTGGAGGGATGAAACTGTCGCGGCTAGGTCAAGCGTCGTCTTTCCTCCCTCCCCCGGGTGGACACGTCATATTACTTTAAACCAATTACAGCTAGCAGCGGAGGGAGGTAGGGATGCATGGCCAATCACTGTCCGATACGTCATATGACGTCACTGATAATGTAACAGAGACATGCACTGCGCAACCTTACCGCGCGGCTTGCCCAGGCGGAGGCGGGAGCAGGCGGGAGGGGCGAATATAAAAACAGCGTCGAGCCAGACACTCTCCGCGTAAAGGGGTACACGCACCGCGGAATGTGAGCATCCCGGGATTCGGCAGGGTACCGCTTGAACGTGGAAACGCGGAATGTGGGACCGCGTAAAGTGAGGGTTGACTGTATATCAAGCAACGGTTTCACCGGTGTTGGTTAGTAAGTATAAAAAGTATTTTTCGTAGAATTACATATCCCAAATCAGTGTGCGTCTTACACGATGCAGCGTCTTCTACGCCGCAAAATACGGTATACCTGCTCATTTAAGGATGCCGCGTAATTTATCTTTTTAAGAATATTTACTAAAGATTCATTATTGTTTATTACTGAATATGTATTTGATTGAATTAATCTTTATATGTGTGAAATGAACAATACAATTCATTAATAATACGTAGAATATTAAAGCATGCATGAGGGTAAAGACGGTATTGCTGTCCGTGTTTACACCCATAATGTCAGTTATACACCTGAAACTGAAGAAAATATGACCCTGGTTGTTGTTTTTACTGTATGCACCGTCAGTCAGTAATATACTGTTTGATTTTGTTGGTGTTTATTGTCTCAATACAGAGGGCACCAATACCTGAAATGTACAAAACAGGAATTAACACACATAGGCTACACCATCTCACACATATACAGTTCGTCCCCGAGTTACGTACATCCGACTTACGTACAAACGGCCGATACGTACATCGTTTCTGAAGTCTTTAATTGCAAAAATATTGTCTTAAAAGGGCGAGCAATTTTTAAATTTGGCGGGCGAGCGTATAGTTTGCGTGCCAGCCGCACCGCGCCGCCACTGTCACTGACCATGCAGACGACACGCTAGACGCACCAAAGCAACACGTGTGGTCATTGTGCGAACACGTGTGGTCATTGTGCATACTTCTCCTGTGAATTTCTGCCCTATTTTGTACACTTTACTGTGTGTGCAATGACTGGTGTAAAGCGTAAGAGTGGTGAAGCCAGTGGGAGTGCTACGAAACGTCAAGCAATCTCACTAGAGGTAAAAATGGACATAATAAAACTGCTTGACAGTGGTGAAAAGTTGACCAATGTTGCCCGCAAATTTAACCTGAGTCGGTCAACTGTTAATACAATTGATAAGGGCAAAGAAAAGATCAAGGAACATGTGAAACCTGCAGTGCCAATGCAATCTACGATTATAACTAAAAGAAGAGGGAAGGTTCTGGAAGAAATGGAAAAATATCTTGCGCTGTGGATCGAGGACTGCATACAAAAACGTAAGCCTCTGTGTCTCAGTATGATTCAGGAGAAAGCCCTAAGTCTTTTCAACGACCTAAAGAAAGATCACCCTGATGATACTGTGACATTCAATGCTAGCAATGGGTGGTTTAACCGATTCAAGGTGCGAAATAAGCTGCATAATGTTCGAGTGACTGGTGAGGCGGCGAGTGCTGATTGGAAAACAGCACAGGATTTTCCAAAGAAACTCGCGGAAATTATTGACGAGGGAGGCTACACACCACAACAGATCTTCAATGTGGATGAAACTGGGCTTTATTGGAAAAAAATGCCTGACAGGACGTACATAAGCAAAGAGGAGAAGTCAATGCCTGGGTTTAAAGTAGCGAAGGACAGACTGACGCTGCTTCTTGGTGGTAATGCAGCTGGTGATTTTAAATTAAAACCATTGCTTGTGTACATTTCTGAAAACCCACGAGCACTCAAAAACATTGCAAAGGCATCCCTTCCTGTCATATGGAAAAGTAACACTAAAGCATGGGTTACACAGGCACTTTTCCAAGACTGGTTCTACCACCATCTTATACCAGACGTGGAAAAATATTGCAGGGACAATGGTATACCCTTCAACATCCTCCTGCTGCTTGACAATGCACCTGGTCACCCCCCTTTCCTGGATGACTTCCACCCAAAGGTAAAGGTTGTGTACATGCCACCCAACAGAACATCTATCATCCAGCCAATGGATCAGGGCGTCATTGCAACATTTAAAAAATATTATCTTAGGCGCACCTTCCGCCAAGCACTGAAGGCAACTGATGACAATGGGATGACTCTCAAGGAATTTTGGAAGTCCTATAATATCTACAAGGCAATTAAAAACATCGGTGCATCCTGGCAGGAGGTTACATCATCCTGCATGAACGGCGTGTGGAAGAAAATCTGTCCACAGTTTGTCAACGACTTCAGTGGGTTTGAGAATGTTCAGGAGGAGCAGAAGGCTGTGATCAACAACTTAATCAAAATAAATGAGAAACTGGAGTTAGACCTGAAGGAGAATGACTTCTCTGAGTATTTCGACGCCCAGGGCAAGGACTTGACAAATGACGAGTTGATTGAGTTGGAGAAGCAACGACGGGAAATAGAAACAGCTGAAGAAGATCAAGTTGAAATGCCTACAAAGCATTTCCAAACTAAACTGATGGCGCAGGCTTTTGCAAAGGGGGAGGAAATGTTGGCACTTTTTGAACAGCAAGATCCAAATGAAGAAAGACTTGCCAAGGTGTCAGCAGCGATCCAAGAGGCTATTAAATGCTATCACATAATTTATGAAGAAAAAAAAGAAGATAACAACCCAAACATCCATCCACAAATTCTTCAAACCAGCAGCCGTATTGCCAACATCATCTACACCTGATCCAGTGCCATCAACACCATCTACACCTGATCCAGTGGCATCAACATCATCTACACCTGATCCAGTGCCATCAACATCATCTACACCTGATCCAGTGCCATCAACATCATCTACACCTGATCCAGTGCCATCAACATCATCTACACCTGATCCAGTGCCATCAACATCATCTACACCTGATCCAGTGCCGCGTGATATGGATGATAGTGACGACTGCGACGACTGCGACGGCTGACTGCGTCACGAGTGTTGCCGCGAGTGTGTTTACATAGTTCACCGCGCGGCTACTTATGCCGCATTTATGTTAAATAAAATATGTTTGCATTTGATAAGTTGTATTAATTACCACCAGATAACATTATAGGGTTGGGGGATTTTCGAGTTACGTACATTTCGAGTTACGTACAACCTTTTGGTCCCCATTATGTACGTAACTTGGGGACTTACTGTACTAGTACACAAACTCCAATGACTATACGCTTGGAACAGTACATCGTTGTAGTAAAATTAATGTAAAAAATATGTACTGGGTATGTTTTATTAATGTTATTTACGTAATGTACAGTAGAAGTAACCACTGACGATACAGAAAAAGTGAGACTGATAGTGGAACGCCAATGTATACAGTACGTGCACACTCAAGGAAAGTCATCTATCTTAAGAATATTTACAAAAGATTCATTATTGTTTATTACTGAATATTTATTTGATTGAATTCATGTTTATATATGTGAAATGAACAATGCAATTCATTTATAATACGTAGAATATTGAGACACATGAGGAGACAAGATGGCATTGTTTTTGCAAGTTACTTTGGTTCTACTTAAGAAACTGAAGAAAATAAGACCCTGGTTGTAGCTGTAGTGAACTTAATGTAAAAATAAATTAATACAGTACCTGTATGTATGTTTTAAGTACTGTAATGTTATTTAATGTTAATAAATTGAACACTAGAAGTAGCGAACCACTAATGGTAAAGAAATAAGGTGAGACGATTGGGAACGCCAACGTATGTACAGTAAGTGCGTACATGTGAAAACATATAATTTCTCACATATAAATATGAAAGCAACACTTATTACTGTTCATATATGTTTTAAATAATACTTACGAATATAAAACAAAAATTCTTCTCACCAATGGTGGCAAAGTCTAAAACATAAGGACAGTCAATGATGATGTGTGAGTTTTTACTCAGATGACAGTCATAAGGTTCAACTCTGGCTGAAGCTGAAGCTTTCCATAAAGCTGTTGCTGAAACTGTTACTGAACCTGAAGTTGTTGTTGAAGCTGCTTATGATGCTGAACCTGATGATGTAGCTGAAGTTGATGGTTTAGGCCTTCGAATAATATAGCTGTCAAAAGAACCTTGCACAGCGGCTTTCTTTTCTCATTATACATCTTTATGTAGAGGTCATTTGCATTTATTTAAATTTTAATGCTTTGTTCTGTTAATGGATCCACTTCAGAAAATATGTTCATTGCTTGCTGCATATAATATCCACAGACCTCTCATCTTTTTCATATCGTTTTAACACATCTAGTTTCTCAACTAAGCTTATACACTTTCTTTTAGCTTTTGAACCAGCACTACCATCACTTGCTCTCTTGCTAATGTTGAATAGGGATGCAAAAATGCTGTAAGAAACCTGAGAAAGTTTTCTTCTTTTCCTGTTCAGATGCGTGAAAACAAAGGTCCCGCCAGCTGCGATTGTGTATAGTACTAGTGGTGCTGGCGTCACCACAAACAAGTCCGGCAGCCTCTGTGCGCAAGGCGTGTTTTTTTTTTATAATATCGGGATTTAGTTATTATTTATAAAAAAAATTAATATATTTTTTAATTTCGTCGTAAATATGAAGAAAATAATGCCGTAAATTGAATTGGGTCCTAAATTAACCAGGGTCTTAGATATGAATCTACTTTAGTTGAACCGTCGTTATCGGAGGCTTTACTGTATTATTATTATTATTATTATAATTATAATAATAATAATAATAATAATAATAATAATAATAATAATACAGTAGTACCCCGATTTCCGCGGTCAATTGAACCCACAGGGTACCGCGGAAAGTGAAAACCGTGTAAAGTGAACAACAGAACATATGGAATTAATTCCAATAGAGACTGGCCCGACCCCCAAACTCCACTTTTTCCGACACAATACCTATGTTGTAGTAAAAATAACATCTAAATTTTATGATGGTATGCTCACACAATTAATATTTAAGAGAAATACAGTCGCTAGGTTAATGTCCATTCAAATAATAGACTCAGATCCCCCCCCCCCCCCCTTCCCAGCTCACTGGCCCCTACCTCTCTGAGAAATGATTGGGTGAAACACTAGATTTTAACGTTTAGTAATAAATAATACCTCAGACTAAAGTTAGGATAATATAATTGACATTTCTGGATTCCTTGCAGGTCAGGGAATATTTTGATGTAAACTTCATATATTTTGCACAAAAGATAAAATACTTGCTTTGTGTAAACCAAATTATTACATTAGATCTAAAATTTGTATGTCTAATGCAAAATCCATGATGTTTATATTTAAAATGATCATCATTTTGTAAGAATTCCAGCAATGTAAATTATATTCTGGCCGGGTAATTTGTATGAATTTTATGAGCTAAATAAAAAAAAAATTATACTTGACGCGTATATGAGTAGATGCACTGCGGAAAGTGAAAATCTGGTTCTAGCAAGGTACCACGTAAATGAGAAATCGCGGAAAGTGAAACGTGTAAAGCTGGGTAATACTGTAATAATAATAATAATAATAATAATAATAATAATAATAATAATAATAATAATAATAATATTTTCGGCCCCCCAGGCCATGATGTGGGTCAGTGGCCTGTGCCCAGGTGGGCTAATCCCCCTTATAAAAAATTAATAAATAAAATCCACCAACACGGTCTGCCCTAGAGGAACATGTAAAGTGTGCAGCCTATCAATCAGACATTCCAATTCCTGCTAACTGGGGCTGGAAAAAGAAAGGAGATATGTGTCAAAAACAGTATTACCCCGCCTAACACGTTTTACCATATACGCGGTGCCTCGCCAGAGCTGAACTTTCACTTAACACGGATTTTTTCCACATATACGCAGTGAGTGTCCGGCTCCAGACACTATTTTTAGATTTGCCCCACCCGCCACCCTGCCTGACTGCCTGTTTTAGCTCATAAAATTCATACAAATTACCCGGCCAGAATATAATTTACATTGCTGGAATTCTTACAAAATGATGATCATTTTAAATATAAACATCATGGATTTTGCATTAGACATACAAATTTTAGATAAAATGTTTTCTCTGAGTAAATATGTTATCTTTTGTGCAAAATATATGACACTTATATTCAAAATATTCCTGGTCTTACAAGGAATCCAGCAATGTCAATTGTATTATCCTAACTTTAGTTTGAGGTATTATTTATTAAAATTTAGTAGTTTTCCCCCAAAAATTTCTCAGAGAGGGAAGAGCCGGCAGTGTAGTGTGAAAAGAGGGGGAGGGAGTTGAGTCCATTATTTGAATGGACATTAACTTGGCGACTGTATTTCTCTATTTCTCTTAAGTATTAATTGTGTGCATGTACCATCATAAAATTAAGATGTTATTTTTACTAGAACATAGGTATTGTGTCGGAAAAAGTAGAGTTTGGGGGTCGGGCCAGATTCTATTGGAATTAATCCCATATGTTCTGTTGTTCACTTAACGCGGATTTCACTTAACGCGGGAACCTCTGGGTTCTATTGACCGCGTTAAGTGGGGTACAACTGTACACTGGACAGACCTTCCACCAATAGCAGTGAGCTGCCAATAACTGACCATGTGTTCTTGAAAGAAAGACTGTGGAAAGCAATGTAAGTGTATCCACTCTGGCCTCACTGGCACAGCTGTGTGTGTATGCACATGCCAGCAGCTATAAATATGCAAGAATATTTATAACTATCTCCCAAGGATATGAGCAAGATATAAACATATTTCTCATTGTTTAACTAAGAGTCGCTTACTTATTTTTATGAAAAGAGGTAAAAGTATGTGAAGAACCGTTACTTTGTGCAGAAAAAGTATATCAGTTCTAAAACTATCATAACCTGTTCCAGCATGCTTTAAAACATAGGAATAGATGCATTATGTACACAGATCGCCCATTATAGTATGTGAAAAAAAAATGTTTGCTGTTAGGCAAACTTGGTGGCCATCTTGGAAAATGGCTGCCATTTTAGAATTTTTAATGTCTAATTGGATATATTTGATAAGTAACCCATATTGAATGTTCGTACTAAATTTCATGCTTGTATAATCATTTGCATAATTGTACCTGTTATCTGCTCTGCTACTTGAACAGTGACAGTAGAGATGCATGAGAGAAGGAGAGCATTGGCAACACTGCTTGGAGGGAGGGCAAGGATGGTCAGTTGTTTGTACTGCTGAGGTGAACAGGAACTAAGGGTTCAGCACTCAGAATGACACTTATATTACCAAGATATATTCGGGTCAAGAAGAGCACGTGTTTGTGTGGTGGTGAAGAGTTCTAGCCTTTTGAAAACCTTAAGTGATAATTTTTTACTCCTTCAGTTGTTTTATAATTAAATGGCTGGGGTTGTGAGGGAAAGTTCATATAATATTTAAATTATTTCCATGAACCAATGTAGAGGATCCTCAGAACCATGCAGTTTTTATCTATAAACTTGTCTGCTAATACATGAGTTGCTGATCTAAGCTTGGTTATAAAATAGGACTTGATGATTGATTGAGAAATTCCTCATTTCTAAACTTTGATTTTGTATTTCAGAACAATTAATGAAATTATGTACGTCTTGTAATTTGAAAATGGAAAGAGATAATGTACTGCCAGATCTTATTGGATCATGCTACAGTATAAACTGGTCTTCTGGAATAATTATACAGCACCAATGATTGTAGATGTGAGGAGTGTGTAAGTTAGACTATAAATAGAAAGATCTTAAACATAAATGCTTGACTACAGCAGGTGGAATTATTTAGACGAAACAAAACAATTTCTACTGTACGTATTTGTTTTTATACAATTTTGCATTAGCTAATGGCCTATAATTTTTTTACTACAGGTAATTGCTAGTGCAGCTTGAGCACTTTTACATCACAGTTGACAGTCACACCTTGATAGTAACATTTCCTTGGTGGCACACAGCCCAAAATGCTTGAATAACTGCTTTTTACAATAATCTTGTGGGCCAAAATTTTTGTGACCCAATCCTCAAAACCATTGATCCTCTGACCTTGAATGTTTTTGATTTAATGAATTACATCTTATTCAATGATTAATTTCTACAGGGGATCGTCAAGAGTGGATGAAGCCATGGATTTGTATCAACAAGCTGCTAACAAGTTTAAGATGGCTAAGAAGTGGAGTTCAGCAGGACATGCCTTTACTGAACTGGCATCATTACATGGCAAGGCCGGCTCACGCTTGGATGCTGCCACAAACTTTGTAGAGGCAGGAAATTGTTACAAGAAGACAGACCCTAATGGTGTGTATATCTTCCCTCTTGTAACTACCAATACTTTGAAATATTGTAGAAATTTCTTCCTCTGCCTCTTTAGTCTTAACTTTTGTGGTTCTCTGCCCTTTTAGATAGTCAGTCTCGGTCAAAATATCCACCACTCACTAACTCCTTTCTTTGCCCATGCATATGTGGTGCCATGGGAAGTGTGGCCTCTACTGTACTTCTCTGGCTTTTCTCTTGGGTTGTGTTTTGTCTCTCCAGGGTTGTCATTTGTATTGGGTATGATCATTCTCATACAATCATGATAATTTTGATGCCAGTATCATAACGATAACATTTTATGCAGTACAGTCAGTCCTCGACTTAGGACGGGGTTTGGGACCGACGACCAGGTCGTAAGTTGAAAATGCAAAAATAATACACAGAAAATCTAAAATGGGTGTCTCTTTTAGGGTAATTTTAGGAGTGTTTCTGTCTTTATGCATTTTTTGGCTTTACTTTGTATCTACTTTTCTGTGAGCCGGAACCAATTACCCAATATCCCATTGAAATAATGGATTCGGTTAACAAACAACTCTGTGGAATGAATTGTTCTTTAACGAAGGGACCACTGTATTTGGGAAGCCTGAATAGATTCGGTCATCAAGTGTCAAACAACACCCTAAGCTTACTTGATTACTTTACGATAATGATTTATTAACCCGGTACCATAATGCATAATGCAGCTGAAATAAATAATTTCAGAACATGGATGATTTTTGGAACATTCTGGATGCTGGATAAATGGTCCCATACCTGTAATGGTGCCCATTTAAATTCTTATTACAGTTCTGTATACCGTATATACTCGTGTATAGTTTGAGTTTTTAAGACCAAATTTTTAGGCAAAAAATTGGGGGTCGTCCTATACATGCGTAATAGTTTTGTTAGGTTGAACCCGTGCATGATGGGAAGGGCGAGGAGCAACTTTTAGCTTCAGACATGAAAAATATTTACCATTTACTTCCAGTAAACAATGGAAACGTAAAATATGTACCAATTAGTAATGAAAAGTTGTGCAGTTCCTTCAGTAAATGAAGCTCACCAACTTACAATAGGCTAAATTACCTTACAATGTGCTTTCAGTAGTCTATGTTGAAGTTCTTAGCACAGGCTAACTTATCATAGCATATACGGTATCACAGTTCTCATTGATCTACAAAAAATACCAAACAGGGAGGTACTACTGCCTGGGAAGATATTGGAAGCATAATGTGTTGTCTAATGGTAGACCCTGCTGCCATATGGCATCACGAAAATTGTGACCAAGTCCCAGGTTGCTGATCTGACTTTCTGCTTCATTTACACACAATTGCAGGGTCTCAATTGTTTCTCTTACCATTGTCAACACAACATACATATATCGTTTCTCACTTTTGATCTTTTTTTCATTTTTGTATTTATAGTTCTTTAATATTATAATTATTATTATTATTACAGTTACTGTATTATTATCATCATTATTTTCTTTTTGTTTGTTTTATCATAAATTTTATAAATTATGAATTATTATTATTATTATTATTATTATTATTATTATTATTATTATTATTATTATTATATATATAGGTTGTACCTCACTAGTCCGGCATTCTGTGGTCCTGAAACTCCCGTGGTCCGGAACGATTTTAGTTTGTCCAATAGGTAGAGAGGCAGCCTTTTTTTTTTTTTTTTTTTTTTTTTTTTTTTTTTTTTTTTTTACTTATCTGAATTATTATTATTACAGGAGTATTAAATTTTTGCCCCTCAGTGACCTATGCCCGGGTAGGCTAATCCCCTTAAAAAAAAAAAAAAAAAAAAGCTGCGGGAAATTAAGGTTTGTTTACATCCGGCAGTTCGCTCTCTCTCTCTCTCTCTCTCTCTCTCTCTCTCTCTCTCTCTCTCTCTCTCTCTCTCTCTCTCTCTCTCTCTCTCTCTCTCTCTCTCTCTCTCTCTCTCTCTCTCTCTCTCTCCCTGCTTGTCTATACAGAGTACAACATTTAACCCTTCAATATATATGAGCAGTAAATAAGTGTTGCTTTCATATTATGTAAAGTAATGACGATATGTTTTCACGTGTGCGCACTTACATACGCGATCTCTCTTTTTTCTTTACCATTATCGTTAGCTACTTCTATTGTTCCATTTATTAACATTAAATAACATTACTTAAAATAACCATATTAATTTTACTACAGCTACAGCCAAGGTCTTATTTTCTTCAGTTTTATATGTCGAACCAGTCAGTCACTGGTTTTGTAATCAACGAAAACAATGCTGTGTCATTTCCTCGTGTGTTTTAATATTCTACGTATTATTAATGAATTGTATTGCTCATTTTGCACACATAAACATTAATTCAATAAAAAAGACATTCAGTAATAAACAATAATGAATCTTTTGTACATAAGAGAAATGACGCTGTTTACATGATTATGCACATCGTCTGCACGTTGGCGGGCCGTTTAAACCCGTCGAAATTCAAGTTTCCGCAGTCAACGTTTTTATTTATTTATTTTTTTGTTCCAATAAAATACGTTAAGAATTAAAAACTCGCAAAATTTGAGAAGCTACTATACGACATTTAACCCTTCAATATGTCTTCAAAGAGACCATGATGCAGAGAAAGTGGTGTTAGTGCTTCCAAGCATAAGCACAAGTCACTATCTATCCAGGAAAAGGGTGAATTTCCATGGTCCGGCAATTTCCTTGGTCCGGCACCGGTCAGGTCCAGAGGTTGCCGGACTAGAGAGGTACAACCTGTATTATTATTTTTATTACATTTTCGCCCCCCAGGCCCCAATGTGGGTCAGTGACTTGTGTCCGGGTGGGCTAATCCCCGTAAAAAAAAAAAGGAAATCTACTTCAACCTCCTATTGTTTACAACGACGCATGACGCACCACCAGCTGTATCAGCTAGACGGTACACGTGTTTTTCGAACCGCTTTCAGTTAAAAAACTGTTACATCACATGTATATTTTACCTTAGCTCTGCCTGACTGAATATATTCTCGGAAATAAATAGTAGTTTTGCTGAAACGTGATGTATTTTAATGTAAAATAGGATAAAATACATGTCGATAACAAAAGATTTTACCTAGCCTTCCGATGTTCAAGAGAAGTTACTCGTTTGTTTAATAGTTTTTGGTTAAAATATTGTTATATTACAATGGTATTCTATTCATACTGTGCTTGATATAATGCATTCACGGAAATGTAATATTTTTGCTGAAATGACGTACGTATTACAGTGGAAAGTGGGATAAAATCGTGACGAAAACAATGACTCGCTTTCTTTCGTTCAAAAGATGTTACTGTAATCGCTTTTCGAATGGTTTAGTTAAAAAACTGTTGTATTACAATAATATTCCCTCCTAATTGACTTGAATAAATACTTGAATGGAAATATACAATATTTTTGTTGAAACTACCCGCGTTTCAGTGTAAAGTGTAATAATAAATGGTAAACAATTTGCCTTCGGCACTCGTGTTTCAGGCATGACAAGCCTCAGTTTATAGGACGTAGAGTGTTTTTAGTGAAGGTTTTGTTGTTCTATTACCCTCAAAAACGTGGGTCTAACTATAAACGATGAATATCATAAATTAACGATTTCTTGGTCAAAAAATCAGGGTCGACCTATAAACGAGGGGGGGTTATAGACGAGTATATACGGTATATCACAGTGGGACATTATTGACCTTTAGAGACATCTGGTAAGTTCTAATAATATTGTAAAAAAAATATTCTTCAGTTGTCTTGGTAAAATTTAAAACTGTATCATCTTAAAAATAGGTTCTTGTGTACAGTGGTCCCTCAGTTAACGAACACAATTCATTCCAGAAGGTCGTTCGTTAACCGAAAATTTCGTTGACCGAAACCATTGTTTCAATGGGATTTTGGGTAATTGGTTCCAGCTCACCAAAAATTACATACAAATTAAAAATAAATGCAGTAAAATACACTTACTTTGAGGTGTGTATGTAGAAGGCTCCTGGTTGATGATGATGATGATGGGGGAGTGGAGGTGGAGGGGAGAAGAGAAGGAAGTTGGGGTGGAAGAGAAATCACCCCATGCTTCATGCTGTCATTTCACCCATAAAATTTTAAGTTCACTAGGTGTAATTCAAGATTATTTTCTTTAAATCAACACTGCACTGCACTATATATTGTCAATATGTAAAATAAATTTCAGAATGACCAATAATTGTACTGTAAAAATTTAAAAATAGTTTATGTTCAAGAGAGCCACAAGCAAGATGTTACCTCCACTGACCAGAGATACAAACTGACGCCTTGCTGGGTGAGTCAAGTGGCTGATTGGCACACCAAAAACTAGTTTCTTGTACTGCATTTCTGTTAAATAAGTGTTAAAATGACTAAAAAATTTAATATAAAACCTGGAAAATTATTGAATAGTACAACCTTCTTGATATTTACTCAAATGGGAACGAATTTAAGCCCTAGAACCGATTACTGTATTGGCGGACTAATATTCCAGCTGGTGAGCAAGCGAAAACATTTTGACATGATTTTGTAAAAATTTTATTAACTGATTTTTTGTTCGTTAACACAATTGAAGATTCTTATGGAAGGTAATTCGTTAACCGAAATTTCGTTAACCGAGGGATCACTGTATAATTCTTTGAGTTTATAGATTAATGTAAACTTTATTTTGTTTCCCCAGAATCAGTCAATTGTTTGCTGAAGGCGATTGAGATTTACACTGACATGGGGAAGTTCACTATGGCTGCCAAACACCATCAGTCTATTGCTGAGATTTATGAAACTGAGGTAAGCTTTGAATACGTGACTGAGAGAGAAGACGATGGTAATATTGAAGCATTCTATAATTGTTGTGGAATTGAGTAAATGGGGTGCTTTGATGACAGTTGATGGGAGATTAAAGGAATTATATACAGTATATTGGAAAAATATTTTGGATATCAGTAACAATGAATAGGACACCAGAAAATTGCTAAAAGTTAATTGATACAAGATTTATTTGTTAAGTGTGAATAACCTATATTACCGATGGTATGTTTCAGGTGTAGGTGATTGAATGAATGATATAAGTATATAATTTTTATGATACAGTACTTATATTATATCTGGTGAATTTTAGGTTGCAGACATCGAAAAGGCCATCCAACACTTCGAGCAAGCTTCTGATTACTTCCGTGGGGAGGAAAACAATTCATCGGCAAATAAGTGTCTCCTGAAAGTAGCCATGTTTGCAGCACAGATGGAAAATTATGAAAAAGCCATACAAATTTATGAACAGGTTTGTTAACTGTTGCAGTGTTTTAGTTTCTCAAACTGAAGTCTCTAGAAAATCATAAGGATTGATTTTCTCAATCCATGACGAATAGTACATCTCCCCCAGTCGGCAGATTTATACTTTAGTACAGTGATATCTCCATTAGCTGGAACAATTGGTGCAGAGCACTTCCGGGAATGAGTGATTTTCGGGTAACGAGATGACTCTCAAAGCCAGAAAATCCCTCATCCCCGGAATTTTTCGTAATTTTCTCGGAATTTCCAGAAAATGCACCCGATTTTCATCTCTCAACCACGGAATTTTCCAGGTACAGTAGGGTCAGGATATTTCGCAAGATGTTCCAAGGATGTTCATTATACATACTCAATCGTGATATATAATTACATGTAATCAATGGGGAAAATAGGGTTAGGTTCTGGAGTGACTAAACTTGACATAAAATGGCAGTCTAAATTAAACAATATGGATTGCATTGCTGGAATCCTCACAAGACAGCAAATAATTTGAAGAGAAACATCATATATTTTGCAAAAGAGATAAAATTTTAAGTCCTTTGTACTAAAATGTACAAAATTATTACTAAAAATTTTGTCTAGTGAAAACTATAGCATGTTTATATTCAAATGAATCACTATCTTACAAGAATTCCAGCAATGTTAATTGTATACTCCTAAGTCAATTCATTGACATTTTATAAAAGAAAAATATAAACTCCCCCTATATGGCAGATCAATAAATACCACTTGGTAACCTTGGCAGGGGGCTGGTGCCAGTTGTCATAATACATCACCTCCCCATCCACTTTTGGCAAGATTGAAAGAGGTTTTTAGGCTTAAAGTTTTTATCTTATATAATATCATAGACTAAAGTTGGTAGAATATAACTTGCATTGCTGGAATCCTTGCAAGACAGCGAATAATTTGAATATATACATCATATATTTTGCACAAGAGATAAAACTTTAAGTCTTTTAGAGTACAGTGGTCCTTTGGTTAACGAATGGTTCGATTAACGAATTACCTCCCATAAAGATTTTCAATTCGGTTAACGAACAAAACTTCGATTAATGAAATCCTTACGACAAACACGTTTTGTTGTGAGCATCAGCTGATGGGCTAGTCTGCCAATTCAGTACAGTGGTCCCTCGGTTAACGAACACAATTCGTTCCAGAAGGTCGTTCGTTAACCGAAATCATTGTTTCAATGGGATTTTGGGTAATTGGTTCCAGCTCACTGAAAATTACACACAAAGTAAAAAAAAATGCAGTAAAGTACACTTACTTTGAGGTGTGTAGAAGGCTCCTGGTTGATGATGATGGGAATTAGAAGTGAGGGTGGAGGAGAAGGGAATGGGGGTGGAAGAGAAGTCACCCCATGCTTCATGTCGCCATTTCACCCATAAAATTTTAGTTCACTTGGTGTAATTCAAGATTATTTTCTTTAAATCAACACTGCACTGCGTTATATATTGTCAATATGTAAAATAAACTTCAGAATGACCAATAATTGTACTGTAAAAACGTTGAAGTAGTTTATGTTCAAGTGAGTCTCAAGCAAGATGCTTCCTCCACTGAGCAGGGACACAAACTGACGCCATTCTGGGTGAGTCAAGTGGCTGTTTGGCGCGCTAAAAACTAGTTCCCTGTACTTCAATTATGTTAAATAATTGTTAAAATGACTAAAAATTATAATATAAGACTTGGAAAATTATTGAATAGTACAACCTTCTTGATATTTACTCAAATAGTAACGAATTTAAGCCCTAAAACCGATTACTGTGCAGTATTACCTCGCTTTACGCATTTTTTTTACGCGTTTTCACGTTTACGCGGTACCCTGCCAGACTCGGAATGCTCACTTTACGCGATGCATGTACTCTTACGCAGAGAGCGGCTGGCGGTCATCTCGCGCCGCGCCATTTTTGGATTCAAACCTCCCGCCATCTCTCCTGCCATGTTGGATAAGCGGCGCGAGTAGGTTGCACAGTGTATGTCTTTGTTGCGTTATCGGTGACGTCATATGACGTATCGGACTGTGATTGGGCCAAGCATCCTTACCTCCCTCCCCCGCTAGATGTGATTGGTTTAATGTAATATGACGTGCCCCGCCGCGGGAGCATTGAAGCCCGTTGACTTACTCGCGTCAGTTACACCCCTCCTGGCTACACCGTGTATATCGGTATCTATTGTTCCATAAGAACGGTTGCCACTGGACCACCACCACCACAAAGAAACCTTGCATTACCTGGACCCAGCCACCCTAAGCCAAAGAAGATACGACGTGCCCTAAGCTACGAAATTAAATACAAGATCATCCAAGAGTTGGAGAAAGGAACAAGACAGGCTGATTTGGCGCGCCAGCATGGTGTGAACGAATCTACGATCCGGACAATCAAGAAGGATGCAGCCAAGATAAAAGAACACATGAACATCACAAAGTCTACAGGTGCTTCTATGATCAAGTATTGCCACAACCAGGTACTTCTCAAGAAAGAGAAATTACTTGTGAGCTACTTGATTCGTCAGGCAAGACGAAACATGGCAGTGGACACGCGCTCAGTTAGGAGTATGCACGTGAACTGTATGCAGCAGTGTCACGTAAGATGGGAATTGCAGAGCCCAAACCCTTCAATGCTTCCTCTGGTTAGTTGCTGAGGTTTAAGAAGAGGAACAAGATCACCAACATTAACATTGGTGGTGAAGAAGCTAGTGCTGACCTTGTTACGGCTAGGGATTTTCCTCCTTTATTACGTGAGATTATGGAGGAAGGACAGTACACTGACGACCAGGTGTTCAACATGGACGAATCTGGTCTTTTTTTTGGAAAAAGCTACCTTCCAAGACCTCTCGTTGTCAAGACTGCCAGCACGTGACGGGGCCGGAAGTTGCAGAAGGAGCTCATCACCGTCCTGTTTACCACCAATGCCTCCGGTACCTGTAAGCTCAAGTTATCGGTGATCCACACAGCACGCAAGCCGCACGCCAAAAAGAACATGGACATGACCAAGCTAAATGTCCACTGGCTGACCGCACGTAAGGTGTGGATGTTCTCTACTCTGTCCCTCTGCTGGTTTCATGACTGTTTCGTTCCCGACGTGAAGAAATTCTATTGGCAACAGAATGTTCCATTCAAGATTTTGTTGCTGCTTGACAACTCACCAGGACACTTGCCCCTACTGTTGGATCGTCACCCCAACGTAAAAGTGGTCTTCCTTCCTCCCAACACTACGTCATTAATACAGCCCATGGACCAAGAATTAATCTGCAATGTGAAAGCTGCATTCTCTGCAAAGAAGTTTAAGCTCCTGAACGACTATACCAACACCAAGGATGAGTTGCGTAACCTGGGTGACACCGATAGCAAGAGCGAAGTGGACGAGGAACAACAGTTGGTAGAGGAAGAAGTACTTGTGAAACATTTTTGGAGAAAATTCAACGTCAAGAAAGCTGTGGACTTCTTTATGGAGGCATGGGATCAGCTGTCTGTAGCAACGGTTCGTCACGCATGGAGACATGTGTTGCAAGGTATCCCAGGTGAGAGGCAGAGTCAATCTGTGACTGGTGAGATTCAGACTGTTGCAGTAGCAGTGGACCTTGCCAGAGAAGCTGCTCAGAGTGTTACACTAAAGGCTTCTCCGAGACCACCAACGACGGCATTATGGAGGTGATAAGGGATCCTGATGTGACTGCCGACGAGATGTTAGAAGATGATGACGTCAGTGAAGAGGCAGGTGGTGCGTCATCCCAAGAAGAACGCAAGTTATCGCATGGTAATGTAAGGGGTGCCATCGAGTGTGTAGAGAAACTGAAGCTCCTCCTTTCCGACGACAGTGACGATAACCGGTATGAAGTCTTCACTACCCAGCTGTTGCAGATTATGGACCCCTACATCAAGGTGTATCACGACAACATCAACACTAGCCGTCAACAAAGCATTACCGAGTTCTTCGCCCGCAACCCACCACAGCCAGCTCAAGCCAGTGATATTGACAGAGACAGTGATGGTGCCTTTGAGGGATTTGTCAGGGAGGCCCTGACAAGTGTGGATGACAGTGATGATGACTCGCCTGGGGGGCCAGTACCCTGCCCTCTGCCTCGGAATCAGCCTCCATTCCCATAAGCCGACCCATCTCTTCTACTAACAAGTGTTAAACCTAACCTTGATTTTTTATAACCTAATCTACAGTATATTATTCTCTTATTGATTGTTCTCTATATTATGTGTGTGTGCATACCATCATAAAGTTAAGATATTTTTACTAAAACGTACGTATTGTCGGGAAAAAGTGGAGTTTGGGGGTCGGCCCAGTCTATTTCAATTACAGTTAACCCTCACTTTACGCGGTCCCACATTCCGCGTTTCTACGTTTACGCGGTGCCTTGCCAGAACCTAACGTGCTCACATTACGCGGTACATGAACCCCATTACGTGGAGAGTGTCCGACGCGACGCTATTTTTAGATTCACCCCACCCGCCTGCCTGCCTGTGCTCCTCGCCTCTTCCTCCTCCTCCCTCCGCTTGGGCAAGCCGCGCGGTAAGGTTGCGCAGTGTGTGTCTTTGTTGCGTTATCACTGACGTCATATGACGTATCGGACTGTGATTGGCCATGCATCCCTACCCCCCTCTGCTGCTAGCTGTAATTGGCTTAAAGTATTATGACGTGTCCACCCTGGTGAGGGAGGGAGGGAGGAAAGACCATCCTTGACCTAGCCGCGCCAGTTTCATCCCTCCACGCCAGACTGTGTAAACGTGCATCCATTGTTCTCTAAAATGGCTTCTGCCGGACCACCACCCCCAGAGAGAAACCTTTCCTTACCTGGACCCAGCGGCACTAAGCCAAAGAAGACACGACGTTCCTTAAGCTACGAGGTGAAGTATACCATCATCCAAGAGTTGGAGAAAGGAGCAAGGCAGGTTGATTTGGCGCGCCAGCATGGTGTGAATGAATCTACGATTCAAACAATAAAGAAGGATGCAGCCAAGATAAAGGAGCACATGAAGATCACAAAGTCTACAGGTGCTTCTGTGATCAAGTATTTTCACAACCAGGTGCTTTTCAAGACAGAAAAATTACTTGTGAGGTACTTGGTGCGTCAGGAGCGACGGAACATGGCGGTCGACACGCGCTCTGTTAAGGACTACTCACGTGAACTGTACATCGCAGTGGCACGAAAGATGGGAACTACAGAGCCCAAACCCTTTAATGCTTCCTCTGGGTGGTTACAGAGGTTTAAGATCCGGAACAAGATCACCAATATAAACATTGGTGGTGAAGAAGCGAGTGCTGACCGTGCTGCGGCTAGGGAATTTCCTCCGTTTTTACGCGAGATTATGGAGGAAGGACAGTACAGTGACGACCAGGTGTTTATCATGAACGAATCTGGTCTTTTCTGGAAAAAGCTACCTTCCAAGTCCTTCGTTGTAAAGAATGCCAGCAAGATTCGGGGCCGGAAGATGCAGAAGGAACGCATCACCGTCCTGTTTACCACCAATGCCTCCAGTACCTGTAAGCTCAAGTTATCGGTGATCCACACAGCCCGCAAGCCGCACGCCTACAAGAGCATGGACATGACCAAGCTAAATGTCCACTGGCTGACCGCACGTAAGGCATGGATGTTCTCTACACTGTCCCTCTCCTGGTTTGATGACTGTTTTGTTCCCGATGTAAAGAAATTCTGTGTGCAACAGAATGTGCCATTCAAGATTTTGTTACTGCTGGACAACGCACCAGGACACTCGCCCCTACTGTTAGATCGTCACCCCAACGTAAAAGTGGTCTTCCTTCCTCCCAACACTACTTCTATGTTACAGCCCATGGACCAAGAGTTAATCTGTAATGTAAAAGCTGCATTCTCTACGAAAAAATTCAAACTCCTGAACGACTACACCAACACCAGGGAAGAATTGCGCAACCTGAGTGACACCACCACCGATAGCAAGAGCGAAGAAGATGAGGATCAACAGTTGGCACAGCAAAAAATACTGTTCAAACAATTCTGGAGAGTATTTAACATCAAGAAAGCTGTGGACTTCTTGGTGGAGTCATGGGATCAGCTGTCTATTGCTACAATTCGTCACGCATGGAGACATATGTTGCATGGAATACCAGGTGAGAGGAGGAGTCAATCTGTGACTGGTGAGGTTCAGACTGTTGCAGTAGCAGTGGACCTTGCCAGAGAAGCTGCGCAGACTGTTACAGTTCCAGGCTTCTCCGAGACCACCAACGACGACATCCTGGAGGTGATCAGAGATCCTGAAATGACTGCCGACGAGATGTTGGAAGAAGATCATGTCAGTGAAGAGGAGGAAGGTGCGTTCATTCTCCGAAGAACACAGTTTAACTCATAGTGATATTAAGGGTGCCATGGAGTGTGCAGAGAAAATGAAGTCCTTCCTTTCCCGCGACAATGACGATGACCGCTATGAAGTCTTCCATACCCGGCTGGTGCAGGCTATGGAGCCGTACATCAAGGTTTATCAAGACAACATAAACACCAGCCGTCAAAAAAGCATAACCGAGTTCTTCGCCCGCAACCCACCACAGCCAGCCCAAGCCAGTGATAGTGACAGTGAAGATGACTTTGAGGGATTTGTCAGGGAAGCCCTGACAACTGTAAGTGTCAGTGATGGTGATTCACCTAGTAATGGTAATTCACCTGAGGGCCAGTAATCTGCCCTCTGCCTCGGAACCAGCCTCCATCCCCGTATGCCGACCCACCTCTTCTACTACCGTAAGTGTTCCACCTAACTTTTAGTTTTCCTAACCTAACCTTTATTTTTCCTATGTTAATCTTTATTTTTCCTAACCTAACCTCTTCTATATTACTTGTTTTTTCATACCATCATAAAGTTAAGATAAAATTTTTACTACAACATAGTTGTGTGTCGTCAAAAGGTGGAGTTTGGGGGTCGGCCCGGACTCTTATTTCAATTAATCCCATATGTTATGTTTTTCACTTTACGCGTTCCTCACTTTACGTGGGACCCTGCGGGTTACATTAACCGCGTAAAGTGAGGGTTAACTGTAATTTCATATGTCCTGTTGTTCACTTTATGCTTTTGCCACTTTACGCGGGCCTCTGTGGGTTCAATTGACCGCGTAAAGCGAGGTTTCGCTGTATTGGCGGACTAATACTATAGCTGGTGAGCAGCCGAAAGCAGACGAAACATGATGGGAAAAATTCGTAAGGAATTCATTAACCGAAATTTTTTCGTTAACCGATGTGAAGATTCTTATGGAAGGTAATTCGTTAACCAAAATTTCGTTAAACGAGGCGTTTGTTAACCGAGGGATCACTGTAATCTGTTCTATGTTTACATTCGTTTCCAGTGGAGTAAATATCAAGAAAATTGTGCTCTTAATATTTGTGCATTTTTTATATTAAAATTATTGGTCATTCTAAAATTTAGCCATCCAAGCTCTGTCTACATAAAGTTTTTCAACTATTATTTTTGGCTCGATATATGTAACTTTATTCATTTATTGAAACTCATTTACATGCCCACACTGTCCTAAGGGAAAAGCTGTACTGTCAAAATAATGTACAAAGATTACTAAAATATTTGTCTAGTGCAAACTATCGCATGCTTACCTTCAAATTAATCACTCTCTTATAAGAATTCCAGCAATGTAAGTTATATTCTCCCCGGTCACTTCTATGACATTTTATAAGCAAAAAACAAAAACTCAATCTAAAGGACATAAATAAATATTTCACTAGACCTTTGGCACTAACTGTCAAACATGTCATTGTCACCCCTCCCTCCCTCCCCCCCCCCCCTCCCTCCCTCCCTCCCTCCCTCCCTCCCTCCCTCCCTCCCTCCCTCCCTCCAGGGTTTGCTGGTTGTACAGTAGGCTTACAGTTTTTATCTTATATAATATCACAGACTAATGTTAGGAGAATATCATTTGCATTGCTGGAATCCTTGCAAGACAGTGAATAATTTTAATATAAACGTCATATATTTTGCACAATATAAAATTTTTAGTATAGTCATGCGCCGGTTAACGTCCAACCGAACAACGTCTGATCACATATACGTCCGTGGCCCATGAAAAAAGAAAAAAACCCTCACAACCACCAACACTTCCTTCTCACCAACACCCACACCTCCCTCAAACCAACACCCACACCTCCGTCACACCACCACCAACACCTCCTTCACACCAACACCACCCTCACCCCACCACCAAGACCTCCCTCACACTACCACTAACATCTCACTCACACCCACACCTCCCTCACACCAACACCACCTTCACACTACCACCGACACCTCCCTCACACCAACACTACCTTCACACCACCACCCACACCTCCCTCACACCATCCTCAAACCACCACCAACATCTCCCTCACATCACCACTAACACCTCCCTCACAGCACCACCAACATCTACTTCACACCAGACAGCAAATAATTTGAATATAAACGTCATATATTTTGCACAAAAGATAAAATTTTTGCTCTAATAAAATTCTTAAATTAGATCTAAAATTTGTATGTCTCATGCAAATTATAGCTTGTTTATATTCAAATTAATCACTGTCTTGTGGGGTTTCCAGCAATGAAAATTATATTCTCCCCGGTCACTTCTATGAAATTTTATGAGCAAAAAGCAAAAAGTAGTGTAAACAACATAAACAAACAAATACTTCACCAGACCTTCGCGCTAACTGTCAAAGTACACCTCACTTCCCGCTCCCCCCTCCCCCCCTCAGGCACACTCCCTCCCTCGCCCCCATCTGCCCAGCCAGGGTTTTTGTCTTAAATAATACAGTATCTCAGACTTAATTTAGGAGAATATAATTTGCATTGCTGGAGTCCTTGCAAGACAGCGAGTAATTTGAATATAAAAGTCAAATATTTTGCTCAAGAGATAAAAGTTTTTGCTCTCTTTAATAAAATTCCTAAATTAGATCTAAAATTTGTATATCTAATGCAAATTATACCTTGTTTATATTCAAATTGGTCGCTGTCTTGTGAGAATTCCAGCAATGTTAATTATATTTTCCCATGTCATTTCACTGGCATTTTAAAATGAGAGAAGCTTAGTAGGACTGTTAAATAAACACACAGAGACCTTCGGCTCAAACTGTCAAACATATCACCTCAACCCCCCCCCCCCGCATGCTCGCTCGCTCACTCCCTGCCTGGCTCCCTCCCTCCTATATATATATATATATATATATATATATATATATATATATATATATATATATATATATATATATATATATATATATATATATATATATATATATATATATATATATATATATATATATATATATATATATATATATATATAATCAACGACCTCACCAGCATGGAATCGAACTCTCGACCTACTGGGTGGGACTAGGGAACGCTTACCGGCTAGGCCACAAGGACACTAAAAGCAGTTCTAGACTCTGTTATATTTCACACAAAGCCTGTTCATCGAGCTGATGGCGCCGTGAACCTCATTGGGAAACTGCCCGTGCCTCTTATGTGGTGTCAGTAGCATTTTACCAAATCCAGCTGGTATAAAACGCGAGGTATATATATATATATATATATATATATATATATATATATATATATATATATATATATATATATATATATATATATATATATATATCCTTTAGATTGAGTTTTTGATTTTTGTTTATAAAATGTCACAGAAGTGACCGGGGAGAATTTAATTTACATTGCTGGAATTTTTATAAGATAGTGATTAATATGAATATACAGTAATCATGCTATAGTTTGCACTAGACAAAAATTTTAGTAATCATTTAGTACATTATTTTGAGTACATGTACAGTACAGCTTTGCCCTTAGGACAGTGTAGTGTGCCCAGAGAAACATTAGGTGCGAACTTTAAAATATAATGCGCCAGATTGACGCGCAAAATAGGAAAGATTCGCTTTAAATTAAAACATTGTCCTTAATTGTGGGTGTTGCTTTAAATCAATAATCTTAAATTGAATCGCTTTAAATTGACGTTCTACTGTATCTGTAAAAGAGAGAGAGTGAAGCAACATTGTGGCAAAGAGAAAAGGAAGAGAGCTTATCAACTAAAGGAGGAGAGTTAATAGGACGAAATGCCTTTGATTCCACCCGATCTAACAGTTGTACAGAAGAAGAGCCACCCCAGATGTGAGAGCAGTTCGCCAAGTTAGGACGCATGAATCCCTTATAAACTTGAAGCAACTGCTCAGGAGTGAAGTAGCTACGGCATCTGCACAGCATTCCCAACTTTCGGGAGGCAGCTTTAGCAATGCTGTGGATGTGTGGCTTCCATGACATATGAGAGGAAATGGTGAGGCCTAGCGTATTTATTTTAGAAATTGGCAGAATGATTGCATTGTGAAATGTGATTAGTGGGAGATCATCTAATTTGAAAAGTGTAACTGGTAAATACTGTCTTCTATTACTATTGAATTTAATCAATTTTCTACCTTCCCATTCGGAGATGCTGCACAGATCTGCATTGATAGATGTAATGATATCAGCTCTAGAAATAGATTTAGTTTGAGAATTAAGGGGGAAGGGAAAATATGAAGAAGAATGAAGAGTTAGGATGGATAGAATTAGTCGTATTGTGATGTCAATCATTGATAAAAAGAAGGAAGAGAGTAGGTAAAAGAACAGAACCCTGTAGGACACCACTATTGGTAGAGAAAGAGCGAGAGATCGATCCCTCGACAACAACTGCCATGGATCGGTTCTCAAGGAAGCTAAAAATTAGAGAACAAAGTGGGGGAGAGAAACGATAAGAGGGAAGTTTAGCAAGCAAAGACTTGTGCCATACCCTGTCAAATGCTTTGGAGATGTCGTGGGCCATGACGAAAGTTTCCCCATTAACCCTAAGAGAGGATGACCAAAGATGGGTGCAGTAGGAGAGCAGATCCTTAGTAGATCTCGCCTGACAAAAGCCATACTGGTGATCCAACAAAAGAGAATGGCATTCTAGATGACGGAGAAAATGAGAGTTTAAGATAGTTTTGAAAATCTTAGGGAGGGTTTGGGATGGTCACCCTTCTTTGGGATGGGCTGAACCAAGGCATGTTTCCAAGAAGAAGAAAAAGTTTGGGTTTTGAGGCAAAGGCAAAAGAGACGAGTAAGCACAGGGTCCAGAATTTCAGCACACTCCCACAACTCGAGGGGATATTCTGTTCGGTCCATGAGCCTTACTCACATCCAACCTGGATAACACACCAGTAAACCCTACAAGTGGAGATTACAGTACAGTATTACCCCGCTTTACGCGGTTTCACTTTCCGCGATTTCTCATTTACGCGGTGCCTCGCCAGAACCGAACTTTCACTTTCCGCGGTGCATCTACTCATATATGCGGAAAGCGGCGCGGGCAGGATGCGCACAAGGTCGCCCAGTCATCAAAACATTACCGAGTTCTTCACCCGCCACCCACCACAGCCGGCCTAAGTCAGTGATAGTGAGGATATGGACTTATATAGACTTTGAGGGGTTTGACAAAGAGGCCCTGCAAGCCTCTGTGGTGGATAGTGATACAATTGATACAAGTGATACAGGTGAGGGCCAATAATCTGCCCTCTGCCTCGGAACCAACCCCCCATCCCCGTGTGCCCAGCCATCTTTTCTACTAATGTAAGTGTTAAAAAAACTAATATTATTGATATTTCTCTTAATTATTAATTGTGTGTGCATACCATCATAAAATTAAGATGTAATTTTTACTACAACGTAGGTATTGTGTCTGAAAAAGTGGAGTTTGGGGGTCGGGCCAGTCTCTATTGGAACTAATCCCATATGTTCTGTTGTTCACTTTACTCGGTTTTCACTTTCCGCAGTACCTCATGGGTTCAATTGACCGCGTAAATCGGGGTACTACTGTATAGGAAAGTGCATAGGTTCAGTAGGAGGGATAGAGGGGGAGAGTTGGCTATAGAGTTCTCAGGTTGGAAGGGAGGAGGAAAAGAGGGAGTGCAAATGTTTTTGGTTAAGGACCAGAAGGATTTACTAGAAAAAAAGTTATTCAGGTCAGCGGTCTTTCTTTTTCTAAAATTCCGCTTGGCACTACGAAGAATAGCCTTGCAACGATTCCTAGCAGTAATGAAAGAGGAGTGGGTAATAGGAGGAGGAGATACAGTAAGTCCCCAAGTTACGTACATAATGGGGACCAAAAGGTTGTACGTAACTCGAAAATCGCACCTTGAATCGGTTAAACCACCCATTGCTAGCATTGAATGTCACAGTATCATCAGGGTGATCTTTCTTTAGGTCGTTGAAAAGACTTAGGGCTTTCTCCTGAATCATACTGAGACACAGAGGCTTACGTTTTTGTGTGCAGTCCTCGATCCACAGCGCAAGATATTTTTCCATTTCTTCCAGAACCTTCCCTCTTCTTTTAGTTATAATTGTAGATTGCATTGGCACTGCAGATTTCACATGTTCCTTGATCTTTTCTTTGCCCTTATCAATTGTATTAACAGTTGACCGACTCAGGTTAAATTTGCGGGCAACATTGGTCAACTTTTCACCACTGTCAAGCAGTTTTATTATGTCCATTTTTACCTCTAGTGAGATTGCTTGACGTTTCGTAGCACTCCCACTGGCTTCACCACTCTTACGCTTTACACCAGTCATTGCACACACAGTAAAGTGTACAAAATAGGGCAGAAATTCACAGGAGAAGTATGCACAATGACCACACGTGTTGCTTTGGTGCGTCTAGCGTGTCGTCTGCATGGTCAGTGATAGTGGCGGCGCGCTGCGGCTGGCACGCAAACTATACGCTCGCCCGCCAAATTTAAAAATTGCTCACCCTTTTAAGACAATATTTTTGCAATTAAAGACTTCAGAAACGATGTACGTATCGGCCGTTTGTACGTAAGTCGGATGTACGTAACTCGGGGACGAACTGTACAGTAATATCTCTATTAGCCGGAATCCCTCAAACCCGGAACTTTTTGATAGCTGGAATTTAAATTTTCCGAGGTGCACAATTTCCAGAAAATTCTGAGAAAATTTTCCTGATACCCTGAAGATTCCGGGGATGGGATACTTTTTTCTGGTTCCCAGAAAATTCTGGGGACGAGGGATTTTTCTGGCTTTGAGAGAGTCGTCTCATTACCCGGAAATCTCTCATCCCGGAAGTGCTCTGCATCAATTGTTCCGGCTAACAGATATATCACTGTAGTTTCATAACTTGATACACCCTATCTCTCTCCCTACATGCAAGAGAACAGGAGTGATCAAACCTTGATTGTAAAGTGAAAGTTTTGGTAGAAGATGGCATAAAGGCACTCATACCACCCTGTATAACCTCAGCCATGCTGTCAGCACATACCGAGGCATCCCGAGTGGAAAAGCAACATTCATCCCAAGGAAAGTCGGAGAAAAATTCTTGCAAAGATTGCCAGTTTGCCCTCCGAAAGTGTCATAGTTGGCATTTAGAGGGGGGTGGGGGAGGTGGTTGTGCCTAGTTTGATTTAATAGAAATAAGATTGTGATCAGAAGACCCTAAGGGGGCAGAAATGAGTATGAATAGTGTGAGGAGTTAGAGGCAAAACAAAGATCAAGAATGTTAGTAAGTTGATCGTGTTGATCTGGAACACGTGTAGGGTGTTTAATTATTTGTTCCAGATCATTAGGTAAGGAAAAAGAGAGTGCCTCAGCTCCACCTGGGTCATCCTTTGCAGAGCCAAGCCACTCTCTGTGATGTACATCGAAATCCCCTAGGTAGAGGATCTCTGTGTTGGGGTGTGTGGATGACAACGACTCATGGCAAGAAGTGAGAGAGTCAAAGAGTTCCAAATAGTTGGTAGAGTTGGGAGAACAGTATAGAAAACAAGGAAAATAGTCATAGTTGGTAGAGATATTTTGAGCCAGATGACATCATAAAGAGAAGATTCAAGATCTGTGAGTCGAGCTATAGGTGTACGTGTTGCCATAGGTGCATACACCTCCCTTAGAACAGAAAGAGGTAAAAAGGTTGTAGTTGAAGACTTGAAAAGGTTTGGGTGAAGCTGCTTTGGTCAGTTCAAGTCCAGATAGTAGTAAGAGGTCGGGGGAAGAGGTTAATAGATGGTGCTCCACAGAAGAAAAATTGGATCTCAGGCCGCGAATGTTGGAAAAATGAAGTGTAAAAAAAGCGGTTGTTATTATTATGAATATGCTGTACTTTTATAACTAAATGCGAGAAGGCTTTATCTGGCAAACCCAACCCCAAGGTCTAATGATCTTGCCCAAACTTATGCTATCCAAACCAAACCAAATCACATCTACACAGATTGAGAGAGAGAGAGGGGGGGAACAGGCTATGAGGCGAGCGGGCTATGAGGCGAGCAGGCTATGGGGTGAAACAACTGGATACCATTTGATTATACAGTACGACCATATAAATATTTAAATAATATTGAGAATGCAGTATTTTAATACAGTATTTTAATAATGTTTTTTTCATGTTTTAGGTTGCAACAAGCTCCCTTGAAAGTTCTTTACTCAAGTACAGTGCTAAGGAATACATGTTCCGTGCAGCTCTCTGTCATATGTGTATTGATCTAACTAATGCTAAGATTGCAGTGGTAAAGTACGAGGAAATGTACCCAGCGTTCCAAGACTCACGAGAATGCAAGCTTATCAAGGTAAGTTTATGGAGTCCCACCTTGATTGATTTAAGGTAGTGGGAATAAGGGATTGAATTAAATGCAAAAAGTATTTTGTATGAGGTTAAATAAAAAAACATTTACATTATATATTGTATATTCAAAGCATGAATACCTATTTTCTTGACAAATTACTGTATTGCTGGGAGGTAGACTTTGATGGCTTGGGCATGTGGAGAGAAAGGAGACCAATAGGGTTGAGAGATGCAAGAGTAAATGTGAAGGGAAGGAGAGCTATGGGCAGGCAAAGAATGACATGGAGAGAGATTGTAAGACATTCCATGGAAAATGACTAAAATGTTTTTATGATGACATTTGTATGAAAGGAAATTTTTTAATGTGATGTATTAGACATAGCTGAAAAGTTATGAAAATTATTTTAAAATACAGTATGGGTGAAAAGATTTGGGTGATTAAATACAGTAGTGTTTTTGCAAGAGAAAACCTTTGGTGAATGAGAGTACAGTAATGACATGAGATATACTTTAACAACTACAATACTTGCATTGATAGCTTTGTGTATTTCCGACCTAATCCAGTGCTTAGAGCAAGGGTTCCTACCCCTTTTCAATCTGAGGAGGATTTATAAAGTTATGTCCTAAATCTTGAACTGGTGCTTGTGAGCATGATTTTAAAAAATTTAAGCTTTGTAGAAGACCTCTGCCAGACTATCTGGGAGCACAGTAGTACTCCTGAGCAACGGGTTGAGAACTCTTGACCTAGAGGGTTGTATTTCCAGGTCACATTAACCAAATGATTGTGGTCGATATGAAAAATTTTTCCTTATCAATTTTGTTATATCTTCTTGCACTTATGGGTCTCATTCTGCATCAACTTCCAGTGATTTTTTTTTCGTCTTCATGGAGAGATATTTTGATATGTTTTAAACTGATAGAATATTCATCCTTTCAGTCTCTTATGAACCATCTTGAGGAACAAAACGTGGATGCATTCACAGACACAGTAAAGGATTATGACTCAATTTCACGACTTGACCAGTGGTACACCACAATGCTACTAAGGATCAAGAAATCAATCAACCCAGAGGACATTTGTTAAGGTGCTTAAAAAAGAAAATTGAAGAAAAGGCACTGACAATGGAGTACTAAAAAGGAAAGCAATAACTAGGATGGTTGTACTGTGGTACTATTGATGTAGATACGAAAATAATGTTCTGTGGGTGAGTGTAAGTAGGATACCGTACCTTCTGGCATAAGATAATATGCAGCTCAGCTTGATTGATTTTACAAATCCGGATGGATGTATTACTATACAGCGCAGTTGTGGTGATTATTTATTTAGAAGTAGTGAATGATAATATTTTAGTATCAACAGTTTGTAACTTATGGTCATAGTATGGGTGTTGTTCAAAGAATAAGAACTAGATTCTCGTTCTCAATCTCTATCACGATTCTCATACAATATGAATGTGTTTCCGGTATATGTAATAACTGTTTAATCTAGGTCTGAGCAAATGAACATTACATATACATATTTAAAATTTATTCACCCAGCTACTGTTGAAAAATGGTGAGGTAAGTTGCCATTATGGTTTGATGTGTATGATCGTGGAATATAAAATAGCAAAGCATACTTACGTATTGTTATTTAAAGGATTGCTATTTATTTCAGTTTGAAATTTTGTGCTGCAGGTGATGGTAATATAGTAACATCATCCTAGTTGGGTATTTTGTACCCAGAACTTTCCCATCGTCTATGTGCTTGGTTAGTATGCCAAATCCTTGAAACTTTCTTTGTAAGTAAAAAGAACCTCTGATCCTAAGCTTAATGAAGATTAGTTGTTAGGAAAGATATTACAAGATTTGCTGATAAAAAATGCTGACATTGCCATTACGTATATATAATATCGGGGCTACTGAAGTAAGAAGTGGGAACAGATAAATGCCTTTCAGGAATTGTATGAAGCTATGATCACCTAAATTAAGGGAGGAAAAATTATAATTTTACCCAAAAAGGAGTTTCATTTCTGTTACGAAGCTAGTGCAGTGGTCTGTCAGTTGCATTAGTCCTAAAAGTATGGAAACATCAATTGATGATTGATATTTTACAAATAGCCTTTTACACTGCAGTATTGTATATTTTTGCAATGCATTATGTGTTCAGTAGTACCACCATTAACACTCACCTGATACTTTAAAGTGCAAGTTGATTTTATGTGTAATGCAAAGGAATTTTTGTGTAGAATTTTAATGAGTATCAGAAAAATTGATACAGTACTTGAGTTTTCATAACCAAAAATTATGACTACCAGGAAGCTTCTTATTTGGAAGATTAGTACAATTACATTTTTTTGGGGGTGTGAATATTTTATATGCAAGGAGAGTATATTACAAAAGGTCTAAATAAAATGTCCTTGTTTTATTTACAGTACTGTACATGTCACAGCAACATTCAGTCCAAATGTCCATGTATTTGAAAAACAATAATTTTTATGTTATTCATAGTTCCTTGTGAGAGCTGTGCAGTATATGTTTACAGAAGAAATATCTGTATTCAGAGAGGCCTGACATTCCTGTTTAGTGAGAAGAAATTTTTATTTCAGTTTTACATGCGAGTTATAATGGCAAATAAATATTGAACGTGGGTGTGTAAGTAAGCATAATTTATATTTCATAATTTTTTTTTCCATATCATTGGAATTCCATTACCTTAGGTAGTTGCTGTTAACCCTTAGGCCCCAGGTGACGTTCCAGAACGTCCGACCAGCGCGCCCCAGGTGACGTTCCAGAACATCCGCCTATTCCCGCCACTGTTTTTATTTAATTTATTTATTTATTTTTTTAAAGTTGATTTTTCTCGATTTATCCGGGGGAGGGGGGGGGGGGGGGGGGGTTACTGCCAGCGGCACCCGAACCCGGGGCTTAAGGGTTAAAGACATAAACTAGGGAAGTACTGTAATTAAAAAAAATTTGTGCAAGGGATTCTTGGACTGTTGAGTTTCAATATATTAGAAGATTGGCAGAAAATACTATTGTTATGCTGATCATTACTGTGCAATTCCTAAAGTTACCAGTAATTAGGATCAAGTACAGTATAGACATGTGGACCAAATTTTAAAACATGACTTGGGACTAAAAAGGAACTTGAGTCTAGTTTGGGCAAATTTGGTACAGTATTTAGAAATTACTTCAAAGATTTGTTTATATTTCCAAGAGTTGCTCGATTCACTTGTACTTAACTGCTCAAGTACATTACAGGCAATTCCCAGGTTACGGAAGGTGTGTCCTTGAAAATTTGTCCGTAACGTGAAATTCCGTAAAGCGAAACCAATTTTCCCATTGACTTCCATTATATAATTGGAGATGTGTTCCCAAGGAAATATTTTGGGCAAAAAGATGTAATACAAGCACATTTATGAATTAAAATAATTTTTTTTAACACACATTGATTATTTTATGATATAATATGATAATAAATATACAAAACACTTGAATATAACTTAACACAAACGATGTTGAGTGCTGCGTTAGGTGAGGTGATGAGGTAAGGTGGTGCAATCAGTTACTGGGAGGGAGACGGGGGGCACTACTGGCTCCTGCCTCGCCTTGTACAATATTGTAGCAACCACCAAGAAATCCACACAAGATAAATTTTATAATTTCTGTGAATTTTTTCTAATAGCATTGAAAAAAATTAAATAAATAAACAATACCCAATTTCCGTAAGGGCGAATTTTTTGTCCTTATTCCGAATTTATTGGTCATAATTTACAAAATCCGTAAGCGTGAATTTCCGTAACCCGGGGGATGCCTGTAACTTAATCTAATCCATTGAGTATGATATCTTAACCTATTGAACTCAATTGCTTCATTTATTGATAATGATGTCTTGACTTTTTAAATGTGATGATCTATGCCTTTCAGTACAATGGCACTGTACTGAGGGAGTTAAGTCTGTCAGGGAAGGCTGAACACTATAGTATTCAGTGTGGAGTTGACCGAGTGAGCTTTCCGGTGATCTCATCAATCATACTTGCTTGTTGATGCAAAAATGTTTTGTTGGCCTTAAATCCCTTGAAATTTTTAATCAGCACAGATTTTGCAATATTAACTTGATTGTATTGGTACTGACTGGTATAATTAAACCAACTAACCTAACCTAAATTGTAACTGAACTAAACCAAACCAAACCTAGACTTACCTAGCTCCAAACTTAGCCACAAGTCCTAGCTAGAAATATTAAAAGTAAAGTTATTATTAAGAAAGAGGGACATCATCTTCACTATTAACATCATCATAACCCAACAAACCAGACTTACCCAATCGTAATAGGAATGTATGTTTATTGTGAAAATCCACTAAATTGACTGAAAAAACAGTAGAGGAGCATATTGTATATCATCTCAACAGTTAATATTATTTTGATCCAGCAAGCAAGACCCAATCTAGTATAGCCCCCAACTGCTATATGGTATTTATTATACTGTACTGTATCTTCCAGCATCATTGTGGTATAGATTAATTTCGTCTTTTTCTCTTCTATTTTTAATTTCTTTTTACCCTTATCCCCCCCCCCCCCCCCAGGATCCATTGTAGGTCGGTGACCTGTGCCCAAGTGGGCTATTCCCCGAATAAAAAAAAGAAGAAAAAAGAATAGGGTCAGCACAAGTTAGAGCATTTTTTTTTATCATGAATTGGTATCAAATAATGATATTAATTTCTGATGTTAAGGACCTTGTTTGGGTGACTTGTCACCACCAAGTTTTCAAAAGTAGTATTTAAAGGTGTCGATGGAGGGGGGTCTTATGTTGTCCACTTCAAGAGGTTACAGAACCAATGGTCTCCCTTTGGATCATGATGCAGAAATGGTGATTCTCCTTTATGAATTTATGGGTCTCCAGTGTGAGATACCATACCATTATCAAGCTTTGCAAATCTAAACATATCTGAGAGAGAAGTACTATGAACTGCTGGATTTATGCCTGATTCTTGGAAGAACCACAAAAAAGGAAAAAGTAAAGAGCTGATTGTGGGGCATCTTTCATGTATGTTGGATGACTAAGGCCATTTGCATTGAAAGTCAAGATCAAATTTCCTTCACAGCAGTGAGTTGAAAGGAAAACTAAAATCTGCTTGTTTGTCATCCTCTTGTATGTCAGGCTATGGACCAAGGCAATGCTCATGCATCAGGGCCCTGCTGAACAATGAGTTTTCTTTAGTCTTCAGAATTAATCCCTTTGGCAGTGTATCTTCAAGACCCGAATGCCATCAAGGAACGTTTGGTATTTGGTAGAAGACTTGGTGAGCCTTGCAATGTTTGATCCTTGTATGTGTCCTGACATAAATCATGCCATAGTGAAAACCAGAACCTGCTTTTGAAGGGAAAATAATTCAAAATAGCTGGCCCTTTGGGGGTCTTTAGTTAAGGGCATTCCAAAGGAACATTGTTACTCTGCTGTTAATAAATTGAGAGCAGATGGAATCCCTTTCAAAGGGTTTGTTCCAGTGGACCTTTGATACTGTGCCTGATTTGCAAAGAGTTCACAGATTTTGTTTTGAGTGATCATCCATTGTCTGGAGAGGGGCTTTTCATCCAAGCTTATAAATAAAAACTTTTTCAGGAGGAGCAGCTGTAACAGTTCATTGTATACAGAATACTGTTGAGCAGAGGATAAAAAATACCATACTCCTGTAAGAAAATTTTAAACTGAAAGGAAGTTCTTTGAAATATTTGATGAATTTTCCATCTCTATTTTCCTCTTGTGGAACTTGGGTACCATTTCAAGTGTATAAACTCCATTTTCTTTGTTACAAAAGTCATATTGGACATTTTCCATGAATAGCCTTCCTAAAGATTGTTTTAATATGAGTTTAGAGGGTTACACTTACACCACCACTAAATCAAATCTGAATTGCTTGAAACACTGTTTTTATTGGGCAAATTTAAAATAGCCATGTACGGTACTGTATTATGTCCCATGATATCCTGATCTGAACATATTTTGGAGCATACTACTAGGTAATGTAAGTTTTGTTTGGTTGCTATGAATTCAGATATTAGGTAAAATTGTCAATTTTTTCCCAGTCTTAAGGATATTATTGGCACATTAACTGCTCATGTGTCATGGTTTCAAAACTTTAAACTTTTTTTTTTTTGTATCACTTTCTTCACACAAAGTACTAGGTTGTACTTTATAAGAAATACCAGGAAAGATTCTTATTCTTCTGTGAAGGATTGCCACATCAGGAGTCACCATTTTTGCCGAAACTAACTTTGCACTGTACAGTATTGGCTGTTGTTCTATCAAAATGTTTGAACGTTTATGTGATATCTGACTTAAACCTGACATTGAAATCTAAACTTGAGCTGCATTTGATAATATAATAAAGCCTTTGTGATTTGGATTCGATATGAACCTTGGTCTTGTACTCGATTCCATCCCAAGCCAGACTTTGGATAGGATCCAGAGTTGGGTTTTAGAATTTAGTTCTTGATTCATTTATTTATATTCTAAGGTCTTGATTCATTTATTTATATTGAAACATTAAGGTGGTCATAATTTAATACATGTTTCCCATAGTAAAGTTTTTAAGCAACATTTACTTTTTCCTTCAACATTTTAAATAGATTTTCTCAACCAAAAAATTTTTTTTTTTTTATAAATTTGTGGTTTTCATAAAAAAATCTAGGTTTACTTAGAAAGTTAAAGTCAGTTCTGTATTAGATAGAATGTACTGTCACTCACTAAAGTCCAGAGTTACACACCTGTTTGAAAATGTACCAAGTCCTGTGAAGCTATTGCAGCTCAAACCAGAGTGCAACCAGACTACTGCCGTTCAGATTTCCCAGGTTTGTAATGATGCTTTACACTGTGACAGTAAATCATTTTTTATTTTTAAAACTGTATTGTGTTTTTAAAAAATTGCTATTTTCAAAGAATTGTAGATTTTAAAATTTATCTAGTTTTAAGTACAGTATACCCTAAGTAAATGAAATAGATGCTGATTGTGATAATTTATCTGCCTCATAATTTGTTTTCTAAAGAATTGTATCTTTACAAATAGTTTTCATTGGTTAGTTTAAAAAAATATTTGCTTACAAGCTATGAATGAGATACAGTACCACATATCCTTGCCCATGTCTAAGACATATTTTGTTTTTTCTACAATATTCAAGAATAAGACTTAGTACAGTACTGTTATACCTTTGAAAAATGTCAAAACTGACAGGCACCAACAATCACAAGGCTGAAACCCATTTTATGTAGTTGTGGTGATGATTGTTTTGTTGAATACTTTAATGTTATCTGCATGCCTGTTACTTAGAAATTTTTTATTAAATCATATGCACAATAAAATAACTTTGTAAATCCCTTTGGCAAATTAAAAGTGATATTATAACTTTGAAAGTAATTAGGTACTGGTCTTTAATTGTAGACTTATATGAAAGTACAATATTGATTAATGCTCTAAAAATCGATTTTTTCCTTTGATCTCTGGAATCATATTTATGGAACTGCACCACAAATTACATTTTATTATTAAAAGACCCATCTGAGAAGTGAGGATGGTGGTGTCATTGCAGTATTGGAAAAATCAACAGTGTAGGATGTATCCTTTGGATTACAGTACCCATATTGTCATTTTCTTGCTTTTGGAATGTTAAATTTATAGTGTTCATACAGTATTTGTTCTATATACTAACCAGTATTATCATTAATAAGCAGCAAACTGTGGGCTAAGTCATTCATGTAAGTACTGTACGATCACAAGAAAATGTGGGATTATTAAAGGGAAACATTTCCTGCTTGTGGCTTCTCCCATTGATATCTTTCCTCCAGCCACATCCAGACCACCAATATCAGGCTGCATTTCCACAAGACCTGCATAGACCTGTATGTACTGTATAGTTTTCTGATAGAAAAAAATTTTGAAATTGCATTATGTGGGTATATTCTCTCCATCTGAATGGACTTAGAATTGATGTGCAGTCCCAAAATCATTACCCATAGTGCCAATGTGATTCATGGTCTGCTATGTGGATTTTTATAAATTATCTGGTACTGTATCAGAGTTCCGAGAATTTTAAGATGGTCAATTATATATATATATATATATATATATATATATATATATATATATATATATATATATATATATATATATATATGCAAGGAAAGTAGAAAACACGAAGTTCCCAAGCGCTTGTGGTTATCAGCATATATATATATATATATATATCTTGATAAAATCACACGGGAGAACGGAAACAACGGAGTACCTTAGCTTTCGTCTTTATTCAAGACATCTTCAGAGGCAACTGAAGATGTTTTGAATAAAGACGAAAGCTAAGGTACTCCGTTGTTTCCATTCTCCCGTGTGATTTTATCAAGATATATATATATATATATATACATATATACATACAGTGGGGTATGCTATAACGAACGTAATTGGTTCCAGAACCTCGTTCGTTATAGCATTCGTTCGTTATAGGATTAATCCGTTCCAGGCCCCCAAATACAACCGCTTAACACTGAAAAAATTCTGTGGAAAATGTAAAAAATACGGTACTTTATCTTACCTTAGTGTTATTCAGCATGCAGGTACCCCTAAACACTGGCACATCACTATCACTTCCACTGGGAGTCTTGGCTTTAAGGTCCTCAAACAATTGTTTAGCCTTCTCACAAATTATAGCTTCACTAATGTTACCACCTGCCATTTCTTTCTCCTTTATCCACACTAAGAGTAAATTTTCCATCTCTTCAATCACATTACACCTTGCTTTGCTAAGTCTAAAGATTCCCTTAGCCACTTGCACAGTTTTTAACTCCTCTTTATTCTTCAAAATCGTACATATAGTCGATTTAGCCATCCCATATTCATCACTAAGTTTCGCAATGCTTCTTCCATTCTCACGTTTCTTTATAATTTCTTTCTTAGTTTCAAGGGTTATTAGCTTTCTCACTCGCTTTGGACGATTCATTGTTACAATTGTATACTTGTATAACAAAATAGTTATAAAAATAACGCGAATTTCCACATCAAAAGACGAAATTTAAACAATAACAGTGGTGCACTGGCTACACAATGAGACAAAGATGGCGCCTGACGCTCTTGTTGTGGGTCGCGGTACAACAATATTCATGCGCCAGGCGAAATAGTCCGGTATTCATCCGCGTTCGTTGTAGGAGTTGCGTTCGTTATAGCATTCTCAATTTTATAGGTAAAACCGTTCGTTATAGGAATATTCGTAGTAGGATCCGTTCGTTATAGCATACCCCACTGTATTATGTTTATCTTCAAAATGATCATCATATTATAAGAATTCCAGCAATGTAAATTATATTCTGACTGGGTAATTTGTATGAATTTTATGAGCTAAAACAGGCAGTCAGGCAGGGTGGCGGGTGGGGCGAATCTAAATGTAGCTCTCGAGCCGGACACTCACCGCGTTTACGTGGAAAAAACCCGCGTTAAGTGAAAGTTCAGCTCTGGCGAGGCACCGCATATACGGTAAAACGCGCTAAGCGAAACCACGTTAAGCGGGGTAATACTGTGTGTAGGTAATTCACATCTTCAGGGGTGGGTACAGACTAAGGAGAAGTACAAAACAAGGTGTATATATACAGAGGAGGGTGAGATCAGGTCCACAATGGTCAGGTATTAGGTAATGACCCTACTAATCTTCAAATAGCACTGCAACGGTCGGTAGTCAGGTCAGAGGGTAAGGTGACCCAACCTTCTCACCTGGTTACAAATCATCTTATTTACAAAATTGTCCAGTTTGTACATGCCATTACTCAAATTCATGTTGAATGCTTCGGTATGATTAATGAGACTAGATTCTATAATGTTCCTACTGTCAATTAAATTACAAGGTAATATTGAGGAGGCATTATCCCAGTCAATGCAATGCTTGTTATCCCTCAAATGAACAAACAGAGCATTGGATTCCTGGCCTGTCCTAACACTATATTTATTTCTAGTTGCAAGATCTTTACCTGTTTGGCCTAAGTAAAACATATTACATTCCTTGCAAGGAACTTTATAAATGCAACCAATTGTGTTGTTGGGGGAGTTCTTGATTAACATTTGTTTAACAGTGCAAGAACTTTTAAATGCCACATTGACGTTCCAGGTTTTTAGTTATAAAAGAATTTGAGAGAAATTTTTGTGAAATGGTAATACTAAGAGATTCTTATGGTCATGGGTGGGCTTGGGATCAGTTCTATAAAAAGATTTCTTAGTAATGTTCAGGCATTTGTCTATGAAAGATCTAGGGTATATAAGGTTTGAGCCAATATTATAGATATATTTATATTCCTCATCAATGAATTCCAGGCTGCAAATTCTCAAAGCATGTAAAAACATTGTTGAAAATACTGACTGTTTGACTATTATGGTGGGCAGAATAATAATGGATGTATGAACACACATTGGTTGGTTTTCTATAAATACTGAACTTAAAAGTGTTACCTATTCTGTGTATCAGACAGTCTAGGAATGGCAATTTACAGTCATGCTCTAATTCCACAGTGAATTTGATCGAGGGAGCTAAGTTGTGGCAGGAAAGCTTTTAGGTCCTCATTACATGGCCAGAGACATAATACATCAACATATCTAAACCAGAATGCTGAAGGTGGTAAAATATTACTTAATAGTTTCTTTTCAAAGAATTCCATATATAGGTTGCTTAATACAAGTGAGAGTGGATTACCCATTGCCATACCAAATTTTTGAGCATAATATTCTCCATTGAATTCAAATTTACAATCCTTAATACATAGTTTGATGAGTTCGATGAAGTCGTCTTTCGAGACGGGCAATGAAATATTATCCAGGGAATCTATGAGGAACTCTAGTAAATCATCAACTGGGACCTTTGTAAAGAGTGATGTTACATCAAAACTGACCAGTTTAAAATCATAATTAATATGTAAATTATTGAGTTTATCAACCAAATCCATATTATTCTTGATATTAGAGTGAGAAATGTTGCCAACTAGGGGATTTAGTAAAGAAACTAAACAATTAGATAGTTTATAAGAGATTGACCCAACTGAGCTGGGTTATTAGGCTTGTGGGTCTTGATTACACCGTGTATGTATGGCAGTGGAGGGGACGTTGAAGTAAGATGTTTAATGAGTAGCTTTGCCTCTCATTAGAGACTTCAGTTTTTTGTTGAACTGGGTGTTAACTGTGTTGAGAGGATTATTTATGAGTTTAGAATATGTTGTAGTAGTAGGAATCCAATGCTCTGTTTGTTCATTTGAGGGATAACAAGCATTGCAATGACTGGGATAATGCCTCCTCAATATTACCATGTAATTCAATTGACAGTAGGAACATCATAGAATCTAGTCTCATTAAACATACCGAAGCATTTAACATGAATTTGAGTAATGGCATGTACAAACTGGACAATTTTGTAATAAAGAAGATTTGTAACCAGGTGAGAAGGTTGGTTCACCTTACCCTCTGACTTGACTACCGACCGTTGCGGTGCTATTTAAAGATTAGTAGGGTCATTACCTAATACCTGACCATTGTGGACCTGATCTCACCCTCCTCTGTATATATACACCTTGTTTTGTACTTCTCCTTAGTCTGTACCCACCCCTGAAGATGTGAATTACACGAAAGCGCTTGGGAACTTCGTGTGTTCTTCTTTCCTTGTGGTTATCAGCATATACCTAGATCACGCGCACCTACAGTGATTCACACACACACACACTTACTTTTACTCCGCTTTACGCAGTTTCACTTTCTGCGATATGAGGGAGCAGGCATACCAACATGATGATGCACTGGAGAACATATCAAAGCATTTCAAATTGTAAAGATGGAAAAGGTAATGATATTTTATTGGGGACTGATACATGCTTAGACCTGCACTGATTAGGGCATTCCTTATTTTTTTGCAGAAGTTTTGTGAGTATGGAGGTGAGATGGAAGACAAGGTCATAATGGATTTACAGAAAAGATGTCCAATATATGATAAAAAGAGACCCCATGATCCTAGTTGTTACCACAACCTTGCCCACAAATATGCCAATACCCATACCCAAAACTGTGATTACAAACAATCGTACCCACAACCTAGCTCCCACTCATGGCCATACCCAAGCCACATCTACACATCCATGACTCCAAATAAACCCATTATCTCTCACACACACACACAAAACCATGTTCTCATCTACAACCAGTCACCCACAACTGCAACTAAACCTGTTATCACATAACTATAACCACAACCATATGCAAAAGAACCACTTGCAAACATGTCCCCACAACAAAAGTAATATAATTCCTGATGTGAAATTCTCCATTAATTTCTTATTTTGGTGGATATATTTTAGGGGGGGGGTGGAAATGTGGCTTTTTAAACTAAAAATTCTACTTGCATATCTCTTCCCCATATCTGTTTCTTTTCTGTTTTTTATGTGGGACCTCAACTGTTGAGAGAAACTTTTTTTTAAATGTTATGGGTTAAAATAATAGTGGAAATAGAATGCAACTGCATCACCTATTTACATTTTATACCACAGGCAAACAATTAAATGTTTCATTTGTTGCTTCTGGTTCTTCATCACTATGTATGAAATCAATGACTTTGGCACTGGAGAAATTCTACATTTGTTAGCTTGCTTAAAAATTGGGTACTGGTGGGTAGTTTACCATGATGTCTTGTCATATGTATACCAGAAGCACATCTTTCTCGACCAGTATGAAATCTCGCATTTTATTTAAAACGATATAAAATTTATCCAAAGAAGGCTTTTTGCTACATTATTACTTGCTAAGAGAAGTATTCAAAAGGCAAATAGAGTTTAGCCTACAGCTTATGTTTCGGTAATTGAAGAGGTCATTGAGGAAACTCGGCAAACCAGGCATCAGGTCCACGTTTAATAAACACGGTAAAAAAATAGTCAGCTGTTGATAGGTTGGGATGTTCTAGTAATATTCTTGATTTTTTGGCTTAATGTGCTGAGACACGCACCATTATTGCTTGCAAAATGGAGAAAAAGAGCAAAACAGTGAGTACGGTACACTGTATGTAGTTTTCCTTTGTCAATGTTTGGCTATATGTGAATCATCAGTAAAATTCAGAATGTACCATTTCATTCACTTACTTTGATAGTAATTGTATTTTTTTTTATACTTGACCAGCATTTTTTTTTTTAATTTTGCCAAAGTACATTGTGATATGTGTTTGAAATGAAATATATATATATATATATATATATATATATATATATACATACAACTAGACCCCGACTTACGACGGGGTTAGGGACCCAAATCCAGGTCGTAAGTCCGAATGGTTGTAAGTCCGACATAGATAAAAAAAAAAAAAAAAAAAATTAATAAAAAATCTACAATGAAATATAGTACAGTAAAAGTAATAAATAATGAGGAATGGATACAGTGTGACTGAGCACTTACCTTTAATGTAGTCAGCTGAATGCACATGGGGCCCCCATAATTTTCTAATTATACATGGAGACTACATTAACTGGAAACGTTTCGGTAGAGAAAATGCGTGCGTCATTTGGGGAAAAAAAAAAATGGTCACAACTGCGGTGGTTGTAAGTCCCGACAGTCGTAAGTCGAAGCAGTCGTAAGTCGGGGTCTAGCTGTATATATATATATATATATATATATATATATATATATATATATATATATATATAATGTGCACCATATCCTTTATTATTGATCTGCTCAATTACCTTTCAGATGTCAAAGTACATTTATTTAAATGTAGGATTTTCTTTAGTTTCATCTTTGTGAGGGTACTGTGTCAGATCAACTCTAAAATAAGGTTGTTGCATACTTCGTGATATAAAACACATGAGTATAAAAACAAGTTTCCTCTTCGAGTAGTTTTTGGAAGTTTGAAGTTGACTCATGTTGTTAAATATGTATGAAATAACCTTTATTGCTATTTTCTCAGTCTCTTTGTGTAGTAGTGACTGCTGTTGAAATATATTTGTGCCTAGTTTTTGTAAATAAAACTATTTGTCCTTCTCAGTACTACTATATTTCAGAAATACTATCCAGTCACTCAACCTCTAAAACTGTTTCATTTCTTCCATCATTGACCATTTCAGCTACCAGGCTTTACCCTCAAGAACCAAAGAATGACTTTACAACTTGTTGGGTTCATTTTCACAATTGAGAGATTACAATGAGTATACAGTAGTGTACAGTATTAACCTCTTGAAAGAACTACTATAGTTAAAGTTTTACCAAGATGGTATATCATAATTAGGATTAAGAGTTTTATTTAACAGTTACCGGTAGTAAGAAAATATTTAAAAGTTATGTTGAAAGATGACCATGAAAAAACATAAACATTATTATTTGTAAAGCAAGAGAATCTTAGAGTGCAAGAGAACTAGAAAGAAAGAGAGCCATGTGAGAGGAGAAAGCTGAAAATAACAACTAAGAATAGTACAGAAAACTTTGGGAGATTGGTGAGAGAATTTTCAGTATTAAGTTGTTGAAATAAAAGAGAATAATTCAAATTAGTTGAATGTTCTCAGATAATGGAATAGTTTTCAATGTATAGTACTGTGTCTAGGAAAATATTGCAAAGTTAGTTTTACATTAGGGAATATATTGAAGGTAAGAATGTGAATCTTATGTACAGTACAGGTATGAGGAAAAATTTTTGCGAGTGCATTTTTCAGCTAACATCAGAGAAATGAATATGCAATACTGAATAAGAAAAGTAGAAACTATTTTTTTCGAAATCTAGAATATTGATGGTATATACAGTCCTGGTACTGTATTTTTCTTAAAGGAAAATTTTACATTTTGACCCTCCAAATGTCCTCTAATCCCAAGTTCACAAAATATCGAAAATCAGTGTTCTGATTTTCATTTTCTCACCATCTTCATGCTTTATTGTTGTCATTACTTTGATATCCGTACTACAAAAAAAAACTTGTGTATTGGGACACAAATATGCTGCTGTTAATGTTGCATGAATTAAAGGCAAAATGGAAAGACAGTAAGTCCTCACTTAATGTCGTGGTTACGTTCTTGAAAAACACAACGTTAACGGACTAAATTTTCCCTTTAAGTAATAGATAAAAAATGCTAGTTATGTTCCCCAGCCTCCCTTTCCCCATAAAATACATTACATATACAGTAGGGTGTGTCATACGGAGGCGAATTTTTTTTTTTTGAGTTTGAAAAATCGGTCATGGTATTAATGATGTAGTTCTATGTGCAGAATCATGTGATATCTTCAGATTTGAAAAGTTTTCATTTTTTGCTAGGTCAATTTTAACTTGAAATCTTATGAAAATTCAGTATTCCCACCCTTTTACCAACACCACTAAATAGCTTATTTAAAGTAAAGTAAATGTATCAGGTTAATTTATTAGGATGAAAATGATCCAGAATAGTGAAACGAATGATCTTGACACATTTATTAAATTTAATATTCCTTTAGAAAACAAAATCATCAAATACAAAAACCGGTTTTACTACTAGGACCCGGTGTTGCTGCACACCATAGAAAACATGTCTTTCTTGCTTCTGTTTCTACTCATCACCTCCCTGCTGACCACCTGAGCTCGGATGTAGCCTTCCTTCCTCTCCTGGCTGTACACGTGACTGCTGGCCTCGCTCACTTGCTGTACACAACGCTCTATACTCTGGGTGTGTGAGGGCCAGGCAGGGACATGCATGGGGTTGTCCAGGAAAGCTCTGACTTGAACATTGGTGAGGCTGCAGGTAAGAGGGGGCTCACTGCCAGCCTGGATGTTATCCAGATCTATGAGATCAGTGAGGGTCTTGGCACCTAGATTGACTTCAGGGGTCTTCCTGACCCTGAAGGAATCGTCACCAACTGATTCGTCATGCCCAGATCCTCTCATAAGTCTCATATCCAAGATCTTTTTGACTGCCACTCTTCTCTCCTCCTCATCCTTACTGCAGAGCATTGTCTGCAGAACTGCCTCGGGATGAGCATACCAGGAAGATCTCCTCACAGTCTGCTCCACAATCTGAACAACCTTCCTTGGCTGACTCCTCAGGAGCTCAAGCTGGAAGAGAACATGCCTCGGACCTTCGGAGAACGATGACTTGACCTCGGTGTTGAACCAATTTGGCAAGTAGACACTCACGATGAATTGGACAATAAGTCTCAGGTTGTGAAGCTGGTTCCCTTTCAGTTTATGATGAGCGACCCAAATTCTGCAGAACCTGAGAGCCGTTGTGAGCCACCTAGAATGTGAGACTGGACCTATCTGCAGGTAAGCAAGTCTATCAGGCATGACCCCAGTTTTGATGGCACTGCAAATCATGTAACCATAGTACTGGTCAGTACTCAGGTCGTCAATGACAGTATGTGCAAGCTCAACGAGTGGAGGGCCAACTGCGATTTTTTCAAAGCTCGGATTTATTTCTAACTCGGTGGCAGAGTCCAGCATCTTGCCAAGAGGACCAGACCATCTGTTGTTTGAAAGAGTCTTGCCATCCAGCTCCTGGATCAGATGTCTGAGTGGCAACTCGTTGGTGTGGAGGTCACAAACAATCCAGACCAGCTTTCTCCCAATCTTCCGCTGTATCCACTGTATGACCCCCCTTGCCACCCTGTGTTCGTGTTGGTGCTGTCCCCTCCAATGCCTGCAGGGTCTGGTCTACGTTCCTCTCTCTGAGCCAGTTCACAATGTTATCTGCCACTATCTCAGCTGGTTTCCTGATGTCATCTTTCTCTGGAGTGAAATGCCACAAATACTTCCCTCCTGGTTCACTGCAGCAGGAGTAGTGTTCCTCCTTCACCATGGCAGGGAACAACTTGTCAGAATCTCCAACTTTCATGAACACTTTAGTGTCATCCCTTCTCCCATCAAAGAACAAACAATTGATTCCATTTTCTCTTATCCCCTTATCAAACTCCTCTTCTAGGTTACTGACAAGTTTCTCCTGAGCTCTCCTTACTTTGTTATGATCTATCACCAGGTGAACATCATCAGGTGTTATCAAACCACTGTCAATCCAGGCAGCTGTTGCTATCTCTGCAGTTTCTCTGAGACCAGTGTGGTGTCGCATGCTGGCCAGAGCTATGCTCGGGATATCTTTCCTATTTCGAATCTTATGCCTGGAAGGTTTGGGATCATTATTTTCTGGGTTAGGGACAAAGTCACCATTCTCCTGGTCAACACTCGGATCAGCCATGGGGAAGTCATTAAACTCTGAATCAGCTTGACTCCAATCATCGGCCTTTTTTACCTCACCCTGGGCCTTCTCAAGTCTCTTTTCCACGGCAACTCTTCTCTTCTGTCTCTCTGTGGCAGCCTCCTGTCTCTTGGACTCCGGAATATCTTGGCTAGAAATCATGAGAGCCCCTATACTGCCAGTCTTCTCTCTCTGTGCTTTGACAAATGCCAGTTCGATCACAGGAATCTTCAGTTCACGCTTGCAAATACAGGAGATGTGGGCCTCGGATTTACAGTCACGTTCGCATCCAAACTCAGGACAGAGAACAATTGGGCACTTGCAAGTAATTATGTCAAATAACTGGTCCAGTTGCTTGACAAAGCTGTCCTTAACTGCAAGTTTTCCTCTCCCAAGAGAGATATCTCTTGCCTTTTCCCAACTGGCTAGCAGTCTATCACTAATCTTCTTCTGACTTGTTATGACTGGAGGCTTGAACTGAGCGTTAGCCAGAGTGTACTGTGCCAAGACAGCTTTGGTCATATCACTGGCAATGTCTTTGTTTGTGTAAGTTCTTTGGTTCTTTTCACTGATTAAAACACCGTATCTCAAAGCATCTCTCAATGTAGGCAACTCCGACTTCAGGAGCTCTCTCCCAGACCCAAGATAGTGACTGAGATGGCTGGATTTTTGGTTCCTCGTCCGGACACAAGCAGCCATCGCAAATATTATCAACTTATAAATGCATCAGAATCTGAAACAGAAAAAAATATTGTTAGTTGGGTTGTTAAAGAATGAAGTCAGAAAGCAATGTTCACTATTTAATTGTAATGCACTAATGCAGCTGTACGTTAGATTTTCGATAAATTTCACGCTAAAATTTACCTAGCAAAAGGTTGCAAAATATTGAAACTGAAATTATTTTCTGTTTATATACACTAAAATCTACCAAAAAAGTGATGGGCCATTAGTTTTAGCTGATCTTCCCTCCTATGACACACCCGAATATACAGTACATAAATTCAATGGAATTTTTTTTAGAAAATAGTATATATTATACATAAAAAAAGATGAATAAACTAAATCGTTTTTTATTGTACTCACTGATGGGCAGAGGTGGATCGAGTGTGTGGTGGGTAGTGGAGAGAAGGGGGGGGGGGGGGAGTTGGTCACTGAGACCCGGAGGGTTTAAATCCTCCATTTTCGTAGCAAGGCCAATGGTCTTGCTTTGCTTCTTCACAAAGCGAGCATCGCTAGCACTTGATGGGCACTTGGAAGCCATTTTGAATGGTTTCAGTACAGTATTTGGAGCAAAAACACTTAAACACGCACTTACTCTGTGGAAACCTAACAAAGACTGGGGACGCTTGGGGATGCTGTGAGGCTCCGCGAGAGAGCGTAGAGCGCCAAGATGAGACAGGGTGATGCACCATACAAAGTAGTCCGTGACGACGTTATAACGAATCGGTCAGGACGTTGTCGGAATCATGGGTATCTAAAGAGTAGCGACGTTATAACGAAAAAACGTTGTCGGGGGCAACGTTAAACGATGACTTACTCATGTACAGTAAATATATACAGAACTGTATGGCAGTTTTCCAAACACTGGACTTTTGGTCAGAACCCAGATATAGTCTGGTAGATATTTATGAAAACTAAACCATTTGAATAAATCAATGTAAGGTCCTCAAACCAAAATTCTGACCGAGAACAACAAAGTGAATGCATTTGTGAGAAAATTACAATCGTGGGAGAGAGATTTAGGAAGCAAAGTTTCTTTGATGGCAATGAAATAGAAGCCATCAAAAAAGAATTTATTGAACAAATGAAATCTTTATAGAAGCAGTTCAAATTTATTTTCTTAAAGGATGTATGGTACATGTTTAAAAACTTGAATGGATAATAAATCCATTTGCTGTAAACACTGCCTTTGGATTGAAAACCTTTGAACAAGAACATTGTCCTTCAGATTTAACTGTTACTTGGTTCATGATAAGAGCAGACCAAGGTTCAAATATTACAAGGGCGATTACAACAGGATGAAGGGTATCCACTGGTCTGACTCACTGACAAACAAGAATTCAGACACTACACCGAATATCATAGTCAGTAAAGTGAACTATTTGGTTGATAAATACACTGTATACCCACTGGTTCCAGGAATACAGAGAGACACATGAACCATGCATTGGTTGACAAAGTAAAGAAAAAATCTCAAAACAGGAGGATGTATGTTAGGTCCAGGTACCAAGCTAAGTTAGAGTCCAGAAGGGCTGAAAAAGAGTTCCAGAGGTTTTCTACTTTTACGCAAAATCGAAATTAAACACACGTGTGAGAGCACCGAATCTGAGGCTTGAAAGTGGTAGTTACGCAGACTCGCATCAGGACAAGACGGAGGCGTTGAACAAATTCTTTTCCTCGGTGTTCACACGAAGATACGATAAAATTTCCTGCATTTGAGGAAAGACGGTTTGACGCAGCATTGAACCATATTGCATTCTCAGAAGAGGGTATAAGAAATAAATTGTCAAAGGTAAAGGTTCATAAGAGCTTTGGCCCTGACATGGTGCATCCCAGAGTGCTAAGAGAGTTGTGCAATGAGCTTCCTGTTAGTCCTGTATTCCAGAAGGGCGATCGTCACTCCACGAATAATTATAGACCAGTGAGCTTGACCAGGATAGTGTGTAAAGTATACTAGAGAATATTATAAGAGATTCCATAAAGGAACATCTATGCACTACGAAACAACCTTGTAAAGGACTGTCAACACAGTTTTATGCCAGAACACTCCTGCTTGACACAATTACTCAAGGTGCTGGATGCTTGGACTTAAATTCTGGAACAGGGTGGTAATATCTACTACTTATATTTGGACTTTGCATGGGGCAGAGACTTTCCTCGTAACTGCAAACAATGCGTACCCATGAAAAGCAGGGTACCACAGGGCAGTGTAATGGGTTCATTATTGTTTGTTTATTTCATAAATGACATGCCAGAAGCTATACACTTTTCTTTGTGGATGTTGCCAAGTTATTCAAGGAAATTAAGAATCAAATGGATTGTGAATAGCTACAGAAAGAGCTCTGTCAGCTTCAGGAGTGGTCGAAGAAATGGCTGTTAAGATTCAATGTCATGAAGTGTAAGAGGATGCACCTAGGTCATACCAACAATAAGGAGTAGTATTGCATGTCCCAACGGGATGAAGAAACAGCATTAACAAAGACCAAATATGAAAAGCATCAGGGTGTGTATGTTGACAACGAACTGAAGTTCTTGGGCCATTGTGAAAAGAAGGTGAATCAAACAACTAAGCTAGTAGGTTTAATAAGGTCGTTCAGATATCTAGATGGTCCGTCCCTGGGTGTTACCGCCACAGTAAGATAAACTAGAAGAGAGAGAGAAAGAGAGGGATAGCCACAATAAGATAAACTAGACGAGAGAGAGAGAGAGGGTGAGAGGAGAGACATAGTGTTAACAACGAATTTTGCCGAGGTGTTTTAAATAGGCGATGGCCCAGGCAGCTGCGACTGCTCGAGGGCAGTCTATTGCTTCCTGCAGTAGAGACAACATCTTTCGTTCGACTAACATATACCAAGAGGATATTACACCAGTTCTCGCTGGTCAAACCCTAGACCCTAAAATGTGAGTGTGATTGTGAACTATTAAATTCTCTAAAAAACTCTAAATAACTTTAATAAGTATATTTATGTACTGTATTTTGATCACATTTTACAAATTGTCTCCTGATGTATCAACAGTTGTAACATGCGAGTTATATTTAAGATGTTAACAGGCTATGTACTGTATATTGATTGTATTATTCATACTGTGTGTCCTGAGATAACAGCATTTGTTATATGTGAATTGTTCTTTAACAGGTTTTGACCGAATTATATTCTACGCGTCATCGTTGTGGGTCTTATTCTCCAACACAAATCAATAATGCTCCTATGAACGTTAACAGTCAAAACGTGAGGTCATAGAACCATCTGGAAGCAACTGAGGATCCGTCATTGCAGGGTGAGGAAAGGAAGAGGATCTTAATTCAGAAGGACTGGACATCGTTCAATATTGTTCGGACGATCGCGTGCGAGTGTTAGTGTTCATTGTGGATAGCCACACCAGCTACCACGAGAAATTGGTTTTGGAAAGACTGGTCTCGGTGCCAAAAGTGTTCGGACAGAAACGCGGGAGAGATAGTGTTCAAAGCGTACAGACAATTAGGTAACACTGTGTAAGTGAGTAGTGGGGGGCCCTATACAGGTTGAGAATACGAAATAGAATACATTCAATGGAAAGGTGCTCCCCGACTTACGACGGGGTTAGGGACCCAAATCCAGGTCATAAGTCCGACATGGTCGTAAGTCCGACATAGATAAAAAAATAAAATAAAAATATTAAATTTTTTTAAAAAAAAAAAAAAAATAAAAATCTACAATGAAATACAGTACACTAAATGTAATAAATAATGAGGAATGGATACAGTACAGTAAAAGTAATAAATAATGAGGAATGGATACAGTGTGACTGAGCACTTACCTTAAATGTAGTCAGCTGAATGCACACAGGGCCCCCATAATTTTCTATTTACAGGATACATGGAGACTATATTAATTGGAAGAAGCAGAGGAGGAGACAGGGCTGGGTGGGTCATCAATGTCGCTTTCTTCAGACAGGTTTATGTGCTGTGGAAACTTGCTGGTTGAAGGTATTGGATCATCTTGAGGGAGTGAAGAGGCAGCACTGGTGGGGCATGAGGAGACAGTACTGTGGGACTTCTTGAAATAGATGTCCAATTTAGACTGCACAGTTTGCTTTTTCTTTTCATTATAAATTTCTCTGTAGCAAGCAAGTGCATCTTGGATTGTTCTGTCAACTTTGGCATAAAGCTCATAATTTTGATCCATGCCATCAAACATTTGCATTGCTTTATTAATTGTAGCAAATGCCTCTGCCATATGTTTCACTGAAAACTTTTTGGGGGGTGCAGGTTCTTCTTCTACATTTTGTCTCTCTTCTTCCTCTGCAATTTTCTGTGCATCTAGATTCTAGTTCAATAAGATCCTCGTTACTGAGCTCTTCTGCTATACTCTCAACCAACTGTCCAACATCTTCATTATCAATTTCTAACTCCAGCTGTTTACCTAACTCCACTATCTTGTTACAAATATCCGAAATAACTTCATTTTCATTAAATCCTTTGAAACTGTGCACATATCTTTTCAGGATTTTCTTCCATATTCCATTCATGCAATGTTTTGTAACCTGATCCCATGCTGTACTAATGTTCTTTATACATGACAAAATGTTGTACTCCTTCCAAAACTCACCTTCAGTAGCAGCAACAGCCTGAGCGAAGGTCGTGCGTAAATAATATGCTTTAAAGGCAGCAATAGCACCTTGATCCATGGGTTGGATGATAGAGGTAGTGTTAGGTGGAATGTACACTACCTTAACATCAGGGTGCATGTTGTCCAGGTATGGTGGGTGTCCCGGAGCATTATCCAAAATCAGTAAAATCTTGAATGGAATCTGTTGCTGCAGACAATACTCCTTGGCTCGTGGAATGAAACAAGTCATGAACCAATCCTCAAACAGTGCTAGTGTCATCCAGGCTCTCTTATTGCTGCGATAAAACACTGGCAGTGTGTGCTTGCTGACATGTTTAAAAGCCCTGGGGTTCTCCGAATGATAGATCATGAAGGGCTTTAGCATGAAACCAGCAACATTCCCCCCCCCCCCCAACAAAAGCGTAATTCTGTCCTTGAATGCCTTGAATCCGGGCATTGTTTTCGCCTCTTTGTGGATGTATGTCCGCTCAGGCATGCGCTTCCACAATAATCCAGTCTCATCCACATTGAATATTTTATCAGGCAAATAATTCCCTTCCACAATCACATCATCTATTTCCTCTTTAAAAGCTTCGGCAGCACCAACATCAGCACTAGTTGTCTCTCCACTTACCTTAACATTGTGTACACTGGAGCGTTTTTTAAATCTATCAAACCACCCATGACTTCCTGTAAAGGTTTGATCACATTCATCTCCTGCCTGCTCCTTCAGGCTTTGGAACAGGCTTCTTGCTTTAGCCTGCATGGTTATAAAGCTTACGGGTACACGCTTCTGTATCTGGTCTTCCATCCATATCACCAATAATTTTTCCATATCGTGAATAGGACCTTGTCTTCTCTTTGATATTATAGTTCCCTTTATAGGTGTTGTTCCTTTCACTACTTCACGAATACGTTCCTTGTCCTTCAGAATAGTGGATATAGTCGAGTGTGAGAAACCTAGGTCGCGTGAGATTGTTGCTACTGTTCTTCCATTCTCATGCTGTGTTATTATCTTCATTTTCATCTCAAAAGTAATTGCCTGTCTCCTTTTCCTTGGAACACCACCAGCACTCTCACTTTTACGCTTTCCAGTCATTATAAAGTCAATTAAATACGATAATAACTTAAGTTCACAACGCGATCAGTATAGGATACGATAGCCAAACACAAACAAAGCGCTCCACTGAGTGAGTGTACCCACGAGGCGACCCGAGACGCGCCACCCACTCGCCCGGGACGGAAACGTTTCGTTATAGAAAATGCGCGCGTCATTTGAAAATATTTTTGGTCACGACTGCCGCGGTCGTATGTCCCGACGGACGTATGGTCGAAGCAGGTCGTAAGTACCAATGGACGTAAGTCCATGTGGTCGTAAGTCGGGGTCTAGCTGTATATCTATTTCAGTATTCAAGCAAGGGCGCTGCAGTAGTGTTTGTGACATCAGTTCGTGAAAGGAGTCCCTACATTGATTGTGGGGTCTCTGTGGTCGTGTTTGTGTGACATCACTCGTGCGTATTGCACGTCACGCATTTGAGGGACGTTGCTCGTGTGTGACATCACTGTGGGCGTTAGTGTGACATCGTCGCTCGTGTATGACATCACTGTGGTCGTGTTTGTGTGACATCACTCGTGCGTAGTGCATGTAACGCATTTGAGGGACGTCGCTCGTGTGACACCACTGTGGTCGTGATAGTGTGACATCGCTCGTGCTTATTGCACGTGTTTATATTACCTCAGTTATATGACATTGCTTATATTACTTCAGTTGTATGACATCGCTTATATTACTTCAGTTGTATGACATCGCTTATACGACTTCAGTTGTATGACATCGCTTACATGACTTCAGATTGTATGACATCGCTTGTATAACTTCAGTTGCATGGCATCGCTTCACCAGTCATGGAAGGAAACAAGGCAGAGGGGATAAGCCTAGCCAGCGTAGAAGACCTGGAGGCCCTGAACGACGGAGATGCTAACCGGTCACTCACACAGCCAGGGCGAAGTGGAGAAACTCTTTCACCCGAGAGAAGGATGAAACCAACAGGCCGGTTAAATAGGGTAATCGGGGGTTATCAGCAGACGCTCACCCAATTGACGGCAATGATGCAGAATATGAAAGATCATATGGAGCAATTTCAGACTTTAGGCGATACGGAGGACTTTGGTGAGATGCTGTCATTACCAGGAGGTAAACCCTTTCTGGAAACGAGTGAAGGGATGACAGCCGCAACGAGGTATGCACGAGACACACGTTGTCAACCACCGGAATCAGGAGTGTCTAGCTGCTACACCTCGACACCCACCCAAGGAGGGTTCCCAACATTCAGCGCTTCAGAGTCGGGAACATCCCATCAGGGGGAGAAGGAACATGTTTCCACCCGTCATACCCACTTTCTGGAAGCATTGACACCAACAGGAACCCAGGAGAAGGAAAACCAAGTACGAGATATCCAGCGAAACCACCACATGGACATGGAAGGGAATGAGTAAAAAATGAGACAGGACAGCAATGATGCAGAATGCCACCGAAGGTATGAATCAACTACAAAGTAAGGGCAGCACAGAACTAAGTGATAGCAAAGCCAACCTCCAAAAGGAGGACCTCAAAAGAATAACTCAGGAATCCATAGCTACTGAGACACTGGCCAATACAGCATCATACTTCACAGACAGCTCGGTGGACCAAAACATCATAGATCCGGAGTGGCCTTCTACACCCAAAGTCAGACCCTCCGATGGAAACTTTTAATGACTGCTCCACGCTACAAACAGAGTTAGTAACAATCTCAAAGGCCCAAACAAACCACATTCACCACCTTCTCCGGGTCATCACACGATACCCACCACCCAGATAGCATAGGAAGGATCTTCCCCAGCAAGTGCGGACCCCAGTTCAGGGGGCGCGCCACTCCGAAACTGACCACGTCCAAAAGTGGGGATTGGTGGTAAGCATTCACTGATCGGGGGTCCGCTTACACTTGCAAACCTGCAGGTAAGATAACCTCCATCCCAAATCCCAAATCCGGCCTGGCTGCTCCAAGAGCTCCACCCGGAACCACCAAACGGGCCGCCTGCCTACAGGAAAAGTGCCCATGTCGAAACTGACAAAGAAACACTATATACTCCAAGAGGACTCCCGACGCTCACCTTAACCGTGGAGCCAGGAACATTTCACCAGGGGGAGCGCAGAAGTACCTCCGAGCATCAAGCTCGCTCACCGAAACCACTAACGATGATGAAAGACCATAAGTGACGACTATGTGAATAATGTGCATAAATACAAAAGGAAGCAAGGGAAACCACCTGGGATCGAGTGGATATTGGAAATCACTATGGATATGGTCGACAAGGCGGAGGAGGCCCCAAAGGAACAAGGACCAGAGGAACCAAGCTGAATATATGCAGACTCATCATCATGCCAATCCTCGTTGAGGAAGAAACTTGTGGGTCTGGTGACATCAGGTATAAAGGTAACCAGAGAAACGGACGATGAACGCTGCTCGTTATGCCACGGAGATCACCTTCAGATGTGTCAGACATTCCTCAGCATGTCCACAGGGAAGTGAACTTCCCTCGTAAGGGAAGAACGTCGTTGCTTCTCCAGCCTGGGTCGTAATCACTGGATAACGGAGTGCAGCCAGAAGATGGTGTTTGGTATAGATGGCTGCTCTGGAGTACACTCGAGGCTTCTACACTTCACGGGAGTTTCTGACGAGCAGTACCAAGGCTGCACGCAGAGGGAAGGCCAGTTTTTTCCCTCTCCATTGGCACAATCATGAAAGAAAGAAGTAGTGTAAACACCGAAGAGATCAGTGTAAAAGTGGTTAGCGTAGGAGAAAGAAAGAGCCGATCCATCACTATCCCCAAGGTCATTGTTGTTTCACCAGGAAGAACCGGAACTCCCAGACAATAAGAAGCTTGCCGAACAGCGATTGGCGGGTCTGAGAAATGCCTCCTAAAGAACCCAAGGCTTTCTCAGAGGTATCAAGAAGAGATGAGACGTCTAGTCGACGAGGGACATGCTGAGCGAGTCCCGCATCAAGAACTCAGTGTTACACCCGGGAAGACCTGGTATCTCTCACACCACCCCTAGTTGAATCCCAACAAGCCAGAAAAGGTGAGAATAGTTTTGATTGTGCAGTCGAATATGAGTTGATGTCATTGAACAGCCAGGTGATGCAAGGGCCAGACCTTAACAGAAATTTGATGGGAGTCCTCATCAGATTCAGACAAAGAAAGGTGGCACTCATGGCTGATATTGAGGCAATGTTTCATTAAGTGCGAGTAGTGCCGAACATCGAGACGCCTTACGATTCTTATGGTGGACGGACAACCAGCTGCCAGGGGCCCCGCCACTTACCAAATGACAGTACATCTCTTTGGAGGTATGTGTAGCCCTTCATGCGCCGGGTATGCACTACAACAAACATTCCAAGATTGCAGGGAAAGTCTCCATGACGACATCAAGAAAGCGAATCATAACTTCTACATCGACGATCTGCTTCTCTCAGTAGATTCGCCGGGGAAGGCAACGATAATTACCCATTGACTGAGACAGCTGAGGAAGAAGGGCGGATTCAGACTTACGAAGTGGGTCTGTAATCACAGGGAAGTCCTCAGGGCAATTCCACAGACAGAGAAAGCTGTGGGAGTAAAGGAAGTCATTTGAAAGATGACAGGCTCCCCACTGAACGAGCGCTGGGAATCTTGTGGGACCTGGAAAAGGACGAACTAGAGGTCCGGGTCCAGATCCCTAAGAAACCAGAGACGAAACGAAGCCTTCTGAGTCTGGTCAGCTCCATATATGACCCACTGGGACTCATCGCTCCGAGCGTCACAAGAGCCAAAATTATATATATTCCAAGATGAGTGTAGACGAGGTATTGGGTGGGATGAACGAATCGCCTTCGTGTGTGGCAAGGCCAAGCTAGCTCCTCTGAAACATCAGACCATACCTCGACTCGAGCTCTGCGCGACAGTACTGGCTGCCAAGGCAGGCAAACAACTACAGTAAGTCCCCAAGTTACGTACATAATGGGGACCAAAAGGTTGTACGTAACTCGAAAATCGCACCTTGAATCGGTTAAACCACCCATTGCTAGCATTGAATGTCACAGTATCATCAGGGTGATCTTTCTTTAGGTCGTTGAAAAGACTTAGGGCTTTCTCCTGAATCATACTGAGACACAGAGGCTTACGTTTTTGTGTGCAGTCCTCGATCCACAGCGCAAGATATTTTTCCATTTCTTCCAGAACCTTCCCTCTTCTTTTAGTTATAATCGTAGATTGCATTTGTAGATATATGAGATGAATATTGCTGTAATATGTAACTGTACTATTTACCATTATTGATTCAGGTCTCTGTATTATATGTTATAATCATACCCCCTTTTGTCACTGAGTGTAGTTCAGACTTTGAGCACATGCGCGCTGTACGCGCATGCGCAGATAGAGATACCCAGAGAGATTCCAAGGCAGGACGCTGTTTACCCTGTCTTAACTCCTTTTGTGTGTTTGTCCCAGAAATAGAACTTACGAACTTGACACCAGTGTGTTTCCTTTACCCCTGATTGGAAGCATCATCTGAGTCTCCCACATGGCGCAGTGATTAGCTGGGACATCACATTATTCAGAATTGGAGTGGACGCAGAATCTCTCTCGGAGCCGCCATCTTGTCAACTCCTCCTGCCCAGTGAATATCGGCGCGTACCTCTCAAGATATTCCTGGATTTACAGTGCAGTGTTGTGAAGTGCTTTTTCAGTGTTGTGTGTGCCCTTTAGTGTCTTTAAAGTGTTTCCCCGTGTTCCTGCACTTTTTACAAAAGAGGGAAGCCCATTTAAGACCTAGGGGAGAGCTCAAGTTTTGACATCCTTCCCCGCTCATGACTCGGCTGGAACTGGCGTGAGGAGTTGCTATACCGCCAGCCACCCGCTCCCTGGCCAGCCTGCTCCGAGTACACGCACGAACGAACGCACACACACACTCACTCACTCACTCACTCACAGACGCTCGCAGATATCTTCCATTTAAAGACAATTGCTTTTCTGCTCACTTATTAATTACAGTAATTGTGAGAGAAATAAACCAGGCCTTATGGAAGATCAAGAATTTATTGGGTTTTCTCCAGATACCCAACAAGCCCAACATCAGACTGATGTCGGTGCAGTAAGTGGACTCCAAGTGGAGCGGGAAGTGGATCAAGCGGCCACACCCACCCTTAGCCCCCACTACACACGTCCGCAACCTGCCACAGGCGGCGACTTCCTTCGTTTAATTCAGTTTTTGGAAGAAAACCGACGACAAGACGACATCAGGAGGCAACAGGAAGAGGATCACAGGCGTCAACAAGAAAATGACAGATTCAGTGCCACGATCGAGTTGTTGACACCTGTGAACCTTCGAGCAGCTGCCACACCTGCCCCTTCGTCCACAGGCGCGCCCGAAGGGTCCTCTCCAACTTCTTTGCCCCCCCCACAGAAAGCACTAGCTCAGAGTCCACCGCCACTCCAAGCTGATGTCTCATTCCAGGTATTCCGTGAATGGCGTCGGAGATGGGACGATTATTCGATGATGGTCGACTTATCGAGGTTGCCTAGGGAGAAACAGCTGATCCAGATGAGGATGTGTCTCACCCTAGAGACGCAACGTATCCTGGAGCACACCCTGCAAATCCCCCACAACACAGACAAGACTGTGAAGGACGTCTTGGATGCTTTACAGACGCATATCAAGGGTCTCCGCAACGAAGCTCTGCGTAGGAGAGAGCTTCTCAGTTGTAAGCAGCTGGAGGGTGAGTCATTTGCAGATTTTTACGTACGACTCAGACGCATCGCTGAGGAGGTTGACGTTTGTCCGGGGAACTCGTCGACTTGTGAGGAAACACAGCTGAAGATGATTATCCTCATGGGTGTGCGGGACGAAGAGCTTATTCAGAAGCTTATCTCCCTCAACACTGCCTCCTCTCTACAGGATGTTGTCACCACCTGCCGCTCTTACGAAGCCACCAGAAGTGCGACTTCTGCTATTCGTGCTCCATCTAACCAGCTGTGTGCCATCTCCGCATATAAGAAGAACAAAGGACGTGACGGGATTTCAGCCTCACATCCGACTTCAGCTTCACATCCGACCTCAGCTTCGCATCACTCTTCAGCATCACTTCAGACTTCGACGCCAGGCCACCCCTGCCAGTATTGTGCTCGTCGGCATGGTTCTGAATGCCCTGCCGCTGACAGCACCTGCAATAACTGTGGCCGTCGTGGCCATTAGGCTAGGACACTGAAGTGCCCTGCCAACAACGTTCAGTGCCGCTCCTGTAGCCGCATTGGACATTTTGACAAATGCTGTCAGTCACGGAAGAAAAAGGATACTACTTGCAAGTCTCAGGCGGCGAAGAACAAGATCTGTTGTCGCGTGGGATCATCTTCTCCTGTCAGCAAGACACCTCAGCCCATCTGTGTTCACCTGTCATACGGCGACATTACTTCCCGTATCCAGATGCTTCCTGACACAGGTGCGGACGTCACAGTCATCGGCACAAGACACCTCGACATTCTGGGGATCCCTAGGAGCAGCTTGCAACCACCGTCAACTTCTACAATGCTCACTGCAGACGGTTCTACAATGGCACCTGCTCTGGGTACATTTCAGGCTACCCTCACCCTAGGTAAGCAGTCATGTTCTGCCAGGATTCAGGTCCACAAAGGTGTTCAGATGCCACTACTGTCTTATGGCCACTGTCAAGAGTTGGCCATAATATCTCCAGACTTCCCCAAGCCAATTCTGGAAATAAAACATGTCAACAGGTGCAAGGAGCTGCCCCTCCCATCCAATACGTCACCTTCTGCAGCCAGGGAGTTCTTCCTACTGCAATCCAAGGAGGACCTCAAGACGGCTCCACTCAGCAGTCAGCAGCAGGAACCCCTCATGAACAACGACAACCCTACGAGGCCCTTTGAGTCCGTCTCTGCGGACTTCTTCGTTGTGGCGGGAAAGTCCTTTCTCGTCATCGCCGACCGGCTCTCAGGGTGGCCTGTTGTCGTTCCCTGCGGAGGCAACACTACTGCCTCTCATACAGTACGTATGTTCTGTCGCTACTTCCGGGAAGTTGGTGTCCCTCTCCGCCTGAGGACTGACGGCGGGCCCCAGTTCACCAGCAACGACTTCCGGGACTGCATGGAGCGATGGAGAGTTCATCATGTGGTGTCCTCGCCACATTATCCCCAGTCCAATGGACATGCCGAGGCTGCCGTAAAGTCCGTCAAGCATCTCATCCTCAAGACGGCACCCTCAGGCAACATTGACTGTGAGAAGTTTGACCGGGGTTTATTGGAATTGCGGAATACCCCCAACTTCACAGGTCGCTCCCCAGCACAGATGTTATACGGCCACCCACTACGGTCATGTGTCCCTGCCCATCCTGAGTCCTTCTCGAGGGAGTGGCAGGCCAAGACCGAGGACTGCGATCGTCGTGCAGCCGCCCGTGCTGACCAGGTAAAGGCACAGTACGATCAGCACGCCCGACCCCTTCCCAGGTTGAGTATCGGGCAAACAGTTCGGGTTCAAGACCCGACGTCTCACCGCTGCGACAAGGTCGGGGTTGTCATGGGCTGCGGCAAGACCAGGGATTACGAGGTCCGTCTCCCTAGTGGTCGGGTATGGTGGCGGAATCGCCGCTTCCTTCGTTCAGTACCGTCCCCTAGTGACCCCTAGTGGTAAACCCCTCCCCCACATCCCTGTGAACCCTTGCTTTGACGAGAAAAGTAAGTCCTCATTCAGTGACCCCCCAGTTTTCCCACGTCACTCTCAAAGGCTCCTGGAAAAAGAGTCCGCTCGAGATTGCACTACGAGCGTGAGGGGGAGGGAGGTGTAGATATATGAGATGAATATTGCTGTAATATGTAACTGTACTATTTACCATTATTGATTCAGGTCTCTGTATTATATGTTATAATCATACCCCCTTTTGTCACTGAGTGTAGTTCAGACTTTGAGCACATGCGCGCTGTACGCGCATGCGCAGATAGAGATACCCAGAGAGATTCCAAGGCAGGACGCTGTTTACCCTGTCTTAACTCCTTTTGTGTGTTTGTCCCAGAAATAGAACTTACGAACTTGACACCAGTGTGTTTCCTTTACCCCTGATTGGAAGCATCATCTGAGTCTCCCACAGCATTGGCACTGCAGATTTCACATGTTCCTTGATCTTTTCTTTGCCCTTATCAATTGTATTAACAGTTGACCGACTCAGGTTAAATTTGCGGGCAACAGTGGTCAACTTTTCACCACTGTCAAGCAGTTTTATTATGTCCATTTTTACCTCTAGTGAGATTGCTTGACGTTTCGTAGCACTCCCACTGGCTTCACCACTCTTACGCTTTACACCAGTCATTGCACACAGAGTAAAGTGTACAAAATAGGGCAGAAATTCACAGGAGAAGTATGCACAATGACCACACGTGTTCGCACAATGACCACACGTGTTGCTTTGGTGCGTCTAGCGTGTCGTCTGCATGGTCAGTGATAGTGGCGGCGCGGTGCGGCTGGCACGCAAACTATACGCTCGCCCGCCAAATTTAAAAATTGCTCGCCCTTTTAAGACAATATTTTTGCAATTAAAGACTTCAGAAACGATGTACGTATCGGCCGTTTGTACGTAAGTCGGATGTACGTAACTCGGGGACGAACTGTACAACGAGAACTTGAATTACAAATAGACAGATCAGTGATGCGGACAGACAGTACGGCAGTCCTTCAATACATACGAAACACCAAAAGACCTTCCATTCCTTCGTGGCCAATCGAGTGGCAATGATACACGAGGGCTCCAATGTAGAACAATGACGCCACGTGACGTCGGCACTGAACCTGGCCGACGACGCTAGTCGTGGATTACATGGAGCAGAGCTTAACGAGGAGGGCAGGTGGATTCGGGGACCTGCTTTCCTCTTGTTGGAAGAAGACAGTTGGCCAATGAGTCCATTGAGGAATCCAGACCTCACAGACGGAGACCCAGAGGTGAAGAAGGAAACCACGGTGCTGACAACGAACGTTGACCAGGGGGAGGGTACCCTCGATAAGCTATGGGCCAGGTACTCATCGTGGCATCGACTTCTGAAGAGCGTAGCATGGATTAGGTTTATAGAATGGCGGCTTGGGAAGCGAAAGAACAAACATCACCGAGAAAATCGGCTCCAGGTCAGCGTCTTAAGATTTATGCAAAGGAAAGGATTCCCTCGAGAACTAGGAATGTTACAACAGGGACAACCTGTGAGAGGTAGCGACATTAAGGCGTCTGGAACCTCATCTAGACACGGACGGTTTGATCAGAGTAGGTGGCCGACTGAAACACGCCGCTCTCCACCCAGACCAGGAGAATCCCATACTATTGCCAAGGGACAACAGGATCACGGGGCTTATCGTCAGAGAGGTACACTCAACTAGAGCTGGACATTCAGGACGAGAATACACTCTTGCCATAATACGTGAGAAGTACTGGATACCTAAGTGCCGCAAATTACTCGACCGCACAATAAGGTCGTGTGTGACTTGTCGGAGAAGCAACTGGAGGCCTACCCACCAACAACAAGCCGACCTGCCAGAGGATCGAGTGCGTCCAGGAGGCCAGCCGTTCACCTACACTGGAATTGATTGCTTCGGCCCTTTTTTGGTTAAACAAGGATGAGCCTGGGCGAAGAGATGGGGATGCTTATTCACCTGCCTGACCACCAGAGCCATACACCTAGAAGTCCTCACCTCACTAGACACCGACTCGTTCCTCAATGCCCAGACAAGATTCACCTGCCGTAGGGGACCTCCCAAGCGTGTTTGGTCTGACAGGGGAACCAACATGATTGGAGCTAGCCGAGAGTTACGAGAGGCGGTGAACGGCTGGAACAACAGTGACAAGGCCGGGAATTCCCTTCTACAGAAACATATAGAATGGCAGTTCAATCCCCCGACAGCCTCCCACATGAGAGGAGTGTGGGAACGACAAATCCGCACTGTAAGGAAGGTCCTCCAGGGAGTGGTGGGCACCCAGACACTAGAGGATGAACGCCTCAGCACTGTGTTCTGCGCCATAGAAGGGATCATCAACGGAAGGCCCATCACCCCAGTGTCTGACAACCCAAAGGATCTAGAAGCACTAACGCCGCTTCACATACTACGGATGAACCCGGAGACACTGTCCACCGGAGGCGACCGGTCCATGACAGAAGGGTACCGACGAATATGGAAGCATGCCCAATTCATTGCTGACCAATTTTGGAAAAGGTGGGTAAAAGAATATCTCCCAACATTACATCAGCGACAAAGGTTCTTCAAAACTCGCCTTAATCTCCACGCTGGGGATATCGTGATCATCTCTGGACAACCCCTTCCCAGGAGTAAGTGGATGCTAGGGAGAGTACTGGAGGCTCTACCGAGCAAAGATGGCCTGGTGCGAGGTGTTAAAGTGAAGACAAAGGATTCAATCTTAATACGCCCATGACGAGACTCTGCCTGTTGGAAGAGGTCGGAGTGAATCTAATAATATGCCGTGATTTCATGCGAAGCCCGACAGGGGAGTGTTACCGCCACAGAAAGATAAACTAGAAGAGAGAGAGAGAAAGAGAGGGATAGCCACAATAAGATAAATTAGACGAGAGAGAGAGAGGATGAGAGGAGAGAAATAGTGTTGACAACGAATTTTGCTGAGGTGTTTTAAATAGGCGACGGTCCAGGCAACTGCAACTGCTTGAAGGCAGTCTATCACTTCCTGCAGTAGAGACAACATCTATCGTTCGACTAACATATACCAAGAGGATATTACACCAGTTCTCGCTGGTCAAACCCTAGACCCTAAAATGTGAGTGTGATTGTGAACTATTAAATTCTCTAAAAAACTCAAAATAACTTTAATAAGTATATTTATGTACTGTATTTTGATCACATTATACAAATTGTCTCCTGATGTATCAACAGTTGTAACGTGTGAGTTATATTTAAGATGTTAACAGGCTATGTACTGTATATTGATTGTATTATTCATACTGTGTGTCCTGAGATAACAGCATTTGTTATATGTGAATTGTTCTTTAACAGGTTTTGACCGAATTATATTCTACGCGTCATCGTTGTGGGTCTTATTCTCCAACACAAATCAATAACGCTCCCATGAGCGTTAACACTGAGATATGTTAGACTGTCGGTTGATTGAAAATGAGTGTTTGTTATTGTAAAATCTGCATCTGCTTTTTCTGTTGCAGTTGTTCAGAGAGGAGCAATTAGCATGTGTAACTAAGTGACTACATAACGAGTGTGTTAAGATTTACATGTAAGACTTTGACATTGATTGTAGAATTTAGTCAATTTTTTAAAGTTGCACTCTTCCTGAGTACTATAGGGCATTTTAGAGACTAGATAGTAAAGAACATCTAACCTAACCTTATGGTATCATAGACTACCGTATTTGCCAGCGTATAAGGCGAGTTTAAAAAAAAAAGTATCACAAATCACCCTGCGTCTAATGCGCCCATATTATGGATGGGAGGCCGAGCGCCGTAGGCGGAGGTGCCTAGCTAGGGAGTCTGGGACGAGCAGTAGTCCACTAAGCACAAAAATTGTGTTACTAATAATATTACTAATATTTAAATACTGAAAAACAAGCCAAATTATCACAATCTATTATCACAAACTTACAGCAAATTTGCCGAAGATGTACCAGGTAAATAATGGCTTACATTGGCTTAACGGCTCAGGGAAGCTCACATCATCTCACTGTACCTCCTTCCCCAGCAAACATAATCCACACCAGATACATGTCCTACATTATTTAATGACTGTGTTACCTTTAAGAAACATTTGTTTATTATCTAAATGAAAAATGCCCCAAGAAAGATTAAAGAAATGTTAACAGAAAGTTCAGCCGCCAGTCAGCCATTTGCAATGAGTCGATGATGCCAAAACAATAACGATGGTGCTACACTCTGGTGGCCAATCGTGGCAACACAAACATCACAGCCATAAATACGAGTTTCACATCCTGTCGGTAATTCACTTGACCAAAATATAAACAAGCCACACAGCTGCTCTGATCAGAGGTAGAATTGGGTTAGTATAATGTTACTATATATGATTTCCTACTTTATTCCAGTGTATACAGCTACTATTCGACTTACAATCACCCGGACATACAACCGCCCCAGTCATACCAAATATTCGAGTCCCGATGTTAGTGATTGCGATGTGTACTGACAAAATTTTTGTTTGTAATTCCCTTTAAAATGGCTGGCATGCTTAAAAGTGAGAGTTTTGTGGTGCTGAGAAGAAAAAGAGACACCCATTTTAGATTTTCTATATATTAACTTCACATTTTCGACTTACGACCTGGATTTGGGTCCCTAACCCCGTCGTAAGTTGAGGTGTGGCTGCATTGTATTTACATGCACAAACTCGTATGTTTTCCCCTACAAAGCCACTTTAAAATCACTTTCAATAAATGTATGATGAAACGTACTAAAAAAAATTTCCCAAAAAATATCCTTGTGAAACAGGGGTGCATCTTATACGCCGGCAAATACGGTAATTGTTCCTCTCTGAAGAACTGCAACAGATAAAGCAGATGCAGGCCTTACAAAAACAAACATCTGTCAATACAGTACAATATTCACTGGGGTTAGGTTCCTCAAAACCCCATCACTGATCGAAATATCCAAAATCAACTTTATTATAACATGGGGTTCAATGGGATAGGTTTCTGGCCAGTTAGACACCAATGTGTATCACTAAAAAAAAAAACAATCCTAGAATGCTACTAGCACTACAACAATTAAAAAACACTCACCACTTCATTAAGAAGAGTCTAGTCATCATCACATGTCCCTTTCAAGGCTAAGGGGAATCTTAAGGTGGAGTGGAGACATCAACCTGAGTCCCACACACACTCTGGGGAGTCTGAAGAGTGGCCTTAAAGATCGTGAGCAAAATGCTTGCCAAACATTTTCAAAGTTACACTGCTCACTTTAGTCACTAAAACATGATAATAATGACGGTGGCTCAATACTTTTATGAAAAAAAATGTAAGAAATGTTGCGATGAAGGTGTGGTAGGGGATTAGTGAGTCTCGTGTTACTGATCTGACCAATGTCAGGTGGAGGTGGAATGGTCACTGGTGACTGGAGGAGGAGATGGTGTAATTGTTTACTGGAATGGCACACAGTCAGGTTTTTCCCTTATACATACTGCGCTACATTTTGGGTTCTATACCAGTAGTATCTATTTAATTAAATTATTCTGGTTCAGGTGGGTAATTTAATTGGTTTTGAATGTCCAGTGTGTAGCCATTGCTGAGAATATTTGTCGGCAAAGTACCCACCCACTGTAATCATGATGTAAGGTAAACCTGTGTTGTATATTTTTGTATTATATTAAAGTTTTATAATAAACATGGCAATTACAGTATTATCAACTAACTATAGTTTTATTTATTTTTTTATTAGCGAGGGCAGGGGTAATCCAGGAATTATTGTTATTGATTCTGTGTGGCTTTATGGTCCTCTACAGGAAATACAAAGAGGCTTTAGGGTTTACTAAGTAAAATATCTCCTAAGTCATGATAGGCAAAACACCTCCCTTGAAGAGGCCCAAAAACTAACCAATCCTTTCCACGCAAGATCTCACAGCTATCCCCCAGAAAAAAATGGTCAATATGCAAAGAATTAGCAGCTATGGTTTGTATTCGAAAAGCAAATTACGATTATAAATACTAAAACCAATATTGTACAGTACTGGATTCACCACATAACCATGGAAGTTCTTCCAAAATGATTTAAATTACCACTTTGTGAACCCGAAAGGTGAGTAAAGTATACATATCAAGTTCTGTAACTACTCTCTCACAGAATCTGAACCTGATATGAAAAAATCCCTTAAACACATTGTGCCACAGGGAATGAGATGTCAGTCATTTCAACTAGTAGCTGGTTTCTTATAAAGTCCAACTATCTAGTCAAAGGACTTTTGTTTTCTGCTTGGAACATAGGAACTAAACACTTCTTTCTAGGTTCATCCCTCACTCTCAAGAGCTTTATTCTGTTCACATCTTTCCTGAACTGACTAAAAGCCGATGAAGTAGTTTGGGTCTTTGGGTTCACCAAGGTTTCACATTAGGATTGGGAGGTGAATCCTTAAGAGGGTGCAACAGTATTTTCAGTCTTCATCTTTGTTAAGTGTATTATATGAATTGCTTAGTGGATGACGACAGGCTTTAAATTAAAGTAATGGATACATAACTGTACTTATACTGGAAATTACAAAACATTACATCTATAACAATATAATACTGTGTATAAACTGTGCTGTACACAATAATTTAAAGAAAAGGCATTAGAGTATTAATCTGATGCATAAACATGTGCGATACTGTATTAATAAACAAACAAACAAACAAACAAACTCTTGAGATCTTAACGAAGTGCAGCAGTGAGGCCTGATACTGTACAGTACAGGTATTGTGTTGACAAAACATTATAGGAAGACTTCAATAATTTTTTTACCAAATGATATTTGGATTTTTTCTCATTTAAATACCAGTACCATAATATCACTCACGTGACTTTACATTTATAACACTGTATTGACAGTGTTAAAATGTATTCTATTTATTACCACTAAATATAGTTCAAATAAAACTAAAATTCCTTGCGACTCTTTATGAGAACTTATTGTACATACATACATACACACTAGATTTTGTCACTTTAACTGAACAATACTCAGCTAATTCATCATTTAAGTGAAGTTTTCACAATACCCAACATCAGAGCAACAATAGTAAAGCCTTGTGCAAATACACGGAGCCTCATCATGTTCTGCGATGACTTGCGTTTGCCAGTGCTAAAACTCCACAACCCATAGCAGAGAGCAGCTGTAGTTAATCCACATCCTGTAAAAGCACCATCATTAGAAATAAAATCAACCTTAATGGTTTAAATATATTAGGGACACAACTAATTCATGTGTCACCTGCTCCCACAAACTGAAATACAGTACCCTGTATATGTACTAAATTGTAAGTGCAAAGTCAACCTGAGGACACAAAGATTTTGTAAATAAAACACACATATGGAACATTCTAGAGCACAGTATTGACAAATCAATAAATGTGAAATAAGAAATGAATGCAATATTGCACAGTACAAGAGAAATGATGGTTTCATTATGAAATTCCATTCTATACACGAGTTGAGATTGAGCAACTCTGTATGGCGAGCAGGTCTAGAGGGCTGAATACATTCAGCTCCCACCAGTACTAGTCATCATGTACACCATTGTTTGTTTGTTTTTCTCAGATTTAATTGTTACTGTACTTGGTAACTGATGAGAGTAAGCCACAGTTTAAATATTAAAATGGTGATTACTAGAAAATGAGGGAGGATGAAATGAACATCAACTGTGGCCAAACAGCAAAGATGGGGATTCTTCCCGGAAAATCATTAAGAGTAAAGTGAAATAGTCTAGAGTATCTCATAAAAAATATCTTAAGAAGATTGCATTAGCCCGTCTAGCAGACAGTAATACCCTGTATTTTTTTTTTTTTTTTTACGGGGATTAACCCACCTGGGCACAGGTCACTGACCCACATCGGGGACTGGGGAGCGAAAATGTAGTAATAATAATAATAATAATAATAATAATAATAATAATAATAATAATAATAATAATAATACAGGTTGTACCTCTTTAGTCCGGCATTCTGTGGTCCGGAACGATTTTAGTTTGCCCAATAGCCAACATCCCTGATGTAACTCAAATGTAATTTGAGTTACAGTACCATCACTTCACTTTGGAAGCAGAATTATGGTTGCATTAAAGGTAAATGAAATAGTATTTTAACAGTTTTACTTTTTCTTATTTATTTATGTCCTATCTTTGTCATGATGCTTTATGTAGTGTTTCGAGGGTGAATTTCCATGGTCCGGAAATTTCCATGGTCCGGCACCGGTCAGGTCCCGAGATTGCCCGACTAGAGAGGTACAACCTGTAATAATAATAATAATAAAGATCCATAAAGAAATACAAAAATGAAAAAAAAAAAGATCAAGAGTGAGAAACAATATATGTATGTTGTGTTGTCAAAGTAAGAGAAACAATTGAGAGCCTGCAATTGTGTGCAAATGAGGCAGAAAGGCAGATCAGCAACCTGGGACTTGGTCAAAATTTTCGTGATGCTATATGGCAGCAGGGTCTACCATTAGACAATACATTTGGCTTCCAATATCTTTCCAGGCAGTAGTACCTCCCTGTTTGGTAACTGCCTACTACTTACTGTGGGTTACATTAGGGTTGCCATACGTCCGTATTTTCCCGGACATGTCCTCCATTTAGGTCTCGAAATCTTCATCCGGAAGGAATTTTTAAAATTCTTCAAAAGTCCGGAATTTCATCTTCCATCATTTTCTCCACGGAAAAAACATGAAACTGTAATGACGAGAGAGAGAGGGGAGGTGGAAACCGTAGAGATCTCGTTCAGTTTCTGTCAGCTGATAAGTCACTTGTACGCCTGTATGGTGTTGTCAACTTAGCTGTCAAATATTTGATTGATAAGGGGGAAGAAGTTGATGAAGTGTTTTGACCAAGTTAGTAACCTGATGCAGTTTGTGGAAAATTACAAGAGTGATGGAGAATTTAGAAATCTGCCAACACATAAAACGTGGACCAGATACTTTGAAAAATCAAAGAACATTGAATACCACTCAGAATTGCTAAGAATTGCACAATTCTTCTTTGCTATATCATCTCACAATGCAAATGTAGAAAGAGTTTTTTTTCACTAATGCAAAGTCAATGGACAGAGGAAAGGAACAAATTGAGTGTTAAAACAATGAAAGGCATTCTGACTGTACAGTACAACTTCCGAGAAACATCTTGCAGTGACTTCTATACCTTTCTAAAGAGCAATCAGCCAATACTGAAAAAGATCCGATCTACAGAAAAGTATGCATGGGCACATAAAGTTACACACACAGTGGGGGAAGAAGACTGCAGCTAAGGGAATGAAGATGTTCAGCCTTAAGCAAAGGTATTTTTTTTTTTTTTTAAGATTTCTATACCATGTATGTTGTATATAAGCCTGTGCGTGCTGGGGGGGGGGGGGGATGTCTTAGGGGGCGTCCTCTTTTTTTAATGTTCAGATATGGCAACCCTAGGTTACATACATTAGGTTTATACAATTACATCACCCATGGTAAATTTCCTATGAGCCATGAATAGTCATCAAGTGGATATGTGACAGTGTATTTCCACTGTTCCCTCACACTTTGACAGCAGTCATCAATTAAGTAGCTGGCTATCACCAGTTCAACTCCCGTCTCTGAGCTCTAAGAAACTAGATATACCCAAGCCTCGTCCATTATTAATGCTCACAGCTCATAGCATTAATTACGGTGATATCCCAGTTATTGTGCAATAGTTTATTTTCTTAATAAATGGAGAAAAGACCATTTGCTTTTCAAAACTTAACCCAAAAACATTTATGAATGTTGCTTCCAGTTCACCTCTAATTAGTGCTACCACAGATAACCGGAAACTGCAACAAAAGCTTGTCAGTTGAAGAATAACCAGGTAACTTTTATACATGAGCAGAGCAGCACTTGCCAAAATTAAGAATTCTCTGAGTTTCAATAGATGTGTTGCTACGTTCAGATCCAGTACTGTATTGAATATGTACAGTATTGTACTGTAGAAAGTATAAAGGTGAATTCTAAAGGGAGACTGCAACCAACATCCAGTTGAACCCCAAGGCTTCCTTTTGTTTTACTTCTCTTTCACTAGTCAACTTACTAACCAGTTAGGTGGTCAGTTTTTCTTATGTTATGCACTACAGTATTAACAAGTACAGTACTCACCATATACGGACCCATGAATATACCTGAATATGAGCCAGTGCTGGTCAGGTCTGGTCTTAAATGAACTCAAGTTTGGTGCCATCACAACATTCTATGGCAGGTTATTCCATGAATTCAAAATTCTTACTCCAAAGAACTTACCTCTGACACTTTTCTGTACTGATTGCCTCTGACTCTACTTGGGTGGTCACCTACTGTGCACCCTTTTGAGTGCTTTTAAACTTCTAGTAAATCACCCCTTGCCCTTTTAAAGTATAAACTAAGCAGTTGGAAAAATTCTAATATCTTGGTACATGAGGTGTCTGAGTGCTGGTACAGTCTGTTGGACCTCTTTTTGAAAGTCAATATTAAGAAAGTGTGTGGATGTATCTGAACTGAGGTTTGCAGGTGGAAGTTATGTGGCCAGGACAAAGCTGAGGCACTAAACTAATTCTTCTCCTCAGTGTTTAAAAAAGAGGATGCAAATAACTGAACTAGTTTTTCAAAAAGGCAGTTCAGTATGGTATTGAGATATATACAGGATTGAGTTCTCAGAAGAATATGAGCTGAATTATCTAGACTCAACTTCCCATAGAACTAAAAACTCTACATTAGTATATAATTAAGTATTTTATTTAAAGAGGAAGAATGCCACTGCCTAAATAAGTAACTACAGGTTGAAAAAACTCCAATGATGTAAACAGATGCAAAAGAAAAGAAAATTATCTGTAATTCCTTATCTGTAAGGTACAGGTATTTGTAAATTTAAAGTGGTATAAATGGTGCAGGAGATTCTGCTCTTCATGTAGCATTAAGGAACTTACTTGCAAAGTTAACCTACCGTGAACATGCATTGTACTGGGTAGTTATTGTTCACCGTAAATAAATGACCCACAGAAGAGGCATGAATCTTAACCCCTCAAAAATACTGTGCATATAATCTAGCCCACTACTTTTTGCTTAAAATTTTATCATAAAAATTTGGACTATACCTGAGTGCAGTACACTGTATACAGTAGTTAAAATGCCACCACTCACATTTTCTTCATCATATTTTCAGTTTTCCGATAACTGATGCTTGGATTTTTAAGTGCAAGCCTGTACAATATCCAACACCACCACACCTGACCCGTTGTTCTTCAAGTAAAACACTAGTAGCTAACAATGATCTTTCTCAAAATACTATATTAAGCTACAGTATTTATGGTATCTGTGTAGTCACTGGTAGTTCCATAACAATTTAAATAATGAGTTACTTAATGCATAAAGGCAGAATATACTACAGTGGTCCCTCGGTTAACGAACACAATTCGTTCCACAGAGTCGTTCGTTAACCGAATCTAATATTTCAATGGGATATTGGGTACAGTCGAGTCTGGATTTACACGGTTTTGGTTTACGCGTTTTGTCATTTACGCATTTACGCGGTGCCTTGCCAGAAATGAAATGCTTGATTTACGCGGTAAATTTGGTCATTTATGCTAAATTTGGTCATTTATGCGGGTGAAGTATAATTTGTTTATTTACTGAAGATATTTGTTAAGCTCATAAAATTCATACAAATTACCCGGCCAGAATATAATTTACATTGCTGGAATTCTTATAAGAATGTGATTATTTTAAATATAAACATCATGGAATTTGCATTAGACAAACAAATTTTAGATCTAATGTAAGAATTTTCATTAGAAAGAGCCAAAATTTTATCTTTCGTGCAAAATATATGACGTTTATATTCAAAATATTCCTGGTCTTGCAAGGAATCCAGCAATGTCAATTATATTATCCTAACTTTAGTCTGAGGTATTATTTATTACTAAACATGTAAGCCTAGTATTTTTTCCCAAACATTTCTCAGAGAGGAAGGAGCCAGCGAGCGTGGGAAGGGGGCGGGGGTTGAGTCCATTGTTTGAATGGACATTAACCGGTGACTGTATTTCTCTTAAATATTAATTGTGTGTGCAAACCATCATAAAATTACGTTGCTCTTTTTACTACAACAAGGTACTGTGTCGGTATTGTGTCAGAAAAAGTGGATTTTGGTGGTCGGCCCAGTCTCTATTTCAATTAATCCCACATGTTCTGTTATTTTATTTACTCGTATCTCATTTCACGCGGCACTCCGCGGGTTCAATTGACAGCGCAAATGAAGACCCAACTGTAATTGGTTCCAACTCACAGAAAAAGTATACATACAAAGTACTGTAACTGGTAATAGAATTAACAAAACATTATATATAAACTAAATACATGTACAGTGGTCCCTCGGTTAACGAACGCCTCGGTTAACGAATTACCTTCCATAAGAATATTCAATTCGGTTAACGAAATTCTTACGAAAATGTTTCGACATGCATTGGCTTGTTCACCAGCTGGAAGATTAGTCCGCCAATACAGAATTCGGTTCTAGGGCTTACATTCGTTAAAATTGGAGTAAATATCAAGATGGTTGTACTATTCAATAATTTTCCAAGTTTTATATTAAATTTTTTAGTCATTTTAACACTTATTTAACATAATTGCAGTACAGGGAACTAGTTTTTGGTGCGCCCATCAGCCACTTCACTCACCCACCAAGGCCTCAGTTTATATCTCTGTTCAGTGGAGGAAACATCATGCTTGTGGGTCTCTTAAACACATATATAGTGCAGTGCAGTGTTGATTTAAAGAAAATAATCTTGAATTACACCGAGTGAACTTTAAATTTTATGGGTGAAATGACGGCATCAAGCATGGGGTGATTTCTCTTCCACCCCCACTTCCTTCTCTTTTCCCTTCTCCTCCACCCCCCACTTCAAATTCCCATCATCATCATCAACCAGAAGCCTTCTACACACCTCAAAGTAAGTGTACTTTACTGCATTTTTTTTTACTTTGTATGTAATTTCCGGTAAACTGGAACCAATTACCCAAAATCCCATTGAAACAATGGTTTCGGTTAACAAAACTTTCGGTTAACGAACGACCTTCTGGAACGAATTGTGTTCGTTAACCGAGGGACCACTGTACAGAACTGTACTGTACAGTATACTGTATAATAATAACTAAAAAACAATAGAATACTGTATTTTAACTTACTTTGAGGTGAGTATGTCGTATTCCTGGCAGCTTTGTTTACTATCAAACAGCTGATTGTAGAGGCAGTCAATGATGACATGCCATATTCTTTACAGAGTGCATTGGTTCTAATGCCTTCTTCGTGTTTCATAATAATTTCTGCACTGTACATTATCAATATGTTAACTAAATTTCTGAATGATTAATAATTTTAATGTAAAAATGCAAAAATTTCCAAGGACCAACAAAATCGATGTTCACTCCACTGTAAACAATGTTAAACTGAGAAGTCTTGTTAGGTGATTCAATCAGCTGAGGGGCACACAAAAACTGTTCCCTGTACTGTATATATTATCAATATGTTAACTAAATTAGAATGACCAATAATTTTAATACAGTATAATTAAATGCAAAAATGTTCACGAGACCAACTTTCTTGATATTTACTCCACTGGAAACGAATGTAAACATAGAACCAATTACTGTATTGGCGGACTAGCTGATCAGCTGATGAGCACAACAAAACGTGATTATTGTAAGGATTTCGTTAATCGAAGTTTTGTTCATTAATCGAACTGAAATTCCTTAGCGGAGATAATTCGTTAACACAAATTTCGTTAATTGAACCGTTCGTTAACCGAGGGACCACTGTACAGTGATCCCTCGGTTAACGAGCGTCTCAGTTAACGATTTACCTTCCATAAGATTCTTAACTTCGGTTAACGAGCAATCCCTCGATTAACGAGTTTCTTACAAGCGGACCTCAACATGTTTTCGCTTGCATTTGGCGGTCCACCAGCTGTAGTATTAGTCCGCCAATACAGTAATCGGTTCTAGGGCTTAAATTCCTTACTATTTTAGTAAATATCAAGAAGTTTATACTATTCAATAATTTTAAAAGTTTAAAATTAATTTTTTTAGTCATTTTAACAATTATTTAACATAATTGAAGTACAGGAAACTAGTTTTATGCGCGCAAAACAGCGTGTCAACACACCAAACAGGCGTCAGTCTCTGTGTCTTTTCAGTGGAGGGAACATCTTGCTTGAGACTCTCCAACTAAATGCTCTCTTTCTGTGTTTCCAAGCAAATTATTGGTCAATTTGAAATTTATTTTACATATTGACAATATATAATGCAGTGCAGTGTTGATTTAAAGAAAATAATCTTGAATTACACCAAGAGAACTAAAATTTTATGGGTGAAATGGCGCCTGGGGTGACTTCTCTTGCACCCCAATGTATTCTCTTCTCCTTTCTCCTCCACCCCCATTCTAATTCCCCCCATCATCATCATCATCATCATCAGTAAAAATATTACATTTCCATATTCTCAGAAATAAATAGTAGCTTTGCTGAAACGCAATGTATTTCAATGTAAATTAGGATAAACTACACGAAAACAAAAGACTTTGCCTAACCTTCCAATGTTCAAGATATGTTACTTGTTTTTAAATAGTTTTCGGTTAAACTACAGTACTGTTATATTAGTGATATTCTATTCATACTGTGCTTGATAAAATACATTCATGGAAATGTAACATTTTTGCTGAACTGACATACGTATTACAGTGGAAAGTGGGATAAAATCGTGACGAAAGCAATGACTTTCGCTTTCTTTCGTTCAAAAGATGTTACCGTAATCGCTTTTCGAATGGTTTTCAGTTAAAAAAACTGTTGTATTACAATAATATTCCCTCCTAATTGACTTGAATAAATACTCGAATGGAAATATACAATATTTTTGTTGAAACTACCCGCGTTTCAGTGTAAAGTGTCGTAATAATAAATGGTAAACAATTTGCCTTCAGCACTCGGTGTTTCAGGCACGGTGAGCCTCAATTTATAGGACGTAGAGTGTTTTTACTGAAGGTTTTGTTGTTCCAGTACCCTCAAAAATTTGGGTCGATCTATAAACAAGGAATATCATAAATTAACGATTTTTTTATAAAAAAATCAGGGTCGACCTACAATGCTGATGTCAACACAAGCGTGGTTACAGCGAGACTGACTGAGTGAGGGAGCGCGGGGTGGCATGACGCGTGTTTGTGTGTGGGGTGGCGGGCGGTGTGGGGTGGCGGGAGGTGTGCGGTGCCGTGCGCGATTTGAATGTACAGTACTTCAATTACTTTAATGTACAGAATATTCCCCCGGCGGGGCAATCCGCGTATTTGCGAATCCGTGAATGCTCAACCCGCGTATGTGAAGGGCTGACTGTATATACACGGTATATATATATATATATATATACATATATATATATATATATATATATATATATATATATATATACACCCCGACTTACGACGGGGTTAGGGACCCAAATCCAGGTCGTAAGTCCGACATAGATAAAAAAAAAAAAAAATTTTTTTTTTTTTTTTTAATAAATAATCTACAATGAAATACAGTACAGTAAAAGTAATGAATAATGAGGAATGGATACAATACAGTGAAAGTAATAAATAATAAGGAATGGTTACAGTGTGACAGCACTTACCTTTAATGTAGTCAGCTGAATGCACATGGGGCCCCCATAATTTTCTAATTATACATGGAGACTACATTAACTGGAAACGTTTCGGTATAGAAAATGCGTGTCATTTGGAGAGAGAGAGAGAGAGAGAGAGAGAGAGAGAGAGAGAGAGAGAGAGAGAGAGAGAGAGAGAGAGAGAGAGAGAGAGAAAAAAAAAAAAAAAAAAAAAATAAAAAAATAAAAAGTCTGCGGCGGTCGTAAATCCCGACGGTCGTAAGTCGTAGCAGTCGTAAGTCGGGGTCTGTCTGTATATACAGCCAACCCTCGCTTTACGCGGTCCCACATTCCGCGTTTCCACGTTAATGCGGTGCCCTGCCAAAACCTAACGTGCTCACATTACACGGTGCGTGAACCCCATTATGCGGAGAGTGTCCGGCGCGACGCTATTTTTAGATTCGCCCCACCCGCCTGCCTGCCTGCCTGTGCTCTCGCCTCTCCCTCCTCCTCCCTCCGCCTGGGCAAGCTGCGCGGTAAGGTTGCGCAGTGTGTGTCTTTGTTGCGTTATCACTGACGTCATATGACGTATCGGACTGTGATTGGCCATGCATCCCTACCCCCTCTGCTGCTAGCTGTAATTGGCTTAAAGTATTATGACGTGTCCACCCGGGGGAGGGAGGGAGGGAGGAAAGACGATCCTTGACCTAGCCGCGCCAGTTTCATCCCTCCACGCCAGACCGTGTAAACGTGTATCCATTGTTCTGTAAAATGGCTTCCGCCGGACCACCGCCCCCAGAGAGAAACCTTTCCTTACCTGGACCCAGCGGCACTAAGCCAAAGAAGACACGACGTTCCTTAAGCTACGAGGTGAAGTATACCATCATCCAAGAGTTGGAGAAAGGAACAAGGCAGGTTGATTTGGCGCGCCAGCATGGTGTGAATGAATCTACGATTCGAACAATAAAGAAGGATGCAGCCAAGATAAAGGAGCACATGAAGATCACAAAGTCTACAGGTGCTTCTACGATCAAGTATTTTCACAACCAGGTGCTTCTCAAGACAGAAAAATTACTTGTGAGGTACTTGGTGCGTCAGGCACGACGGAACATGGCGGTCGACACGCGCTCTGTTAAGGAGTACGCACGTGAACTGTACATGGTAGTGGCACGAAAGATGGGAATTACAGAGCCCAAACCCTTTAATGCTTCCTCTGGGTGGTTACAGAGGTTTAAGATCCGGAACAAGATCACCAATACAGTATAAACATTGGTGGTGAAGAAGCGAGTGCTGACCGTGCTGCGGCTAGGGAATTTCCTCCGTTTTTACGTGAGATTATGGAGGAAGGACAGTACAGTGACGACCAGGTGTTTAACATGGACGAATCTGGTCTTTTCTGGAAAAAGCTACCTTCCAAGTCTTTCGTTGTAAAGAATGCCAGCAAGATTCGGGGCTGGAAGATGCAGAAGGAACGCATCACCGTCCTGTTTACCACCAATGCCTCCGGTACCTGTAAGCTCAAGTTATCGGTGATCCACACAGCCCGCAAGCCGCACGCCTACAAAACCATGGACATGACCAAGCTGAATGTCCACTGGCTGACTGCACGTAAGGCATGGATGTTCTCTACACTGTCCCACTCCTGGTTTGATGACTGTTTTGTTCCCGATGTAAAGAAATTCTGTGAGCGACAGAATGTGCCATTCAAGATTTTGTTGCTGCTGGACAACGCACCAGGGCACTCGCCCCTACTGCTAGATCGTCACCCCAACGTAAAAGTGGTCTTACCTTCCTCCCAACACTACGTCTATATTACAGCCCATGGACCAAGAGTTAATCTGTAATGTAAAAGCTGCATTCTCTACAAAAAAATTCAAACTCCTGAACGACTACACCAACACCATGGAAGAGTTGCATAACCTGAGTGACACCACCACCGATAGCAAGAGTGAAGAAGATGAGGATCAACAGTTGGCACAGCAAAAAATACTGTTCAAACAATTCTGGAGAGTATTTAACATCAAGAAAGCTGTGGACTTCTTGGTGGAGTCATGGGATCAGCTGTCTATTGCTACAATTCGTCACGCATGGAGACATATGTTGCATGGAATACCAGGTGAGAGGAGGAGTCAATCTGTGACTGGTGAGGTTCAGACTGTTGCAGTAGCAGTGGACCTTGCCAGAGAAGCTGCGCAGACTGTTACAGTTCCAGGCTTCTCCGAGACCACCAACGACGACATCCTGGAGGTGATCAGAGATCCTGAAGTGACTGCCGACGAGATGTTGGAAGAAGATCACGTCAGTGAAGAGGAGGAAGAAGGTGAGTCATTCTCCGAAGAACACAGTTTAACTCATAGTGATATTAAGGGTGCCATGGAGTGTGCAGAGAAAATGAAGTCCTTCCTTTCCCGTGACAATGACGATGACCGCTATGAAGTCTTCCATACCCGGCTGGTGCAGGCTATGGAGCCATACATCACGGTGTATCACGACAACATAAACACCAGCCGTCAAAAAAGCATAACCGAGTTCTTCGCCCGCAACCCACCACAGCCAGCCCAAGCCAGTGATAGTGACAGTGAAGATGACTGAGGTATTTGTCAGGGAAGCCCTGACACCTGTAAGTGACAGTGATGGTGATTCACCTAGTAATGGTGATTCACCTGAGGGCCAGTAATCTGCCCTCTGCCTCGGAACCAGCCTCCATCCCCGTATGCCGACCCATCTCTTCTACTACCGTAAGTGTTCCACCTAACTTTTAGTTTTTCTAACCTAACCTATATTTTTCCTATGTTAACCTTTATTTTTCCTAACCTAACCTCTTCTATATTACTTGTTTTTTCATACCATCATAAAGTTAAGATAAAATTTTTACTACAACAGTTGTGTGTCGTCAAAAAGTGGAGTTTGGGGGTCGGCCCGGACTCCATTTCAATTAATCCCATATGTTATGTTATTCACTTTACGCGTTTCTCACTTTACGCGGGACCCTGCGGGTTACATTAACCACGTAAAGTGAGGGTTAACTGTACTCATTGTTTTGATGATTTTAAGTATAATAAAAGAAACGACAACTTCCATTATATTTTTTTTTATTTTTTAGGAATTTTTTTCAATTACTCTATCCTATGATCTTAAATTCTTTGATAGTGGGCAGGGCATGAAAGATAAGGGAAATTACTGGGTAAAAACACAACGAACACTGATGTTCTGGCATTAAAATTACGTCTGTAGGTGCATTTCAAACGGCAAAATTTACTTTCTTACTGTAAGTCAGTCCTACTTCACAATTCCCATCCTGCCACCATTCCTCGCTTCCTGTCAAATTGTATCAGTTTTGTTCCATTATTACTGACCCTTTAAATAAAATATTTAAGCATCTTCATTAAGTCTACAATTACTTAAATACCACTTTATTCTTCTTTTTTGTTTATTTATTAAATGCATTCTCTGTTTTCTTTATATCGTCTATAGTTTGTCTCTTTTTTTATTTTTTATCATCAAGCAATAAATGATGTAATTGTGCCATATTTCTACTTTTACATGATCAAATTTTAGACTGATTGGATTCTCTTGTTATCGTTTTCTATACCGTTAACATTCGTCACAGTTCTCTATGAACTGCATGTTCTCCCACTTATACAGATCCCCCAAGGGGAGGGTATATGACGTGATTATTATGTGTTAGGGCGTCTAGTTTTCATCATGTTGGCCTGCAGTGGTTGTGATTATTCTTATCGCAAATTATCAGGCCTAATTCTTGATGATTCTCATTTGTTAGCTTTTATTTGTGACCATGGTTTAATCAATAACACTTGTAAATGTTCCAAATGCGGAAGAAACTTACACCTTAACAAAATATACGCATTTGTCCACAATATTAACCTCAATATTAAAGTAAGTTCCTTAAGATTTTTTTCCCTTCATTACAAGAGTTAGGTACTGTGTTCTATGTTCTTTTGCTTACTTTGCTTGCCAAATATTAAGGTAAGTTGTTTGTTTAGGGTTAATTTCGTTCGTGACAATCGCTAGGTAGGGTTTCCTAGGTTATTTTGCTTATGATAAGGTAAGGTTAGGAAGGGTTTCTTCGGTTCTTTTGCTTATGAGAATCATTAGACGGGTTTCCTAGGTTCTTTGGCTAAGTGTGATTTGGTTTAAAAAAATTTTACACACTATTAGCATAATATTAAACATAAGTGCACACGATAATGCATCGATTCCATAGAACCTACTAGAACGTGACCTAATAGGATGAGTTTGTTAGGTCAGGTTCTAGTAGGTTCTATGCATTGTCGTTTCCATTTCTATTTGATATCATGCTAATAGTGTAAAAAAAATTTGGTCAATTTATAGTATCACACCGGTCTTTATTCCAATATTAAAAATAGGTTTTTTCCTCTATATTTTGACGAGTTTCGAACGAATTTGATATTCATTTCTACCAGAAATCACATGTTTTTTTTAGATACCCCCCCCCCCCCCCCAACAACCAAAACGGAAAAAGTTGGATTTTTTTTAATACATTATACAGTGGGGTATGCTATAACGAACGGATCCTACTACGAATATTCCTATAACGAACGGTTTTACCTATAAAATTGAGAATGCTATAACAAATGCAACTCCTACTACGAACGCGGATGAATACCGGACTATTTCGCCTGGCGCATGAATATTGTTGTACCGCGACCCACAACAAGTGTGTCAGGCGCCATCTTTGTCTCATTGTGTAGCCAGTGCACCACTGTTATTGTTGAAATTTCGTCTTTTGATGTGGAAATTCGCGTTATTTGTATAACTATTTTGTTATACAAGTATACAATTGTAACAATGAGTCGTCCAAAGCGGGTGAGAAAGCTAATAACCCTTGAAACTAAGAAAGAAATTATAAAGAAACGTGAGAATGGAAGAAGCATTGCGAAACTTAGTGATGAATATGGGATGGCTAAATCGACTATATGTACGATTTTGAAGAATAAAGAGGAGTTAAAAACTGTGCAAGTGGCTAAGGGAATCTTTAGACTTAGCAAAGCAAGGTGTAATGTGATTGAAGAGATGGAAAATTTACTCTTAGTGTGGATAAAGGAGAAAGAAATGGCAGGTGGTAACATTAGTGAAGCTATAATTTGTGAGAAGGCCAGACAATTGTTTGAGGACCTTAAAGCCAAGACTCCCAGTGGAAGTGATAGTGATGTGCCAGTGTTTAGGGGTACCTGCATGCTGAATAACACTAAGGTAAGATAAAGTACCGTATTTTTTACATTTTCCACGGAATTTTTTCAGTGTTAAGCGGTTGTATTTGGGGGCCTGGAACGGATTAATCCTATAACGAACGAGGTTCTGGAACCAATTACGTTCGTTATAGCATACCCCACTGTATTAACTAACCAAGAAAACCTCACCTAAACCCCCCATCGAAGGCCTGGAGCAATGCATGAGCAGGGGGTAAGACCACCTCCGCTGTAAGTAAACAAATCATGGCGACACTTGTGACTGAGCGAAAGTAATAATCTTGAAAAAATTAATATCTCGGTTATCCTTAATTTCCGGTGGAAATATCATAGAAGAAAAATGTCTTAGAATTGTGTAGACATTACGAGATACATATGTTTAATACAGAAATAAAGCCCGGCGGTCCGACTAATTTCCCAAATGTACCCATATGTAGCCGCAATGAAGTCAAATAATGGTCCTACATGAATAAATCGGACTGCCAACCACTTCTCGACTAGTATTTGGTGTCACAAAGTCACAAAAAATTGGAAAACCTAATTTAAACTGAGTTAATAGATCGCGTGCTTGTACCGAGGGAGTGAGTAATTACCCAAATGAACCCAAATGTAGTCGCAATGAAGTCAAATGATGGTCCTACAAGCGTAAATCGGGCTGTGAATCACTTCTCGATTATTATTTGGTGTCATAGTCACAAAAAATTGGTAAATTTAATTTAATCTGAGTTGTGTTAGGTTAGGTTAGGTACATGCACGCGATCTATAACTCGGATTAAATTAAGTTTACCAATTTTTTGTGACTTCGTGACACCAAATACTAGTCGAGGTTAGGTTAGGCTAGGCTAGGTACATGCACGCGATCTATTAACTCGGATTAAATTAAGTTTTCCAATTTTTTTTTGACTTTGTGACACCAAATACTAGTCGAGAAGTGATTAGTAGTCCGATTTATTCATGTAGGACCATTATTTGACTTCATTGCGGCTGTATTTGGGTACATTTGGGTAATTAGTCGGACCCAAGCCCGGTGTGATACTAAAAATTCACCAAAATTTCAAGCAAATCGCACATTTCCTTCTGGTGATAACTTTCGTATACCTTTACCATATATATTTTTCATATGAAAAAAGGTGATGGGTGGAAAACGAAAAATAACCACACCCTTAACATTTATGCAACCTGTTATATATCACAAGTGCCACACTAACCAATAGGTACAAATGGATTCTCATAAAATTTCCTCTTGAATTTCTCGCCGGAAGTTTCATGAGTCTTGAGCTGTACATCACCAAGGTCACTCCTAAGTGTCAACCAGTCTAGCTCTGTGAACTCTGTCTTCTTCACTGCCTCAGCCAACTCATTCTTGTCGTCAGCCATCCTCAATCTACACATAAAACATCAATAAATTTTAACCCTAATTCTCGATAGCCGTTCATGTAAACAATAAAGCATTCATTATAAAGCTAAATTCCTCTTATAGTTACTTAAATACAATTTCAAATCACTGTAAACCTCCGTTTATAACACTGACCACAGTGATGTAACTCGTCCTTGCTCACAGTGAGTGTAACATAATAATAATAATAACAATAACTTACTAAGAAGATACATTGTAGGCCTTCCCAATAATCCTTGTGGTGATTATAACGTTATGGTTATGGCATTTGTTCCTATATAGTACTACCATCTAGTGGTTAAATTTAAAAGTTTTATTAGATAATTCGAATCATATATGAAAACGAAATTTTTACGCTAAAGTGTAGGGGTAACTACGAATTCAAGATTTTCTCCCCCAACCTGAGGAGCACAAGGCTCAGAGTTTTGGCAGTACACTCCGAGAGTTGAAAATACGTGATAGCATCGCAGCGTTAATAGCTTTGTGTCATCACACTTTTAACAGGGATGCCCCTAGACCAGGGGTGGCCAACCTTTTGTGCGAAGTGATCTACTTTTTCCAGTACCCTGACGCGATCTACCAGCATAATATTCACCCATTGCCATGAAATACGCAGATTCGCAGAGAGAGAGAGAGAGAGAGAGAGAGAGTAAACAAATAATATTTTTCAATAATTGTAATGATATATTGTTGTACTGTAGCGTACTGTGGTGTGGCCAGTAGTCAATTCTCTTTAGATGTCTATTTTCTCTTTGTATGGCCACACAAACGTACGTACTGTAGATATCTCACACTCAGGAATGAGGTAGAATAGAAACTCACGATGCGTTTTCTGTATATATATTGTTGAACAGAGCAGTGCTAAGGAGTTACTAGGTGAGGTGTAGCTTGCTCAGAGGTCCTGTAGGGCGAGGAGCTCTCTGAGGGAGCTGGGTGGTGAGGCGCTGGAGAGAGATCTTGCTGGTCCTGTAGGTCAGAGTAGAATGGTCTCCCAGGTTCAGTTCAAGTTTAGAAGCTCCAAAAGTTGTTGGTAGCGAAAGTCAGAGCGGGGAAGATGACAGAGGAAGGAGCAAGAGGTTAGGAAGGGAATTGTAGTGGGAGAGATAGTGCCGTGGCTTTACACGACGGCGTTTATTTGGTTAGCGCATAGCGCACGTATTTGGTTTTGTCTGTGTTGGGTGTGTGATCCTCGGGTCACCACTCCTCCGGATTGTGTCAGTTCAAGTTTAGAAGCTCCAACAACTCTCCCTGAATACGAATTAGCAACCTTTCGATTTACAACTGGTACCTAATTTACTGCTAGGTGAACAGGGACCAAGGGAGCTAGGAAGAGTGTCCAAACAACTTCCGCTTGCCCGGGAATCGAACCCGTGACATCTTGCTTGCGAGGCAAGAGCGGTACCGCTTCTACCACAAGCGCCCCCTCTCCCAGGCTGTTGTGTTGTTGTTGAGGTTGTCAGACCGTAGTCCGACGCGGGCCTTTGCCTATAGGCGGCCCATTTGGTGGTTCCGGCTGGAGCTCCTGGAGCAGCCAGACCGGATTGGGATTGGAGGTTGTAGATATATGAGACGAATATGCTGTAATATGTAACTGTACTATTTACCATTATTGATTCAGGTCTCTATATTATATGTTATAATCATACCCTCTTTTGTCACCGAGTGTAGTTCAGACTTTGAGCACATGCGCGCTGTACGCGCATGCACAGAGAGAGATACCCAGAGAGAGATTCCACGACAGGACGCTGTTTACACTGTCTTAACTCCTTTTGTGTGTTTGTCCCAGAAATAGAACTTACGAACTTGACACCAGTGTGTTTCCTTTACCCCTGATTGGAAGCATCATCTGAGTCTCCCACATGGCGCAGTGATTAGCTGGGACATCACATTATTCAGAATTGGAGTGGACGCAGAATCTCTCTCGGAGCCGCCATCTTGTCAACTCCTCCTGCCCAGTGAATATCGGCGCGTACCTCTCAAGATATTCCTGGATTTACAGTGCAGTGTTGTGAAGTGCTTTTTCAGTGTTGTGTGTGCCCTTTAGTGTCTTTAAAGTGTTTCCCCGTGTTCCTGCACTTTTTACAAAAGAGGGAAGCCCATTTAAGACCTAGGGGAGAGCTCAAGTTTTGACATCCTTCCCCGCTCATGACTCGGCTGGAACTGGCGTGAGGGAGCGAGAGGAGTTGCTATACCGCCAGCCACCCGCTCTCTGGCCAGCCTGCTCCGAGTACACGCACGAACGAACGCACACACACACACACGCACTCACAGACGCTCGCAGATATCTTCCATTTAAAGACAATTGCTTTTCTGCTCACTTATTAATTACAGTAATTGTGAGAGAAATAAACCAGGCCTTATGGAAGATCAAGAATTTATTGGGTTTTCTCCAGATACCCAACAAGCCCAACATCAGACTGACGTCGGTGCAGTAAGTGGACTCCAAGTGGAGCGGGAAGTGGATCAAGCGGCCCCACCCACCCTTAGCCCCGACTACACACATCCGCAACCTTCCACAGGCGGCGACTTCCTTCGTTTAATTCAGTTTTTGGAAGAAAACCGACGACAAGACGACATCAGGAGGCGACAGGAAGAGGATCACAGGCGTCAACAAGAAAATGACAGATTCAGTGCCACGATCGAGTTGTTGACACCTGTGAACCTTCGAGCAGCTGCCACACCTGCCCCTTCGTCCACAGGCGCGCCCGAAGGGTCCTCTCCAACTTCTTTGCCCCCCCCACAGAAAGCACTAGCTCAGAGTCCACCGCCACTCCAAGCTGATGTCTCATTCCAGGTATTCCGTGAATGGCGTCGGAGATGGGACGATTATTCGATGATGGTCGACTTATCGAGGTTGCCTAGGGAGAAACAGCTGATCCAGATGAGGATGTGTCTCACCCTAGAGACGCAACGTATCCTGGAGCACACCCTGCAAATCCCCCACAACACAGACAAGACTGTGAAGGACGTCTTGGATGCTTTACAGACGCATATCAAGGGTCTCCGCAACGAAGCTCTGCGTAGGAGAGAGCTTCTCAGTTGTAAGCAGCTGGAGGGTGAGTCATTTGCAGATTTTTACGTACGACTCAGACGCATCGCTGAGGAGGTTGACGTTTGTCCGGGGAACTCGTCGACTTGTGAGGAAACACAGCTGAAGATGATTATCCTCATGGGTGTGCGGGACGAAGAGCTTATTCAGAAGCTTATCTCCCTCAACACTGCCTCCTCTCTACAGGATGTTGTCACCACCTGCCGCTCTTACGAAGCCACCAGAAGTGCGACTTCTGCTATTCGTGCTCCATCTAACCAGCTGTGTGCCATCTCCGCATATAAGAAGAACAAAGGACGTGACGGGACTTCAGCCTCACATCCGACTTCATCTTCAGCATCACTTCAGACTTCGACGCCAGGCCACCCCTGCCAGTATTGTGCTCGTCGGCATGGTTCTGAATGCCCTGCCGCTGACAGCACCTGCAATAACTGTGGCCGTCGTGGCCATTAGGCTAGGACACTGAAGTGCCCTGCCAACAACGTTCAGTGCCGCTCCTGTAGCCGCATTGGACATTTTGACAAATGCTGTCAGTCACGGAAGAAAAAGGATACTACTTGCAAGTCTCAGGCGGCGAAGAACAAGATCTGTTGTCGCGTGGGATCATCTTCTCCTGTCAGCAAGACACCTCAGCCCATCTGTGTTCACCTGTCATACGGCGACATTACTTCCCGTATCCAGATGCTTCCTGACACAGGTGCGGACGTCACAGTCATCGGCACAAGACACCTCGACATTCTGGGGATCCCTAGGAGCAGCTTGCAACCACCGTCAACTTCTACAACGCTCACTGCAGACGGTTCTACAATGGCACCTGCTCTGGGTACATTTCAGGCTACCCTCACCCTAGGTAAGCAGTCATGTTCTGCCAGGATTCAGGTCCACAAAGGTGTTCAGATGCCACTACTGTCATACGGCCACTGTCAAGAGTTGGCCATAATATCTTCAGACTTCCCTAGGCCAATTCTGGAAGTAAAACATGTCAACAGGTGCAAGGAGCTGCCCCTCCCACCCAATACGTCACCTTCTGCAGCCAGGGAGCTCTTCCTACGGCAATTCAAGGACGTGCTGGTTTCCAAGGAGGACCTCAAGACGGCTCCACTCAGCAGTCAGCAGCAGGAACCCCTCATGAACAACAACAACCCTACAGGCCCTTTGAGTCCGTCTCTGCGGATTTCTTCGTGGTGGCGGGAAAGTCCTTTCTCGTCATCGCCGACCGGCTCTCAGGGTGGCCTGTTGTCGTTCCCTGCGGAGGCAACACTACTGCCTCTCATACAGTACGTATGTTCTGCCGCTACTTCCGGGAAGTTGGTGTCCCTCTCCGCCTGAGGACTGATGGCGGGCCCCAGTTCACCAGCAACGACTTCCGGGACTGCATGGAGCGATGGGGAGTTCATCATGTGGCGTCGTCGCCACATTATCCCCAGCCCAATGGACATGCCGAGGCTGCCGTAAAGTCCGTCAAGCATCTCATCCTCAAGACGGCACCCTCGGGCAACATTGACTGTGAGAAGTTTGACCGGGGTTTATTGAAATTGCGGAATACCCCCAACTTCACAGGTCGCTCCCCAGCACAGATGTTATACGGCCACCCACTACGGTCATGTGTCCCTGCCCATCCGGAGTCCTTCTCGAGGGAGTGGCAGGCCAAGACCGAGGACTTCGATCGTCGTGCAGCCGCCCGTGCTGACCAGATAAAGGCACAGTACGATCAGCACGCCCGACCCCTTCCCAGGTTGAGTATCGGGCAAACAGTTCGGGTTCGAGACCCGACGTCTCACCGCTGGGACAAGGTCGGGGTTGTCATGGGCTGCGGCAAGACCAGGGATTACGAGGTCCGTCTCCCTAGTGGTCGGGTGTGGTGGCGGAATCGCCGCTTCCTTCGTTCAGTCCCGTCCCCTAGTGGCGAACCCCTCCCCCACATCCCTGTGAACCCTTGCTTGGACGAGAAAAGTAAGTCCTCATTCAGTGACCCCCCAGTTTTCCCACGTCGCTCTCAAAGGCTCCTGGAAAAAGAGTCCGCTCGAGATTGCACTACGAGCGTGAGGGGGAGGGAGGTGTAGATATATGAGACGAATATGCTGTAATATGTAACTGTACTATCTACCATTATTGATTCAGGTCTCTGTATTATATGTTATAATCATACCCTCTTTTGTCACCGAGTGTAGTTCAGACTTTTAGCACATGCGCGCTGTACGCGCATGCGCAGAGAGAGATACCCAGAGAGAGATTCCACGACAGGACGCTGTTTACCCTGTCTTAACTCCTTTTGTGTGTTTGTCCCAGAAATAGAACTTACGAACTTGACACCAGTGTGTTTCCTTTACCCCTGACTGGAAGCATCATCTGAGTCTCCCACAGAGGTGGTCCCACCTGCAGATTGGAAGGATACTGCAGGTTGCAAGTGTGAGCGGACCCCCGATCAGTGGACGCTTACCACCAACCCCCACTCTTGGACGTGGTCAGTTTCGGAGTGGCGCGCCCCCCGAACTGGGGACCGCACTTGCTGGGGGAGGATACTTTCTAAGCTATCTGGGTGGTGGGCATCGTGTGATGACCCGGAGTAGGTGGTGAATGTGGCCTATGTGGACCTTTCGGGTTAGAGTGGCCGCTGGTGTTGTGTGTGCTTCTTGGGAGATTTGAGTTCTGTTTCGGAGGGTTTGTGTGACTTCGCAGTCGAGGAGATAGTGTTCAAGTGGGTTGGCTGCTGGCTCCTGGCAGTAGGTGCAATCCATGACGTCATTTCCGATCATCTGCCAGGAGCACTTGTATCCTAGTCGTAGTCGATGAAGGCTGACTTGGGTTTGTCTTGGTGTTTTCTTGTCAGCGAAAGGTGGTTCCCCTTTTGAAGCCGCCAGGTACAATTTGGTTGATTGGGAACCAGCGTTGAATGCGTGAAGGAAGCTCTTTTTGATGTGGAGCTTGCTAGTCTTTCTAAGGTGATTCTTGATCTGTTGCACGCTTGCTGGAACTTGGATGTGTACGCTACTGGAACGTGTAGCTGCCTTGGCTGCTTCGTCTGCCACGTCGTTTCCTCCGATCCCTACATGACTGGGAATCCAGTGTAAGATGACTGGGCGGTTTTGGCTTTGGAATTCCTGTAGCTGTGCGAGGATCGAGGTTATGATGTGGACGTTGTCTCTTGGTTGACTGTGTTGCAGCGCCTGCATGGCCGATTTCGAGTCCGTATGAATTATGATGGACTTGTTGTGTTGTGTTGCAACGGGGTGTGGGGCATTTGAGATTGCTACCAGCTCTGTTTGTAGGGTGGAGCAGTTGTAGTGGACGTCTCCCCTACAACTGCCTATCGCATTCCGACGTGCTGCCGTCTCCTAGCAACCAAGCGAGAGCTGACGCCAGATGGTACGGTTGCTTAGCAACGAAACTAGTCACCGACGATTTTCTGGGTTTTCCCAACATGATTCATAGAGGACTGGCAGCTGCTGCTGGGTATATAAGCTCTGTCTCTCCATTGAGATTCATTCTGCCCATCTTCCTGAACAAGCAACACCTCCTCCAGCAAGCTCCACGCTGTTAGCATTCATTCAACCAGGAGGCCAGCAACAGGCAACATCTTCTCTAACGAAGCTCCTGCACATCTACCTCCTTCAGCACGCTACTCACCGAACGTCTTCTACTGAGCAGCTCCTCACCACACGGCACCTCCAGCACCAGACTATACTGCCAGATCTGGGGTCACTAAATCTAAAGGGGATAACTTAACTCTAATCTTAATTCCTAAGGGTCGCTGCCACCAGACCCCCTCTGGACAGCATGTAGCTCGTTAGGTAGCGGGCAGAGTGGACTAGGCATTGGGTTAGATTTTCCATTGACCAGATCGATAAGGGTAAAGAAGGGTGAAACCATAACATGTCTTCATGGATTTATTTCTTATAACACACTGGTAAAAAAAACACGTACAATTACACTGTGGACCCTAATTCCAAGGCCTGTCCCAGGGTATAGCACTGGCGCCTCTAACAACTGTTGTTGTGGTCAGTTACACTCCGACTCGAGATGGGTTTGGGGTCCTCGGCCCACGAGGTAGAGTAGAGCCGATTAATCATGACGAATCAGCGCCATCACTCCTATATTGACCTCTGTTGGGTATCCACCGGCTCCGAGCTACCGGTGGGTTTCAATTAAGCCCACCCTCGATCTGGAGACAAACGGGAATCAGCGTCAGGGAACTGAGAAACATGACAACACCAACAAACTCTCTTGTCTAGATGACAGACGTATTTACGTTATATTACTTCTACACTGGGTGAATGACAATTCAACTGTTAAATCATGAACACTGGTGAACACTGATAATCACCACAATTGACTGAATTAACTGAATGGCTAGGAAACAGAACATACCTGGAGACAAACGGGAATCAGCGTCAGGGAACGCTGATCCTCGCCATCTCGAGCTTATATACCCCTGAGTTGCCAGTGATCGTTACTCACGCAATGACAATAATCACAAACAAACTAACTGTTACTCATTCAAAGATGACCCTCAGTTGACAAAGGTCTGGCGAATTACTTGGGTTGATTTACACAGACTAATTCAAGATTGAGCTTCCCAGGAGAAAGTGGAATAAACAACGTATTGATAACTGTCTTCACAAAGGCGGGGCTTACTGGGAGGGATCGTGAGGATAAACACGCTCCTGAGATTCTACAAGCGCGGTGGATTTGAATATTATGTAGCGTAATATGAATTAAATGGGATTTTTAGGGATGACAATGAGGTGCGCAGTACAAGACTGTCTATCATATAACTTATATTATATAAGAAAACCACATTAGAGTTTCCTGAGTGCTAGACAACGTTATAACACGAATTCCTACAAATGGTGACTCCCGGAGATAAGCACTCACACAGGATGGAGGACGGACGGATCTCTCTGCCGACTTTCAACCACAACGTCGAGGACTGGCTAGACCATGTGGAAGCAGCCCTCGCCGGCTCACGAGCGACCGACGAGCAAAAGTATTATGCCCTGCTCTGTGCCTTGCCCACGGAAGTGGCCGCGCGGGTCTCACAAACCATTTCCAACCCTCTAGATGACAACAAATTCGCTACCCTGCGGGATGCCTTGAAGACGTGTTATCAACAGACCAGCCCCAATCTCCTGCAAGATCTATCCTCTACCTACCTCGGGAACGCAACCCCGGGACGTCTCTGGGAGGAGATGTGTCGGCTGAACTCCCGTCACACTGACAGACTCCCCGACTCTATCCTGCGCCAGCTTCACGCACAAAAGCTACCCACAGAAGTACGCAACATCCTGTCCGCAGTAGATTACTCTACGACACCAGAACTATATGCAACCGCGGCAGATAGAATTTTTAACGAGTGCGCTGCTGCACCCCTTGCCGCCACGGTCACACCAGTACCTACCGTCGAACTTGTAAGCCGGGTCAACACCCCTCAGCCGAGCAATACCTCACAAGACATCAAGGACCTGTTGCAAATTTTGAACCGCAGGATGGACACCATTGAGCAGTTCTGCTCCTCCATACCCGCTGCTGCGCCGGTTCCTGACTCACACACTACGCCCTACAAGTTCCGACACACAGCAGCCAACCCCCAGCACAACAAATTTACCCTCTGCTGGTATCACCAGACTTTCGGCCGCAATGCTCGAAACTGTGAGCCCTATTGCACCTATTCGGGAAACGGCAACACCGGAGGCTGGTAGACGCCTCAGCCTCTGTCCCTTCAGGCGTCTCATTACTGTACGTCACCGACCGCACCTCTGGCAAGAAGTTCCTCATCGACACCGGTTCATCGGTCAGCCTCATCCCTCCCTCACTACGAGACAAGTCAAAGCAACCCTCGTATGACCTGTTTGCTGCCAACGGTACCTCCATCGCCTCCTACGGCGTACGCACCCTCGCCTTAGACCTCGGTCTGCCCAAGACTTTGCGTTGGTTATTCGTGATAGCAGACGTGTCTCAACCCATCCTTGGTTTCGACTTCCTCACCTTCCACAAGCTCGGCATCAATCCAAGTCATCTATGCCTCATCCATGAGCCGACAGCATGCAAGATCCAGGGTTCTCGTGCCAGACACACGGACACTATCACCTGTCTTGCGCCTTCCAACGAGTTCTCCTCCCTGCTCGACGAATTCAAGGAGCTTTTCTCACCCCGAGTCTCCCTACCCCCACCACCTATGTCGGGAATTTTCCACCACATCGAAACCAAAGGACCACCAGTCTTTTCACGCCCTCGCCGCCTGCGCCCTGAGCTCCTGCACACAGCCAAATTAGAATTCAACAAACTACTGCAAGACGGCATCATTCGCCCTTCAAGGAGTCCCTGGGCATCGCCTCTTCACATGGTTCCTAAGCGAACACCCAGCGAGTGGAGGGTGTGTGGCGACTACAGAGCCCTGAATCTCGTCACCAAACCTGACAGGTACCCTATTCCGCATGTCCAGGACTTTCACCACAAACTTCATGGCAAGACTATCTTCTCGAAGATCGACTTGGAGCGTGCCTTCCACCAGATCCCAGTAGCACCGGCAGATACCCAGAAGACAGCCATCACCACTCCGTTCGGACTCTTCGAGTACACTTTCATGAGTTTTGGCTTACGCAATGCAGCACAGACTTTCCAGAGGTTCATGGACCATATGCTTCGCGACCTCGATTTTGTCACCGTCTACATTGACGACATCCTCGTCGCATCTTCGACGCCTGCCGAGCACCGCCACCACCTACAATTCCTTCTCCAACGCCTGCAGAACAACAACATGAAAGTTCATCCTGCTTAGTGCGTCTTTGGAACCTCGGCCATCGATTTCCTCGGTCACAGAGTCTCGCCCAGTGGCATACAACCCCTACCACAGAAGATAACCGCGATTAGGGAGTTCCCCAAACCTGAACCGGCGAAGAAACTCCGAGAGTTCCTGGGTTTAGTCAACTACTACCACGGCTTCATTGACAAAGCTGCCACCGTCCTAGCCCCCCTACACGACCTTCTCAAGGGACGCCCAAAGAAGTCTCACAAGCCTCTCGTGTGGACTCAAGAGGCTACTACGGCATTCACCACTATCAAACAGCACATCACACGCCTCACCCTCCAGGCCCACCCTGCACCTAACGCCCGGACCACTCTCACAACAGACGCTTCTTCTACTGCAGTGGGCGCCGTCTTACAGCAGGAGATCAACGGAATTTTCATGCCCGTTGCTTTCTTCTCACAACGGCTTCAACCACCACACCTCAAGTACAGCGCTTTTGATCGAGAACTCCTGGCCATATACTTGGCTGTCAGACATTTCCAACACTTCCTTGAGGCCCGTCAGTTCACCATCTTCACTGATCACAAGCCCCTCGTCCACGCCTTCGCTTCAGCTTCCCACTCACATACACCTCGTGTCCTGCGCCACTTGGCTTACATCTCGGAGTTCTCCAGCGACGTCCAACACATTAAAGGCAGCCACAACGAGATCGCCGACGCCCTCTCTCGTTGTATATCCACCATTCTTCTCTCATCTCCACCCATTGATTATGGGCAGCTAGCTGCGGCTCAAGAGAAAGACGAAGACCTGGCAGCATACAAGACATCCCCCTCAGGCCTCATACTCCAAGAACTCCCTGTTCCTGGCACAAAGATAAAATTGTGGTGCGACGTATCCTGTGGACAGCCTAGACCGTTCGTGCCTCACATCCACCGCCGCCCTGTTTTCGACCGCATCCATGGTCTCAGCCACCCAGGTGTGCGGGCCTCCCAGCGCCTCCTCACGCAACGTGTCGTCTGGCCCGGCATCAAGTCTGATACTAAGAAATGGGCTGCCCAGTGCCTGGCCTGCCAGTCCTCCAAAATACATCGTCACATACAAGCCTTTCCTATTCCCAAAGGACGTTTTCAAGTAGTACACCTCGACATCGTGGGACCTCTACCATCATCCTACGGTAGCACCTACATCTTCACCTGCATTGACCGTTTCACCAGGTGGACAGAAGCAATTCCCATGCCCAACGCTACAGCAGAGACTACTGTCCGCGCCTTCATGTCCTGTTGGGTTTCCCGTTTTGGCCCCCCCCCCCCCCCCGCAACCGTAATCACTGACCGAGGAGTACTGTTTGAGTCACAACTCTGGCAGCACCTCCTACAGTTCCTCGGCACTTCTAGACAACGCACTACAGCATACCACCCTCAAGCCAACGGCATGGTAGAACGTTTTCACCGGCAGCTGAAGGACGCACTCAAGGCACAGCACGACCCTTACAGCTGGACTGATGCGCTTCCCTTAGTGCTCCTCGGCATCCGTGCGTCACACAAGGAGGATATGGACTGTAGCCCAGCAGATCTGACACTAGGCGAGCCCCTTCGGCTACCCGGGGAATTCTCACTCCCTCCTGATCCCAACCAAACCACTCCAGCCGTTCGTCACGACTTACTCCAAAAGCTACGACAAGCAGTTTCTGCATTCAGAGCTACTGCTCCACGCCAGCCTACTCGGCGCCCTGAACACATCCCTCCTGCACTACTCACAGCCGAGTATGTTTTCGTCAGGCATGATGCTCACAGCAACCCATTACAACGCCCCTACGATGGACCCTTCCAGGTGGTTACCCGTTCAGTAAAGTTCCTGACAATTATCCGGAATGGCAGACATGTCACCGTCAGCATAGACCGAGTCAAACCGGCCGCCTTACCAGTCGGGCCCCCAGCCCAGCAGCACCATCAACAAACTACGCCTGCACCAGTCTACCCGCAGTTACCACCGGCAGCAACACCACGCCCACGACATTTCTGGGCACCCTCTTTTCACCCTCATGTACAACCTGCTCCTGTCATAGAACCTGAACCTGTAATAAACCTCCCTTCTATCATAGAACCTGCTCCTGTCATTGACCCTCCTCCTGTCATAGAACCCGAACCTGTAATAGACCTCCCTTCTATCATAGAACCTGCTCCTGCCATGGGCCCTCCTCGTGACGCAGCCCCTGCAGCAGCAGGAGCACAACACCCATTGCTTGTACAACCTCCTCTAATCCCAAACCCTCTTTCTCCTCCTAATTCTCCCACAGGTTTTGTTTCACTGGACGGAGTTGTTACACTTAGCGGTCGAGTCGTACATACACCTGCCAGGTATGTGTTATGTGTGGGACACAACCCGGACAACATCCAGCCTCCCGCCGCGCCGGGAGGGGAGGGGGAGTATTGTAGTGGACGTCTCCCCTACAACTGCGTATGGCATTCCGACGTGCTGCCATCTCCTAGCAACCAAGCGAGAGCTGACGCCAGATGGTAAGGTTGCTTAGCAACGAAACTAGTCACCGGCGACTTTCTGGGTTTTCCCAACATGATTCATAGAGGACTGGCGGCTGCTGCTGGGTATATAAGCTCTGTCTCTCCATTGAGATTCATTCTGCCCATCTTCCTGAACAAGCAATACCTCCTCCAGCAAGCTCCAAGCTGTTAGCATTCATTCAACCAGGAGGCCAGCAACAGGCAACATCTTCTCTAACGAAGCTCCTGCACATCTACCTCCTTCAACACGCTACTCACCGAACGTCTTCTACTGAGCAGCTCCTCACCACACAGCACCTCCAGCACCAGACTGTCTATCATATAACTTATATTATATAAGAAAACCATATTAGAGTTTCCTTCCATCCTGAGTGCTAGACAACGTTATAACACGAATTCCTACACAGTCATTGGAAAGTCTCCATCGGAGGGTCTGACCTTGGGTGTAGAAGGCTGCTCCGGATCTATGATGTTTTGGATCCACCGAGCCGTCTGTGAAGTATGATGCTGCATCAGCCGGTGTCTCGGTGGCTATGGCTTCCAGAGTTATTTTTTTGAGGTCCTCCTTCTGGAGGTTGGCTTTACTATCGCCTAGGTCGGTAATTTTGAGTGTGGCTGGTGGAGGGCTCCATGGTGGAGGAACAGCGTAACCATTGTCTCGTGTGTCTTGGGTGTTCTTGACGATTGCTTCTGCTTGCAGGTGTCGGATGACTTCGCTTGCCTCGTGCGACCAGGTGGCCCCTCGCACTCTGTGGTCGAGGTGGAGGGAGGCACTGATTCGAATTTTGGCAACTGTGGGCTTATCTGATCTACAGATTTTGGCGAGGAGACCGGCTGTCACCTGCTTGATTCGTACTGCCACGGGTGGTAGTTCGGTTTCCATTTGCAAATTGCAAATTCTGGTCCACATGGGTGCTCGGAGCATGGTCCTGAGAGCATTATTTTGGATGACTTCTAGCTTGGCTATTTGGTCTTCTCTCAGTCCAATGAGTGCTGGAGCACTGTAATCTACCAGGGATCTGATGGCGGCCATGTAGTAGGCTTTGAGCACATGAAGGTTTGCTCCTGCGGTTGTGCTGGTGAGCGACCTCATTTTATTGTGTCTGCTCTTCGTCCTGTGCCTGAGATACTCGAGTTGCGGCTTGAAGGTGAGTTTCTGGTCAAACCAGATTCCAAGACACTGGTGGGTGTTGGTCCAGACTACCGGCGTGTTTTGTATGGAGAGCATCTTGTCTGATGTGTCTGTGCAGATGGCCATCGCTTTCGACTTGGCTGGATTTATCTTGAGTCCAAGTCTGTTGCACTCCTCTTCTATAAGTTGGAGTGCGTGTTGCGTGTTGGCTAGTCTGTTTGATCCTCTTACTATAAGCTGTAAGTCGTCTGAATAGCATAGGAGCTTGGCTGTTTGTCTGAAAGGAAGTTTGACTAGATTTTCCATCAGGACATTGAACAGCATTGGACTTAGGATGCCCCCTTGTGGGGTTCCGTTTTCATGGACCCTATAGCTTGAGGCTCTTCCCTGAAAGCGTACTCTTGCTTCTCTCTGTGTGAGGTAGTTCTGGATCCACCCCAGCAACCTTCCTTTGATGCCTTTTTCAGTGAGCGTCGTTGTAATGGCCAGTGGATTTGCTAATTCGAAGGCCTTCTCCAGGTCGAGGAAGACCACCAGAGCTGGTTTGTAGTCCACTGCGCTGAGTATCTCGGCGATGTTGTTGCCTGTGCCGGTGTTCTCGGTGTAAGCAAAGATGTGAGGGTGTGGGCTGCCTACTTTCCACTTGAGTCGGTTGAGAGCCATTCTTTCTCCCGTCTTCGCTATGCAGCTGAGAAGGGAGATGGGCCTCGGTTTGTCTGGTTCTCTGGGCTTCGGAATGGGCTGTACATCTGCCTTCTTCCATTCCGGTGGGAGGCTTTGTGCTGTCCACGAAGCATTGATGGCTTGTAGCAGAGCCTCGTGTCCGGCTGTACCGGCATGGGAAAGCAAGGAGTAGGTTGAAAGGTCTGTCCGTGTCATCTTCACTGTTGCAGGCCTCTTCGATCATCTGGAGTCTGACCTGTTGCAGACGCTGTTGTGTCTCCTCCGCCTGTCTCGGGAGGTTTTTCGTTGCTGCTCGGTCAGCGAACAGTTTTGCAAGTCTCTCGGCTTCCTCTTCTGGGTTGGGATGGGTTGGTGGTGGTGGTGGTGTTGCCTTCCCAGATGCCCTTCGGATCTGGGCCCACATCTTGCCAAGGGAGGTGTGCTCGTTCAGTTCGGAGCACCACTTGAGCCAGCTTACGTTTTTTATTTCTTCCCTCTCTTCCCTGGTATCCTTAACTATGACTTGCAGGAGATGTCTGTTTCTTTCCGTGGGATGTCTCCTGTAGTTTCTTCGGGCCATGTTCACTCTGTGGTTGAGTTCTTTCACCCTGGGACAGTAGTACCAGTAATCATTGTACTGTCTTGATGTGGGTTTTGTTTTTGGGATAGCCTCTTCTGCCGCTTGGTGAAACGCCTCGACCAATTGGTGGTGGAGGGTTGTCTCGTCCACGGGTGCTGCGCCGGACGGCTGTGATTTTTCGCGCCACTTAGCCAGGTGTTTCTTAAAGAGTCCCCAGTCTGCCTTTTGGGTATTGTATCTCCATCTCGTGGGGGGTGGAGTGGGGAGTTTGTTCACCTTCAGCGTTGTTAGGGTGGCGAAGTGGTCGCTGGTCAGCGTGGGGTGTAGCTGCCAGGAGGCCGAAGGCTGTAGTGCACTGGAGACGAAGGTTAGATCTAGCCTTCCTCCGCTAGTGTGGGTGGGCTCTCCGGTGTTCAGGAGGCAGATCTCGGGTGTATCTTGAAAGGTGGTGTATAGGTGTAGGCCGTCTTCATTTGTGGGGCTTACCGAGCTTAGGAAGGGATGATGTGCATTGAAATCCCTTCCTATGAGTGTGGCGTGGTCAGCGGCCGAAGCAAATAATTGAGTCACCTCCAGTGAGCCCCTTGGGTTCTTGTAGATGTTGTGAACAGTTAATTCCCGTTCTTGGAGGGTTACTTTGACGGACTGTGTCTCGATGTTTTCCCCACATAGAAATTGCTGCGTGACCTCGGAGGAGGGTATGCTTGACTTGACCAAGATCATACATCCTCTTGTTGACGCCTGCGTGAAATGCCTCCTGTATGTCTTGTAGCCACTGAATTTGAAACAGTGGTGTTCTTGTAGAAGTGTTTCTTGTAGCAGTATAATGTCCAGCTTGTCCTTGGCTGCTGCCTCTTGTAGGAGTTGTTTTTTGTTTTTGATGCCCTGAGCATTCCATGTTAGGATGTTCAGGGTGCTGATGTTTTCCACCACTGTTTCATCGGGGACTTCTGGTGGTCCTCGATGGAAGTGCCCAAGTCCCATTCCAACTGGATCAGGTCCATGTCTTCTTGTTCTGTGGTTTTTGCCTTCTGGGCCGTGGTTCGGTTCAGGGGAGTTGAAATGTCCAATTTCTTTCTGGGAGCTGTCGGTATCTTGGGTTCTCTGGTGGCCTTCTTCGGTGTGGAGTGTACCTCGGCTATCACTCGTGTGAGGACCGGCGTGGCTTCCTCCACTGAGGTGGCTGGAGCTGTGGCGACTTGCCCGAGGACGCTCCCCATGAGTATTTGGAGCTGTGTGGGTTGAATCTTGTGGCCCAGTAGTCCGGCTAGGCCCTCTGCGAAGGTTGTCAGTACCTTGGCTAGGTCTGATACGTGTATCATTCCTTCTGGTGCCTTGGTGTGTGCTTGTTTTGTCTTTTTCGTGGTTGTCGTTGTCTGCTGCTTGGGTGGCTGAGGTGTGGCCGTAGTGAGGCCAGGAAACTGGGCTGCACTTTGGGTGTTGACCGGCTGAGGAGGTTGGCTTTGTTGTCTTGGCCTTTGGGTTCCCCACACGAAGGTACTTGGTGGGGCTGGTGTGCAGGCGGTGGGGGCCGGTCTTGCAGCTGGCCGGTTTGCCTGGACCCTCTTTGTCCTCTCGGAGCATCCAGGGTTCCAGGCGTGGTGTTTGCTCCCGCAGTTGGCACACTTGGGGGCAATTTTTTCTCCATTTTTCAGCTTGGTGAGGCAGGAGTGTGTGCCGTGCTTCTGTGCGCAGACTGCACAGATTTCCTTGTACGTGCACCTTGTCTGATGGTGCCCGTATTTCTGGCATCTGAAGCACCGCAGGGGCTCTGGGACGAAGGGCCTCACTTCGTAGATCCCCCAGGTTTTGAGGTCTATGGTGCTGGGGGGTGAACCGTAGTGCATAATGAGCACTTGTTTTGTGGTGGCCGTCTTGTCGGACAGGGGAGAGCATCTCTCGGCTTTTAAGATCTTCGGGTGGTTCTCCAGGGGTTCGAGGGGTAGTTCCTTTGGGTACCGGAGGACTACCGACTTCATCAGTTTCTGGGCGGGGTCTAGCTTGGTTGATGCAACGGTGGTGGTGTTTTGCTGGTAAGTGTCGAGTGTGGTGGCGGAGTTCTTGTCTTTGGGGTGAATAATCATCTCCCCCTTTAGGTTGGGCCGCACTGAGAACTTGGCCAGTGGATTTTGCTTTTCTATCTCTGTGATGGCGGCATATGTCGTTTTTGTGTCCGTTTTCGTGATCCGGAATTTTGGCAGTGTCGTTGGAGGTGAGCTGGTGGTGGTGATGGGTGCCTTTTGGGCTGCTTGACGGCATTCGTTTCCCGAAAAAGCACGTCGGCGTTTTTTATTTTCTACCTTCGTCCAGTTGTCGTCCTCAGTGCCGGTAGTAGTGGTGGTGGAGTTGTTGGAGGTGGTGGCAGTGTTCCTGCTTTTCAGGGCTTCATTGAAGGCGTGTAACTGGTCCGCTTTCTCTGTGCGGAGCCTGTCGTAGTTCGGGTCGTGAGGTTGGCGGTTCAGGCGGGGGTCGCGGTTAGGAGGGCGTACGCGCTCCATAACCGTTTTTTTTTTTTTAAATCCTACCTATTCCTGTTGAGTAAGTAGCAGAGGAATTTCAGCACTCCCCTCTGGCTGGTGGTCGTAGAGTGGTTCCTGAGCTTCTCTCCCGGAGCCCCGTTGGGGAAGCCTACTTCCTAGTGTATGTGACTGCTCACTTATAGACGTGAGCTAAGTGTGCCTATTGGGGAAGGATAAGGATTGCTACCCTCTTTCCAGGTGGACCCGCATGATCACGGTTTTCCTGGAAAGACTGGGCTGGGATGGGTTTTGCTCCAACCCCCTTTCGTGTTCACAATCTCCTGGGAGGGAGGTGAACAGTTACATGGGGGACCGCAGGACGAATACACTTTTTGAGGGTGCAGGTCCCTAGGCCAGAGCGAAAAAAGGAAAAATAGCAGTAGAAGGAAAAGAGTTCAAACCACGTCGGGAATATCGCACTATACCTGCTCTCCAGCTGGAGTGTGGGTCACTCACATCACCAGTGGGGAGGGCAAGCTAATGCTCGATAAACCGAAAACGCTCGTGAGTTGTTGTCGACGATGTCAGTCGTGGATGGTCCGGTCCGGGAAGATGGCCAACAATGGCACAAGGGAGAGGGCGGTCTTCACAGTTCCGGGTCCAGCAGGTCTTGTTGAGAGGTCTTCTTAGTTCAGGAGTGATGTGTGAAGTATCTCCCAGGCTGTTGTTGTTGTTGTTGTTGAGATTGTCGGACCGTAGTCCGACACGGGCCTTTGCCTATAGGCGGCCCGTTTGGTGGTTCCGGCTGGAGCTCGAGGAGCAGCCAGACCGGATTGGGATTGGAGTTGGTCCCACCTGCAGATGGAAGGATACTGCAGGTGCAAGTGTGAGCGGACCCCCGATCAGTGGACGCTTACCACCAACCCCCACTCTTGGACGTGGTCAGTTTCGGAGTGGCGCGCCCCCCGAACTGGGGTCCGCACTTGCTGGGAAAGGATGCTTTCTAAGCTATCTGGGTGGTGGGTATCGTGTGATGACCCGGAGTAGGTGGTGAATGTGGTCTGTGTGGGCCTTTCGGGTTAGAGTGGCCGCTGGTGTTGTGTGTGTTTCTGGGGAGATTTGAGCTTTGTTTCGGAGGCTTTGTGTGACCTCGCAGTCGTGGAGATAATGCTCAAGTGGGTTGGCTGCTGGCTCCTGACAGTAGGTGCAATCCATGACGTCATTGCCGATCATCTGCCAGGAGCACTTGTACCCTAGTCGTAGTCGATGAAGGCTGACTTGGGTTTGTCTTGGGGTTTTCCTGTCAGCGAAAGGTGGTTCCCCTTTTGTGGCCGCCAGGTACCATTTGGCTGATTGGGACCCGGCGTTGTGTGCATGAAGGAAGCTCTTTTTGATGTGGAGCTTGCTGGTCTTTCTGAGGTGATTCTTTATCTGTTGCACACTTGCTGGAACTTGGATGTGTACGCTACTAGAACGTGTAGCTGCCTTGGCTGCTTCGTCTGCCACGTCGTTTCCTCCGATCCCTACATGACTGGGAATCCAGTGTAAGACGACTGGTCGGTTTTGGCTTTGGAATTCCTGTAGCTGTGCGAGGATCGAGGTGATGATGTGGACGTTGTCTCTTGGTTGACTGTGTTGCAGCGCCTGCATGGCCGATTTCGAGTCCGTATGAATTATGATGGACTTGTTGTGTTGGGTTGCAGCGTGTTGTAGGGCCTTTGAGATTGCTACCAGTTCTGTTTGTAGGGTGGAGCAGTCATTGGAAAGTCTCCACCGGAGGGTCTGACCTTGGGTGTAGAAGGCCGCTCCGGATCTATGATGTTTTGGGTCCACCGAGCCGTCTGTGAAGTATGATGCTGCATCAGCCGGTGTCTCGGTGGCTATGGCTTTGAGAGTTATTTTTTTGAGGTCCTCCTTCTGGAGGTTGGCCTTACTGTCACCTAGGTCGGTGAATTTGAGTGTGGCTGGTGGAGGGCTCCATGGTGGAGGAACAGCGTAACCATTGTCTCGTGTGTCTTGGTTGTTCTTGACGGGTGTTTCTGCTTGCAGGTGTCGGATGACCTCGCTTGCCTCGTGCGACCAGGTGGCCCCTCGCACTCTGTGGTCGAGGTGGAGGGAGGCACTGATTCGAATCTTGGCAGCTGTGGGCTTGTCTGCTCTACAGATTTTGGCGAGGAGGCCGGCACCTGCTTGACTCGTACTGCCAGGGGTGGTAGCTCGGTTTCCATTTGCAGGTTGCAAATTCTGGTCCACATGGATGCTCCGAGCATGGTCCTGAGAGCATTGTTTTGAATGACTTCTAGCTTAGCCATTTGGTCTTCTCTCAGTCCAATGAGTGCTGGAGCACTGTAATCTACCAGCGATCTGATGGCGGCCGTGTAGTAGGCTTTGAGCACATGAAGGTTTGCTCCTGCGGATTTGCTGGTGAGCGACCTCATTATATTGTGTCTGCTCTTCGTCCTGTGCCTGAGATACTCGAGTTGTGGCTTGAAGGTGAGTTTCTGGTCAAACCAGATTCCAAGACACTGGTGGGCGTTGGTCCAGACTACCGGCGTGTTTTGTATGGAGAGCATCTTGTCTGGTGTGTCAGTGCAGATGGCCATCGCTTTCGACTTGGCTGGATTTATCTTGAGTCCAAGTCTGTTGCACTCCTCTTCTATAAGTTGGAGTGCGTGTTGCATGTTGGCCAGTCTGTTCGATCCTCTTACTATGAGCTGTAAGTCGTCTGCATAGCATAGGAGCTTGGCTGTTTGTCTGAAGGGAAGCTTGACTAGGTATTCCATCAGGACATTGAACAGCATTGGACTGAGGATGCCTCCTTGTGGGGTTCCGTTTTCATTGACCCTGTAGCTTGAGGTTGTTCCCTGAAAGCGTACTCGTGCTTCCCGCTGTGTGAGGTAGTTCTGGATCCACCCCAGCAACCTTCCTTTGACGCCTTTTTTTGCGAGCGTAGTTGTAATGGCCAATGGATTGGTAGTTCGAAGGCTTTCTCCAGGTCGAGGAAGACCACCAGAGCTGGTTTGTTGTCCACTGTGCTGAGTATCTCGGCGATGTTGTTGCCTGTGCCGGTGTTCTCGGTGTAAGCAAAGATGTGAGGGTGTGGGCTGCCTACTTTCCACTTGAGTCGGTTGAGAGCCATTCTTTCTCCCGTCTTGGCTATGCAGCTGAGAAGGGAGATGGGCCTCGGCTTGTCTGGTTCTCCGGGCTTCGGAATGGGCTGTATATCTGCCTTCTTCCATTCCGGTGGGAGTCTTTGTGCTGTCCACGAAGCATTGATGGCTTGCAGCAGAGCCTCGTGTCCGGCTGTACCAGCATGAAAGAGCATCGAGTAGGCTATCCTGTCTGCCCCTGGAGCTGTGTCCTTGCTTCGTTTTAGCGACTTTTGGAGTTCTTGCTGGTTGAATGGTCTGTCAGTGTCATCTTCACTGTTGCAGGCCTCTTCGATCGTCTGGAGTCTGACCTGTCGCAGACGCTGTTGTGTCTCCTCCGCCTGTCTCGGGAGGTTTTTCGTTGCTGCTCGGTCAGCGAACAGTTTTGCAAGTCTCTCGGCTTCTTCTTCTGGGTTGGGATGGGTTGGTGGTGGTGGTGTTGCCTTCCCAGATGCCCTTCGGATCTGGGCCCACATCTTGCCAAGGGAGGTGTGCTCGTTCAGTTCGGAGCACCACTTGAGCCAGCTTACGTTTTTTATTTCTTGCTTCTCTTCCCTGGTGTCCCTAACTATGACTTGCAGGAGATGTCTGTTTGTTTCCGTGGGATGTCTCCTGTAGTTTCTTCGGGCCATGTTCACTCTGTGGTTGAGTTCTTTCACCCTGGGACAGTAGTACCAGTAATCATTGTACTGTCTTGATGTGGGTTTTGTTTTGGGGATAGCCTCTTCTGCCGCTTGGTGAAATGCCTCGACCAATTGTTGGTGGAGGGTTGTCTCGTCCACGGGTGCTGCGCCGGACGGCTGTGATTTTTCGCGCCACTTAGCCAGGTGTTTCTTGAAGAGTCCCCAATCTGCCTTTTGGGTATTGTATCTCCATCTCTGGGGGGGTGGAGTGGGGAGTTTGTTCACCTTCAGTGTTGTTAGGGTGGCGAAGTGGTCGCTGGTCAGCGTGGGGTGTAGCTGCCAGGAGGCCGAAGGCTGTAGTGCACTGGAGACGAAGGTTAGATCTAGCCTTCCTCCCCTAGTGTAGGTGGGCTCACCGGTGTTCAGGAGGCAGATCTCGGGTGTATCTTGAAAGGTGGTGTATAGGTGTAGGCCGTCTTCATTTGTGGGGCTTGCCGAGCTTAGGAAGGGATGATGTGCATTGAAATCCCCTCCTATGAGTGTGGCGTGGTCAGCGGCCGAAGCAAATAGTTGAGTAACCTCCAGTGAGACCCTTGGGTTCTTGTAAATGTTGTGAACAGTAAATTCCCGTTCTTGGAGGGTTACTTTGACGGCCTGTGTCTCGATGTTTTCCCCACATGGAAATTGCTGCGTGACATCGGCGGAGGGTATGCTTGACTTGACCAAGATCATGCATCCTCTTGTAGACGCCTGCGTGAAATGCCTCCTGTATGTCTTGTAACCGCTGAATTTGAAACAGTGGTGTTCTTGTAGTAGTGTTTCTTGTAGCAGTATGATGTCAAGCTTGTCCTTGGCTGCTGCTTCTTGTAGGAGGTGTTTCTTGTTTTTGATGCCCTGAGCATTCCATGTTAGGATGTTCAGGGTGCTGGTGGTTTCCACCACTGTTTCATCGGGGATTTCTGGTGGTCCTCGATGGAGATGTCCAAGTTCGATTCCAACTGGATCAGGTCCATATCTTCGTGTTCTGTGGTTTTTGCCTTCTGGGCCGTGGTTCGGTTCAGGGGAGTTGAGACGTCCATTTTCTTTCTGGGAGCTTTCGGCATCTTGGGTTCTCTGGTGGCCTTCTTCGGTGTGGAGTGTACCTCGGCTGTCACTCGTGTGGGGACCGGCGTGGCTTCCTCCACTGAGGTGGCTGGAGCTGTGGCGACTTGCCCGAGGACGCTCCCCATGAGTATTTGGAGCTGTGTGGGTTGGATCTTGTGGCCCAGTAGTCCGGCTAGGCCCTCCGCGAAGGTTGTCAGTACCTTGGCTAGGTCTGATACGTGTATCATTCCTTCTGGTGCCTTGGTGTGTGCTTCTTTTGTCTGTCTCGTGGTTGTCTGCTGCTTGGGTGGCCGAGGTGTGGCCGTGGTGAGGCCAGGAAACTGGGCTGCACTTTGGGTGTTGACTGGCTGAGGAGGTTGTCTTGGTTGTTTTGGCCTCTGGGTTCCCCACACGAAGGTACTTGGTGGGGCTGGTGTGTAGGCGGTGGGTGCCGGTCTTGCTGCTGGTCGGTTTGCCTGTACCCTCTTTGTTCTCTCGGAGCATCCAGGATTCCAGGCGTGGTGTTTGCCGCCGCAGTTGGCACACTTGGGGGCAATTTTTTCTCCATTTTTCAGCTTGGTGAGGCAGGAGTGTGTGCCGTGCTTCTGTGCGCAGACTGCGCAGATCTCCTTGTACGTGCACCGTGTCTGATGGTGCCCGTATTTCTGGCATCTGAAGCACCGCAGGGGCTCTGGGACGAAGGGCCTCACTTCGTAGGTCCCCCAGGTTATGAGCACTTGTTTCGTGGTGGCCGTCTTGTCGGACATGGGAGAGCATCTCTCGGCTTTTAAAATCTTCGGGTGGTTCTCCAGGGGTTCGAGAGGTAGTTCCTTCGGGTACCGGAGGACTACCGACTTCATCAGTTTCTGTGCGGGGTCTAGCTTGGTTGAAGTAACGGTGGTGGTGTTCTGCAGGTAAGTGTCGAGGGTGGTGGCGGAGTTCTTGTCTTTGGGGTGAACGATCATCTCCCCCTTTAGGTTGGGCCGCACTGAGAACCTGGCCAGTGGATTCAGCTTTTCCATCTCTGTGACGGCGGCATATGTTGTTTTTGCGTCCGTTTTCGTGATCCGGAATTTTGGCAGTGTCGTTGAGGGTGAGCTGGTGGTGGTGATGGGTGCCTTGGGGGCTGCTTGATGGCATTCGTTTCCCGAAAAAGCACGTCGGCGTTTCTTGTTTTCTACCTTCGTCCAGCTGTCCTCAGTGGCGGTCGCAGTGGTGGTGGAGTTGTTGGAGGTGGTGATGTTGTCCTTACTTTTCAGGGCTTCATTGAAGACGCGTAGCTGGTCTGCTTTCTCAGTGCGGAGCCTGTCGTAGTTCGGGTCGTGAGGTTGGCGGTTCAGGCGGGGATCGCGGTTAGGAGGACGTACGCGCTCCATAACCGTTGTGTGGGTTTTTTTTTTTTTTTTTTTTTTTTATAGATCCTACCTATTCCGTTTGAGTAAATAGCAGAGGAATTACAGCACTCCCCACTGGCTGGTGGTCGTAGAGTGGTTCTTGAGCTTCTCTCCCGGAGCCCCGATTGGGGCATGGCCGTATTTATACAATTTACGAGGATCAGGATTTGGGGTGAGCGTAGCGAGAGGGCCAATCACAGAGGAGGAGGCCAAGCACACCCGGCACTCTGGTCCTAGCGTTGCTACGTGTGCGTCCGCACTGGAGAGTAGGTCTACTGGCACCGCTGGCTGTACGCATCACACACCCACCAAACTGTGCGCGATAGCACTCTCTCTAACCCTCTCACCATGAACGGTTACGAGTTTGATAGCGTGGCGCGGATTCGTCCGGACACGCCGACCTGCCCCAAGAAACTAAATCTCCTAGTTCTCCAGAAGTTCTTTGAAGCTAATGGGATCGAGGGAATCACCAAGGTGGAGCGACTAAAGCTCCATGGAGACATCAGGATCACCTTCGCCGAAAAGGGCATGCCCGCCCAGCTCGCGGAGATTCCTGACATCAACGGCATCCCATTCAAGATGATTGCCTACATGTGGGACAACTTGAAGCTGGGAGTAATCTCCCACGCCGAAATTGCCCACGTGGACCAAGAAGAACTAAGTGAGCTCCTCCAGGGGCAACTCCAAGTTGTAAAGAAGCTGTCCGACACCACTGCCCTCATCGGACACCACTCCACCTTACCCGAGGAGGCTCAACTGGCGTGGGTAACTGTGCCAGTCAAGCCCTACTGCAAACCGAATCGGTGTTACAAATGCCAGCACTATGGACACACTGTAAACAAGTGTGAAGCGCAGGAGGACACCTGCTCCAAGTGTGGCAGCCCTGGACACCGCTACACGGTCTGCCCCAACGAAGAAAAGAAATGCGCTGCTTGTGGTGGCCCACACTCCTCCGCCGACCGGAACTGCCCCAGATGGAAGGAGGAGTGCAAGGTAGCCAAAGTCCGCCTCGAGAAGAAACTGAGCTACAAAGAGGCCCTCCTTGCTGTACGCTCTCAAGAAAAGAAAAAACCAGCAGAAAAGAAAAACCAAGAAAAGAAAACTCTCAAGAAGTCGCCCACCACACTGAACCAAGAACACCACGTGGTCCATGGAGCCGAAGCCCCAAACCAAGAACACCACGTGGCCCGTGGAGCTGAAGCCCGCGCGGACACCCTCACCCTCACCCTCTCTGAATTCTTCCACACCTATGAGAACCTACCTCACGAGGAAGACGAACAACAAGACCCAAACACAAACGAATGGACAATTCAAGAAAGCAAGAAGAGGAGGAGAGTGAGAAGAAAATCGACCTCAAGCTAAGAAGACCAAGACATCTCCACACAAGAAACCAAAAACTCATTCAAGCCGCCCAAGCACTGAACATCCATTGCCCAACCCAACACGCTGCACCTGACGCTTGACCTGACGCCAGCCTGGCTTTGTCTTGTCGCCTCCCGTCTGCCCCCACCCCTGAACCCCTCACGCAAGCGGTGTCTAGCCACTGCACCTGTTCTCTCCTCCTAAAATTCACTTCCATCCTCTCTTTATTCTTCCTCTGAACCTCTTTCCCCCCTGTCACTAGCATCTTCGATTCGATTCGCTGTACGCATTGGAGCCAGGACCACCATAGAGAGCAGACACGCAGAGCGACGGGGACGCCGGAGAACAAACAGACTCAGCTGATTGGCTAGTTCTGGGACCTCTCCCACCTTCCCAATTACCCTTGAAATTACAAGCACCTGACTCCATTCTCCAACTGACAAATCTGTTGATTCAATCGACACATTGAGCCTCTCCTACAGTATCGGACCTCCCTTAGGAACCCCGAATGCTGCTCAGGGGCTTGGTGTGAAGAAAGAGTCATCAGTAAGTTTTCAGACCTTTTTCTACCACTCTAACCTTTATCTTCCGTGCCGTGAAAGGACCTATTCCCCTGTCAGTTGACGTACAGGGGAGTATTCGTCTGGAAACGCCCTCTGTCCCCACACCTCGCCAGTGCGTGTTTGTGTGAAGGGTGGGGGGTCAGCACAGCCTGCCGATTCGCCTGGGGACCTCTGTGATAGTGCAGGGTCTCCCCTACGTGAGGGGCGCAGGAAATCATGGACTGTTAGGGGGGATCTCCATAAATCTCCAATTTAAACATGCCTTCAATTAAAATTAAAGTGGACCGTACCATCCAACCGTGCACAGACCTCGCCTCACTCATTTTCCAGCTGACCTTGATTTTTCAGATCCGTTCCTTCACAAACGACGAAATCATCAAAATCTTTGTACAAACTGATGAAGAGGCCGACCAATTTCACTCCCCAGAAATGAACAACAAACTGAAAAACAATGGCTTAACGGTCCTCAGCTCCCCTGAGTACCGTGCTAAATGCACCCTCATATGCAGGAACGTAATCCCACCTATTCTTGACAACCCAAACCTTTTGAATGCACTCAACTTACACAACACCTCCCAAATGACATATGCAGCCCAGATGGGAACTCTCCCCATGTTAAAAATCACTACAGCTACACAAACTGACGCCATCAAATTAAAATCCAACGGAATAAAACTCGGCAACAACATCATCCCCTCACGAAACATTGAATTCCAACACTACATGCCAGTTCACCAATGCTACAATTGCTACCAATTTGGACACAACACATACCGTTGTAGTAACACACAAACTTGTTCAAAATGTGCCAATCAAGGCCACTCATACCGTAACTGCACTGCCACTGTAACTAAATGCTGCAATTGTAAAGGCCCACACTCTGCCATCAGCAACAAGTGCAAAATCAGACTCGATAACAGCACAACACCACTCCCTCCCCGCCGACCCTCACCTTCCACTGCACCTCCCACAGCACCACCTCCTCCTCCCCACCACTCACTCCCTACTCCCACGACCCTCCCCACCCGCACTTGCTGGACCAACAACCTGACCGCCCCCCTTCCCTCCCCCGACACTGACGCAAAAATCACCACCATCATACTTCTGGCACATACCCTAAGCAACGGAAACAGAGCACTTTTTCTTAAACTGGCAATTGATGGTTTGAAGGCGAACGGCCTCCCAACCATACACATTCCTGATTCCTTCAGAACCGGTCCCGACCTCATCTTCCCCACTGCCCCCATCTCCGACCGGACCTACATGCCCCCCCCCCCACCCCCCAGAGAATCCACTGCAATCTCCCTCCGCCCCTCCACTTCTGCCATGCCCACACCTGACTTATCTCACCAATCTACCAGTACCTCACCCCCCAGAGTAATCAGCCCAAAACCTCCCGGCCCCTCCACCTCGACCTTGCCTACACCTGACTTTTCCCACACGACCACGATGAACTCCCGGACCACAAACACCCAAACTAAACCCAATCCTCCCCTAACTCCTCAGAGTCCCAAGAACAAAATGGCAGCCCATCCCCCAACAGAAATAGTGGTCAAGACCCCTAGACCAAAGAGGAAGAACATCTCCCCCCTTTCTCCCTATACACCTGACAGCAAAAGAATTATACAATACACACATCCAACTAAACCTATAATCAAAGTAAATCTATTCGGCACTACCCCAAATGAAACAGAAAACAACCCCGACACGAACCTAGCACACTCCCCTCAACCTCCCGACTCCCCCACACACAGTCACGTAGCTGCCCATCCCTCACTTGCATACACAACACTCAGACCACCACGCTCACAGTCACTCGACAATTTAGACCTCATCCCTGCACCCCACAATTTCAATTTTTAAGTACAAAACAGACCAAAAACACTCCTCCCACCTCCCTTATATTAATAACTTCCTTATAACCTCACCCAACAACTCCCCCCAAATTAAACCTAACCTCTCCTCAACCCTCACCCAACGATTCCCACCCAACCTAACCAAATCAACCTAACCTAATATTACCTAACCTCTCATCAGCCCTCACCAAACGATTCCCACCTAACCTAACCTTAACCTAACCTCTCCTCAACCCCACACCCAATGACCCTAACAATCCCCCCAAAATAAAAACCTAACACACCCAGCCGTTACTAGCAATCCCACACAAAATAAAAAATAACCATTCTACCATTAACTAACCACACCCTATCACTCCTCCCAAAACAAATACCTAACTTACCCATCCCATACTAACTCGGATGACATGTATGTTTCCCTTAGCCAATAAGGTCGAGGAGAGTTGCGCAGTACCTGCAGCAAGCCCTCTCCCTCTAGAATGTTACCAACAGTTTTATGGGCACCTCCCTTAGCCAATAAGGTCGGAGAGGTGTACCTAAAAACGGTACCATCAACGGATGATATGAACGCCTCCCTTAGCCAATAAGGTCGGGGAGGGGTGCATTGTTCCTGTACATAAACCCTCCCCCTCACAATGGGACCAGAACTCACAATACCTGCAAGAGCCACTAGCCAAAGGAAAGAATGAATGCAAATTAACCCAACTCTGCCAACCACCAACAAAACCTATAATCCTCCCAAAAGAAAAACTTAACCCACCCAACCTTACTCACAATCCCTCCTAAAAAAAAAAAAAAAAAAAAAAAAAAAAAATGCTAACTCACTATCCAATCACTAATCAACACCTTCAATCCTCCCAAAAGAAAATCTTAACCTACCCAACCTTACTCACAATCCCTCTTAAAAATCAACACCTACAATCCTCCCAAAGCAAAAACTTAATATACCCGACCTTCCTAACAAACCATACCTGACCTTATAACAATTATCCTAACCCTCCCTCTCTCTCCTTACTACATTTCCACGAAAACACATACACACTCACACAACAATCCCCCTTAAGCAATTCTAATTCACCTTAAATTAACATGCAACCGCCACCCCCGCCAATCCCTAAACATAAACTCCCCCCCTCCCACAACCAATCTCCAAACACAACACCCCCCCCCCCCACCAGTCAAAGCCCCTCATAACACTACAACTTCGAAAGCCAAATTAAACATACCCAACATCTATAATCTGCCACTGTCAACAAATCGACCTAACTCAAGACTGAAACCAAACAACCTATATCTCACTCTCGTCTCCGTTCACAATTTGACATAGCTCAAATCTGTCTCTTGCTATTACTAAATAACTCTCCTACGATACACTCATCCTTCCTTATCTACGAATACTTTGACATTTCAAGCTCAAAGATTCAAAACTCTTCCTCCAACTCTCTCCATTTCTCTCTGACATAGCTAAAAGACCCACAACTCTCAGAACCTAATCAAACATACCCCACGTCTGTGACATCCAATTCTCAATAAAATTGACCTAACTCAAGACTGAAACCACTCAACCTATATCTCATTCTCGTCTCCGTTCATAATTTGACAAAAAAGCTCAAATCTGTCTGCTGCTATCACTAAAAACTCTCCAACGATACGCTCATCCTTCCTTACTATGAATACTTTGACATTTCAAGCTCAAAGATTCAAAGAACCCTTCCTCCAACTCGCTCCGTTCCTCTTTGACATAGCTCAAAGACTTTACCTTCATCTTTCTCCAAACAACCCTACGACTAGCAAAATTTCCATATTTTCACCTTCTCTGTTTGATTTGATCGTGTGCTGCCTGTGCGTCCGTCCACCTGCGTTTCTCGGCTTGCGCCGCAGCCGTGGCGGGGCGGTTCTTCCTACGCTTTGCCAACACTGCCGAGCTGGGACGACAATCAGGGCACCCGCGTTGGCCCTTTACTTACCCGGACCTGCTCCCGCCCTCCCTCTGCCTCGTCCTGATTGTGATTGTTGCACCCTCAGGCCCCCATCTTATAATCCCTCACGCAAGCGGTGTTTAGCCACTGCATCTGTTCTCTCCTTCTAAAATTCACTTCCATCCTCTCTTTATTCTTCCTCTGAACCTCCTTCCCCCCTGTCACTCGCATTTTCTGTTCTCCTGCTGTACGCTGATTGGCTGGTAGGCGCGCGGGAGCTCAGTCGTCCCTTGTAGGGGATGGAGTCCACTACAATACTCCCCTTCCCCTACGGGCGCGGCGGGAGGCTGGAGGTTGACAGGGTTGTGTCCCACAAGGGACACATAACGGGCAGGTGAACGTACCACTCGACCACTACGGGTGACGACTCCGTCTAGTGACACAAAACCTGTGGGAGAATCAGGGGGAGGAGGATTTTGGATTAGAAGAGGTTGTACAGGTAATGGTTGTTGTGCTCCTGTCACAGCAGGGGCAACGTCACTGGCTGGGCAGACTGGGTCATGGGCAGGGGCCATGGCAGCAACACCCTCACCACCCAGCTCTCTCTACTCAACGCTTATTACCATGCTACCTACCCAGCAACGAGCTGCATTGTACATCCAATACAATATGTATACAGTGAGCACATTGTGAGTTTCCTTTCCCCATCCCATCCTGATTGTAAACCAACATCTCACCATCCCTACAAATGGTGACCCCCGGAGATTCGCACTCACACAGGATGGAGGAGAAACTGATCACTCTCCCAGTCTTCAAGCAACATGGAAGACTGGCTTATCCACACAGAAGCAGCTTTCAACGGCTCTACATCTACTGTCTCTACACCGCAGGTACCCCCTGCTACTGTCCTGCACCCTGCTGCTGTCGTGGACCCTACTGCTGTCATGCACCCTGCTGCTGTCATGGACACTCTTCCTAACGCAGCCCCTGCTCCTGACCCAGGCCCACACACCCCAGCAGGCGCATCTTCTACACCATCCTCGACACCGGCTCATACTACCATCTGAGATCCCTAGCCCGAGAATTGCTGTTCGACACCACAACCGCATCCAACCCATACGTGCACGAACTGTTAGCTATAAGAACAGCCCAGTCCCAACCATTGTAAAAATTATCAATAACTTGTAATAAACCAGTGTATTCGCTCCCAGTAAATACTACTTCTTGCACTGTCACTATGTTGAAATGCACTGTAGTTTGAGCTTTTCCCCCATCTAGTTATTATAAATCTTATTTGTATCACTTATGTTACTTGTATATTATTTGTAATTCGAAACCCACTCCCCAAATATGTAACTGTATATTTTCAGCCTTCTGGCTGCCAAGCTCTTTCAATAAACCGTTAATTATTATTATTATTATTATTATTATTATTATTATTATTATTATCTGAGGACTCTGTACCTGTCGCGAGTAAAGCACAACATTCATCGCCTCCACAACCCTCCTTCTCCCTCTTTTCTCCCACAGAACTCGTGTATCTAGACAGAGTTGCACCCCCCCCCCCCCTAGCGGCCTGCTCATCCACGCCCTCGCCGTTATGTCCCACATGTGGCATGCACCGCCCGTTCTGCCTCACATGTGGCCCGCAACTCTGCCAACCTCCAGCCTCCCGCCGCGCCCGGAGGGGAAGGGGAGTATTGTAGTGGATTCCTCCCCTACAAGCACCGAACCTTCTCGAATTCCCCAGCCTACGCCTCGAGCGCCGCTCACGGAGCGGGAGTCAACTATCTACCTACGCCTACCCCCGCCTTATAAGGCCTGACACCGCTGTGACCACTCTTCTTTCTATCCAGTGCCACCAGCAAGCAACACCTCCTTCGCGCCAGCCGTGCGGCTGCCGCTCCCGCCAGCGACCTTGGCGTCCCTCAAGCCGCGTGCCCTCACTCTGGGCACCCTCACCACCCAGCTCTCTCTACTCAACGCTTATTACCATGCTACCTACCCAGCAACGAGCTGCATTGTACATCCAGTACAATATGTATACAGTGAGCACATTGTGAGTTTCCTTTCTCCATCCCATCCTGAGTGTGAACCAATATCTCATACCCCCACAGTACTATTAACAAAATCACTGAAAGTCTGAAATAAGTCTTCACCCCGAGTTTTTCCTTTTAATGGTAGAATTTTGGCAGTTCCTCTTTGGTACTCATGTCTTTAAACACCATTCTCATGAAAATACATAATCGTGATATATCAACCGCATTAGTAGACTCATCAAATTGTAATGAAAAGAACACACACTCACGTATCTCTTTATTCAGTTGTTCACCCAAATCCTCAGCCATAAATTCACAGCGCCTCATGACAGTGTTTCTTGATAACTGAACATCCTTAATATAAAACAGTATTTCAGACTTATTTTTGAAATTTTCAAACAACGAATATGCTGCTTCTAAAAAGGCCTCTGAATATTTCTCTATCTTGAAATGTTTTTTTATGCTTTGTAAGTGCTCGACTCACCCTATGAGGGCTTCTACTGCCACCATTTATGAGGGCTTCTGTGTGCCAGTAACAATTCCTTTTACTCTTACTTATCATCATTGGTAGCGTGACGATAGGAGGCTCGTGGGTAGGTGTAATGATAGTATCGAGCAATAGGGAAGAAATAACGGTAACTACTGTAGGTAATTAATAGACACAATTATACAAATACAAAGTTTATTTAACATGAATATGAAATTAAGAGAAAGGATTTATTTGTACTAACAGACGAAATCTAGTACTAGGCCCTCAGGCTCAACATACTCACACCATTACTGGGTGGACATAATAACACTTCCAACCCTACTGGGTGGACATACTCAACACACAACTATTATAGTCACTTAGCACCATAAATACTAGGGCAACTGCCACTACAACACTCAGTCGTCAGGGGTGATACTCAAGCAACAGCCATGGGGTCCAGCCACCATGGAGTACTATCCGACGAACTCTGGAGATCCCAGTGGATTAATTCCACCACACAAATAGCCCTACTGAGTTAGACACTCATCCACCAATGATGGGGGCTGGTAGTGGTGGGTGGCTTGGTGATCCGGCGTCACCTCGTGGGCCGAGTGTTAGGGCTAGACGAGCCAGCTATGGGGCTATAGGTAGTCTGAAGTGTCTGACGGTCGGGTCTCACGAAGGTAACTGATCCTACTGGACCTCGGACATCTTCCCAGACATTGTGGATACAACATCCACCCTACAGACACGGCCTAGGCTGCGTTAGGGACCTGTATGGATGAAGGGACGGGCACTTACTAACCGGTGACAACAACATCACGTTTCAGGGGACGTTAAAGACGTAAATATGACTTCACTCAGAGCATATCAACTAAGTTACTGTAACGCTTGCACAAGCAACTATTAATTGGGTCAAATCACTTAAAGAAGGGCAAATTACAACACAGCGTGGAATGGCATACCTGTATGGATGAAGGGACGGGCACTTACTAACGGTTGAAATGTCCGCGGCGCCCTCACTCAAAACAGGCCAGGGAGTCCACCTACTCCTATTCCGATGAATTAATTTACTGTACACTCTAACGTTGAAACTGAGACTATGAACTCATTTTCATTCTCTACTATTATCTTCACTAACAATGCTCTGACTCAGCAAAATTAAATTGATTACAAAGTGTTGGATGGCAACAGGTCCCAGCATACAGCGTCTGCTCCCATAGACAAAGGCTGCTCATCGGTGACGTCACCAAGGAACCGAGAAAACGGAGGACGTTTCCACTGGGGGACTCGGAAGGTTTTGTGGACGTTTGAGCGTAATATGAATCCTTAAGGTTTTCAGGTTAGCTCTTATCATGACCATTACAAAGCTTCCTCCTTCCTCAAGATTTATATTACGCGGTAACGTTCAGAAAACACGTAAGTAGTGACAGACACATTAAATCATTAATATAAAGTATGAATGCTCATACAAAACATTGCACCAATTATATCAATAAAAATAGAAAAATAATTCCCTACCGGTGGTCAGGATTAGGTACAAGAAATGGAAATCTGTTAACATACTACTAGAATGTGAAACACCTTCATAAAAAAATATTTTGGGATACATATTACAAAATAGCACCAAAAATAATAGCACATGGGGTTAGGTACATCATGTCATAATAATACTGAATGGTGGTAAATACATCATATCATATCATAATAATAAATGGTGTTACGTACATCATATCATATAATAATAAATGGGGTTACATACATCATATCATATAATAATAAATGGTGTTAAGTACATCATCATAGAAAAATAATGATTTGAGTTAGATACCTCATATCAAATAATAATAACAAATGGGGTTACATGTTACAAAATATACCCTGACATCGGTAGATAAAGTGCACACTCAAAATTTCCTTACAGAACTCAAATTTCAATGTTCATAGATCATGAAAGTTTCTTTTACGGGATTGGTCAACTGCATACAGGACACACTGAGATTTAACATAGATTTCTCAAGCTAGGACATAGACGAACGGACCCCATCAAGTCAAAGGAATGATTTGTTGCCCTTAATCTAAAGAGTTGTGTCGCATTCGCGAGAGGCAGCACCATTCCAGGGACTCCGAACGAGCGGGTATTCCCAAGAATTCAATGCTAACGAAACGGTCCTCATGAGAACACTACCAAACCAAAAACTGTCTGTACTTATGGCATTTGCCATGTAGAAGTAATAGCACCATATTTCTATGCCCGACTACTCCCTGAAAGTCACGAACTCTACACCTATATACCAACAACACCCAGCCTAAGTAGGACTTACCAACCGGAACTTGAGAATTCACCACTGGTATCTTTACTCATACTAGTAACAGATACCCTTCAGATGATTGCATAACTGCCAATACATCTTCCAATCTCTGTCTTTACTGCAAATTGACCCTTCCTCTGCAAACTACTTTTAATAAAAAAAATCATCAATTCTTTACCTCTCCCTTTACCACAAGTTACTTATAACTGATTGTGCACTTCATTATCAACCAATCAGGGTCACTTAAGCTCACTGCTTCTTAAAGATCCAGTCTAACCACTGGTTTTCTCCTCCTTTACCCATGGCTTTAGCGAGTTTAGCCAGAAGAGCTTGGGCTTCTGTTGCTAGTTCAACAGCGGTTTTGGCCATCATGGTCCCCTGATTCACGTTAGCATCTGCCATCGTGTTACAACAAATCACTACTATAACCCACTTTAAATACAATAACGTGCACAGTGCTCACTCAAGACCCAAGGACTGGTACTAATTTTCTGCAATACCACTAAACATTCCATGCATCAACTATTCAAAATACTGTTCAGATTATTAATCTCCCAAAAGATAATATTATTGCATGAAAACTTCACTGAGACACTTTGCCATTCACACACTCAGTATGGTGCAACACTGCGTGAATACTTCACGAATTTCTGTACTCACAATTCTGGGTCCATACACTTGTATAACACTTTCCATATACCGTATCACCATAAGGTCCTCACATATATAATACTGTACTCTGAAAGTATACTGGCATTAGAGTTCACATAACATACGTTTCACCAAATAATGAACCGTTAGCACCTGATTAAAATAAACTTTAAAATTATAGCGTATACATAGAAATATTAATATGAGGAACTGTAAAATGCCCTGAGATATTAAGTAAATGGAATATATATCCTACCTAACACATAACTAAAGAATATTACAAGTACAGAATTAGCATCCACTTAACCTTTGCATATAGTGCAATGCTTCTGTTAGCACTCAGAATTAAAACACTGGGCACTCACACGATGGAACATTTCACAACTAGTGCCACGGCCCAAACATGTATTCACTGTCTGTAAGTAATACTGAGTTAACAACGGAAAAAAAAATTTGGCAGACTGTTACACATCAAAATTCTTCCAATATTAATGAACCTTATTCACACTCTACACTCAAGTTATTGTTGCAGGTATCATTTACTTTAAACAAGACTTTTTTCTAACCTAACTCCAAGGTATTTCTTTGAACTTATTTCACTTTCTCTGCAAACCACCACAAAAAGCTGTACCTCGGAAAAAATATGGGACAAAATTATTAGCAATCTGAAATACTCATTAGTTACAGTGGAATGGTTATTAAATACCCGTACAGAAAAATGATTATCACTCAGTTAAAAACTACAGTATCACAGTCATTCCTCCCAACTCGATACTATGTTCATTACATCCCACCGCTGCCACCATTTATGAGGGCTTCTACTGCCACCATTTATGAGGGCTTCTGTGTGCCAGTAACAATTCCTTTTACTCTCACTTATCATCATTGGTAGCGTGACGATAGGCGGCTCGTGGGTAGGTGTAATGATAGTATCGAGCAATAGGGAAGAAATAACGGTAACTACTGTAGGTAATTAATAGACACAATTATACAAATACAAAGTTTATTTAACATGAATATGAAATTAAGAGAAAGGATTTATTTGTACTAACAGACGAAATCTAGCACTAGGCCCTCAGGCTCAACATACTCACACCATTACTGGGTGGACATAATAACACTTCCAACCCTACTGGGTGGACATACTCAACACACAACTATTATAGTCACTTAGCACCATAAATACTAGGGCAACTGCCACTACAACACTCAGTCGTCAGGGGTGATACTCAAGCAACAGCCATGGGGTCCAGCCACCATGGAGTACTATCCGACGAACTCTGGAGATCCCAGTGGATTAATTCCACCACACAAATAGCCCTACTGAGTTAGATACTCATCCACCAATGATGGGGGCTTGGTGATCCGGCGTCACCTCGTGGGCCGAGCGTTAGGGCTAGACGAGCCAGCTATGGGGCTATAGGTAGTCTGAAGTGTCTGACGGCCGGGTCTCACGAAGGTAACTGATCCTACTGGACCTCGGACATCTTCCCAGACATTGTGGATACAACATCCACCCTACAGACACGGCCTAGGCTGCGTTAGGGACCTGTATGGATGAAGGGACGGGCGCTTACTAACCGGTGACAACAACATCACGTTTCAGGGGACGTTAAAGACGTAAATATGACTTCACTCAGAGCATATCAACTAAGTTACTGTAACGCTTGCACAAGCAACTATTAATTGGGTCAAATCACTTAAAGAAGGGCAAATTACAACACAGCGTGGAATGGCATACCTGTATGGATGAAGGGACGGGCACTTACTAACGGTTGAAATGCCCGCGGCGCCCTCACTCAAAACAGGCCAGGGAGTCCACCTACTCCTATTCCGATGAATTAATTTACTGTACACTCTAACGTTGAAACTGAGACTATGAACTCATTTTCATTCTCTACTATTATCTTCACTAACAATGCTCTGACTCAGCTATCGAAAGCAAAATTAAATTGATTACAAAGTGTTGGATGGCAACAGGTCCCAGCATACAGGGTCTGCTCCCATAGACAAAGGCTGCTCATCGGTGACGTCACCAAGGAACCGAGAAAACGGAGGACGTTTCCACTGGGGGACTCGGAAGGTTTTGTGGACGTTTGAGCGTAATATGAATCCTTAAGGTTTTCAGGTTAGCTCTTATCATCACCATTACAACCCTGAATGATGCAATGGTTGCTACCCTTGATTTTGAGCTGGCTTCTGTAAAAAGAGCTTGTTGTGCAGAAAGCTGTGATTTCAGTTCATGAACTTTCCTCTTTCATAGGTCACTTTTGGGTGGGAAATCATTATCATACTTCTTGTGAAAACTTTTGAAATGCCTTTCAGGATTTTCTTTCTTAGCTAGAGCTGGAGACGCATGGCAGATCAAGCACAGACACTTCAAATTATTCATGGTAAAAAAATAGTCTTCTTCCCATTCATTGTGAAAATGGTAAATTTGGGTATTTTTGTTACTTGGTCCAGAACTCATTTTTGGTTCAGTTGATGGCCAATAACCTATATTTGGAAAAGATTAAGTCGTGCGTGAATACGAAAAAAAAATTTTTCCATGACTTTTCCTACATGAATATGAGAATCACTAACATAACAGCGTAACGTTCTTAACTTCTTTTTTTTATAAGCAATTGTCATCGACTAGTGTGGACACTTCTGTCTACTCTAGGGTTGCGGCGAGAACTGTCGCTAAGCTAAAAAGTCAGTAATTCTTGTAATCACCCAAGACTTTTCCATAACAAGAGGCAGCACCTCACACTTCCAAGTATTGCAGATGACTGAAAATCACTGCATTGTTGGTGACAAGTGTGTAGGCTCGCTGGGCAAGGTTGCCAAATATGATTCTCTCTCTCTTTACTTTTGACAAAACTCCTCAATATCGAGTCGACTTTTTCATTACCAAATTCATTAATACAAGGTTTAACGTGTATTTGTAAACTTATAAAAGCAAATACCTGCCTAGTTTTAGCCTACAACTGATGACAACTTGCTGATCAGTTTCCTCGCCAGGAACCAGCCAGCACCTGCCCGTATGAACGCGAACACTTCCTATCAGGTTCCGCCACACACAGCATGGTACAGACGAAGTTTTTTTTGTATGTATCTCTCTGGTGTGTCCACAATGATAATCCATTCCCAGAAAAAATCTAAACAAATATAATATCCCAATGATTATGAGTAAAATTTGAAGAGAATTTTTGTATGGCAGCTTAAGAAGGATGGATCATTAAGTTTAACTTTGCCATGCGATCGACTGGAGAAGATCTTGCGATCGACCAGTCGATCGCGATCGACAGGTTGGCCACCCCTGCCCTAGACTTTTAAAAACTATACACATGAGATTGGTTAGTTTAAAACGCATTTATGGCAGCACTAATGAATCTGCAGGAGAGCGAGGTTGGTGAGTTGTTGACCAGTCATCTGGTTACGTAAGTGAATCTTCTGATGGCGAAGAATACTAAATGAACGTTGCAATGTAACGACCACGGTCATACACGTCAGTTAGCGCCAAAATCAAATGATTCATATTACGCTCAATAGCCCACAAAACATGTAACTCTGCTTTCGTTTGAGTCCTCCATCTGAGGAGTCCGTTTTCTCATCACTTCAAGACGCCTCACTCCTCCGTTATCCCATTTTCTCTGACTTACTGAAACCAACCTCTCTATAAAATGAATTTGAATGTGAGAGAGAACACCATTGTTTTGAGTCAACTTAGATATGTCTGTTTATAGTTGGAACATTCAAGATCCATTGTGAGTGGTGTTGAACGCTTTAACTGTCCTTATTGTTAGTAAAACGTGTCAAGTAAGTGAGTGTCACGTTTGCCAGCTAGAGTGGCGTATTTTATGTCGTCCGTGGGGACATCCATGAGTTTCTGATCGCGCCTGAAGATATATCATTTTGTCGCCCCGACATCAGAGAATCTGATGTTTATAGTTTAGTTAGTGTCAGTTGTCTATTTAAGAAAGTCCTTAATCTCCTGAAATAAACTGTCCAGGCTAAAGGTCCATAACAGTCCCGGCCCTGACATGGTGCATCCTAGAGTGCTAAGAGAGCTGTGCAACGAGCTTGCAGAGCCCCTGAAGATTCTGTTTTGTAAATGCCTGGATGAACAAATGGTCCCCAGTGAATGGAAAGTGGCTTATGTGAGTCCGATCTTCAAGAAGGCGATAGTCACTCCACGAACAACTATAGACAGGTGAGCCTGACCAGCATAATATGTAAATTACTTGAGAGTATTATCAGAGATGCCGCGATGGAACATCTACTACGAAACAACCTTGTAAAAGATTGCCAACACGGTTTTATGCCGGGGCGCTCTTGCTTAACACAATTGCTCAAGGTATTGGATATTTGGACCCATATTCTAGAACGGGGTGGTAATATCGACAATATTTACCTAGATTTTGCCAAGGCTTTCGACAGTGTACCCCACGAAAGGCTGAAAATCAAACTGGAAGGGTACGGAATTCGGGGAAATGTCCTAGCGTGGATAGAAGACTTTCTACATGACCGCAAGCAGTGTGTGGTGATTAATGGCACGAAATCGTCATCTGTACCTGTAACAAGTGGGGTACCGCAGGGTAGTGTATTGGGCCCGCTGTTGTTTGTTTGTTTCATAAATGACATGCCTGACGTTGTACACTCCTCCATACAAATGTTTGCCGATGATGGCAAGTTATTTCGGGAAATTAAGAACCAAGCGGACTGTGAAGAGCTGGAGAAGGACCTCTGTGGGCTCCAGGAATGGTCGAAGAAATGGCTGCTGAGAGTCAATGTCACGAAGTGTAAGAGGATGCACCTGGGGCGTACCAACGGTAAGGAGGCGTATCATATGTCCCAATGGGATGAAGAAAATGCACTTGTTGAGACTGTGTGTGAGAAGGACCTAGGTGTGTATGTTGACAATGAGCTGAAGTTCTCGGGCCATTGTGAGAAGAAGGTAAATCAGGCAAATAAATTATTGGGTCTTATAAGAAGGTCGTTCAGATATCTAGACGGTCCGTCCCTCGTGACGATCTTCAGGAGTGAAGTGCTTCCCCATCTGGAGTACTGTCACCCCATCTGGTCCCCGAGATATGCTAGGGGCTGTCAGTTGGTTGAAAATGTTCAAAGGAGGGCCACCAAACTGGTGCCTGCACTTCGGCACCTCAGCTACCCTGAGAGATTGGAGCGCCTGAACTTGCCTAGCTTATACTACAGACGGGCAAGGGGGGACCTAGTTGCGGTGTATAAGCATCTCAGGGGGCACTACTCAGTTGAGTGTCCTTACTTGGAGCTGGCGGACGCTCGCCCCACAAGGGGTCACAGCTCAAGATTGAAGAAGCTGCAAGTCCAGAAAACCGTGAGGGCAAACTTTTTCGGAGTGAGGGTTGTAAACTCTTGGAACAATCTACCAGAGAGTGTTGTGACGGCACCGAGTGTGAGCTCTTTCAAGAGAAGACTTGACCAACACTGGAGCGGGTTCAGGTACATTCAGTAACCGGTGCATGCCCAGTATTTGCCAACAGTGCGTGACAGAGACGTGACCGATCGCCCGGGCGGCTAGCGAGCCGATCTTTTGGTGAAGAATATAAATGAAAAGAGACGTGACCGATCGCCCAAGCGGCTAACAAGCTGATCAGTGGCGAAGAGGATAAAAGTAAAAAAAGTAAACATTATGTCAACTTGTATAATCTCCAAGATCTAACGTCTCCCCGTGAATAGCTCCTTTTTGGCCTCGGGCCTGAGCTCGCAGAATTAATGTTATCAACGTGTATATTCCACCTTTTCCTGGCAAGCTCAACCTCTGATTAGATTATATGAATAGACATAGGAAATTACCCTGATCAGGAACACCGGAGTTCATAACTAAGTATACGGTGGTCCAAAATGGTAGAGAAGGTATGTTGTTGGTAAGATCCACCTTTCTGGTATGAATACGGAGGCCCAAGCTGTCCCGCGGGTGCACTATATACCTCTACACGAGGGATATTCACGCGTTCGTGACGCTTCCTCAACGTATCTCCAGGTATGTTAACGTGTGTTCCACGCCGCCTATTAATTCGGTTTAACTTAGTAAATTTTGTGAATATCAGTGTTCATGTTTTAAGATAGTAACTCCTGTGCCAATTAAGTCGAGAAAAGTAGAGATTTAGATATCGTCTGGACCGTTGCCAGACGTATGTTTTGTGTAGTTGAAGTTAATTATTGACGCATTCGTGACTCTTCCTCAACGTATCTTCAGGCCCATGTGTTGAAGCTGAATACTCATCGGCTACCGTGGGTCGGTAGCCGGGTTGGACGATGCCGTGAATTCAACGGGATTAAACTGGGAAGCCCGTTTCCTGCAACTCAGGCGCCAGCTCCCTTGGCGTGTGTCGGTCTACAACCGACCCCCTAACAGCAATCTTCATTTGTTATGGAGACACCCGGGATATATACCCTGAGGCACTCCTCACAGTTACATGGGCCTAAGTATTATTGTATCTTGATTGAGGGATTAATTAACAGAAATATGGACATCCCAGGTTAAGTAGTGAACCCATAAATGTTGATATTACCAGGAAAGATGTTATGTGAGTTGAGTAGCCTACATGAACTGAAGGAAAAGCATCATGTTGTTCATGCCGATAGAACGTGATGTTATAAGTTGATTTGGGATATTGTCAAGTGTCATATAATCATTTGAAGTGACAATGGAATAATATATTGATTGTTAAATGTTGTAACCAAGAATTGAAGATGTAGTTTGTTACTTATAAAAGTAAGACCTGCGGGTCCAGTGTTATCTGACAGCGTGTGATAATTTCTAAATCTTACTTGTCAAAGAACTAATACAACAATTGTCTAATGAAGTAATAAATACTTGGAGGTGTTTAATGAGGTAATAAGTTCTTGAAGTGTTTGATGACTTAATAAGTAAATTGCGGTTCTGTTTTGTCTGAGTGAATCTAAGATGCATCTTATCCACTCACTGTGTTAATAAATATTGAATTAGTAATCTACGAGTATCACCACTCTACTCCTTCTAAACATTGGTTCCCAGAAAATAAGACTTACTCACGTGCCTAGAAGCTCGCTACCTAACAGTTAACTAAGGTATTTTATATTCTAATAAAATCTTGGGTGGTGGCAGGCTACCGCTGTAAGTATAATAAGTGTGGTAATAAGAAAGACATGGTTCCCAGGTTAATCCATGGTTTAGAATATAACTAGAACAAAATATATGGAAGAGAATATAATATATGAAATAAATGAAAAGGAAGAACATTGACTTGGAAAATATAAGCAGAGAAGCATAAAAGTTACTTATATAAGAATATATAAGAATATAAGGTATATAAAGATAAAGAATATATAAGAATATGAGGTATATAAAGATAAAGAATTTATAAAAATATAAGCAAGAATCTATAAGAATAAGTATATATATAAAGAATTGAAGAAGGATAACTATGTAACACAGGATACTCATTGAAAAGAATGCTACAAGAAGATATAAGTATATGAATAAATAAGAATACTAACAGAAAAGAATATCTGGATGGTAAATTATAAAATGAGAAGAACTCGGTCCGTTACAGCAACAGTGGCCGTGAAGACTCGCATGGTCAACAGAGTATGGAAGTCCTTGAGGATAATATTGTTCAGATCCTCCTCCTTTCACCGCTTACCCAGCTTCCATCGGTGGTACCAGCGGCTAGGGCCATATGAACAGAAGCAGTAGATATCTCACAAGTGTTGTCGAATTACACTGGCTGTCCAGCCAGTCTCCGGTAATTCCACGACGATCGATATCAGTGGGCAGACACACAGCAGGCAGGCAGATTTCCACCTGGTCACAGAAACACACTTGTGCACTGTAGTCTTCCTTAATAAGCACTAATTCTTCACAACACTGTTCACGGGGTATGTCTTCACAACTGGGTAATGCAGAGAGACCTGGTAGTTGTAGCATTAGTAAATATGACAAATTTTGTGACAAAAGGTACCGGTATGGCTAGCACAAGGATAGAACCAGACAATGTGATGTAGTCGTGGCCAGAATTAGGCTAGGATACAGACACATCTGGCAAGTTAGTGACTCTTTACCCATACTGGGAGACTCAGCATGTAAAGTTTATGATAAACCTTTAAAGCATACACTTGAACACTATATTATTGAATGTGATACTGTCAAAGACTTCAAGCTACCTGGCTTATTGTATCATGAACTATGTAATTACTACATTGAATCAGGAGAGCTTGAGGACATTCTTGCTGTTTTTCCAAAATTTGCTAGCCTACACTGATTAGTCCTCAAATAGAATATGACTTCTACTATATATGAATCACTGTCCTGCATGGCAATGAACAGTGATATCACCCACATGACTCTGACCTATATACTGTATACTGACAATAAATATAATTTACTTTTTTTTTGCATGAACCTCTGTCCTGACTGAATTACTCAGAATAGGCAAACTGCACTCCAAGCTTTGCCAATAAATTTGTTAACCGTTGTCTTCACAACTAGACTTCTCACTTCGCCCAAGCGGCTAACAAGCCGATCAGTGACGAAGAGGATAAAAGTAAAAAGTAAAAGTGAATATGTAGTCACTACACTACCAGTGTACAACTCCTTAGTCTTTTCACTTTGTACTGTTCACAACAATTCCACATGTGACATTACCCACATGAATCTGACCCTCCCCCTCTCTCTATTTATACTGCCAGATTCTGGGGTCACTAAATCTAAGGGGATAACTTAACTCTAATCTTAATTTCTAAGGGTCGATGCCACCAGACCCCCTCTGGACAGCATGTAGCTCGTTAGGTAGCGGGCAGAGTGGACTAGGCATTGGGTTAGGTTTTCCATTGACCAGATCGATAAGGGTAAAGAAGGGTGAAACCATAACATGTCTTAATTGATTTATTTCTTATAAACATACTGGTAAGAAACACATACAACCACACTGTGGACCATAATTCCAAGGCCTGTCCCAGGGTATAGCACTGGCGCCTCTAACAACTGTTGTTATGGTCGGTTACACTCCGACCCGAGGTGGGTTTGGGGTCCTCGGCCCACGAGGTAGAGTAGAGCCGATTAATCATGCCGAATCAGCGCCATCACTCCTATATTGACCACTGATGGGTATCCACCGGCTCCGAGCGACCGGTGGGTTTCAATTAAGCCCACCCTCGACCTGGAGACAAACGAGGCAGCGTCACGGGACTGAGAAACATGACAACACCAACAAACTCTCTTGTCTAGACGACAGACGTATTTAAGTTATTTTACTTCTACACTGGGTGAATGACAATTCAACTGTTAAATCATGAACACTGGTGAACACTGATATTCACTACAATTGACTGAATTAACTGAATGGCTAGGGAACACAGAACATACCTGGAGACAAACGGGGCAGCGTCAGGGGACGCGCTCCCTAGCCATCTTGAGTTTATATACCCCTGAGTTGCCAGTGATCGCTACTCACGCAATGACAATAATCACAAACAAACTAACTGTTACTCATTCAAAGATGACCCTCAGTTGACAAAGGTCTGGCGAATTACTAAAGTTGATTTAAACAGACTAATTCAAGGTTGCGTTTGCCAGTAGAGAGTGCAATAAACGTAGTGACAACTGTGTTCGAAGGCGGGACAGTGATCCTGAGGGTAAAACAGGTGGGAAATACACGTCTCTCCTGAGATTCTACAAGCGCGGTGGATTTGAATATTATGTCGCGTAATATGAATTAAAATGGGTTCTAGGAATGACAAAGATGTGCGCAGTACATAGCCTTCCCCTTCCAAAGATTCATATTATGCGAAATAATATGCAAAGCACTAACGCTGTAGTGTACATACATTTTACAACATCCTAACAGTTCGTGATTACAGTACCTTAATACATAAAACAAAACCTAAGGAGACTTAAACGTTTCATACTCGAGTCTCCGCTACCTATATCTGCAACAACTTATCAATTACACTATTTCAGTACAATATAGTACAGTATAAGCAACATGTCCCTCGCAGTTCGTCAGTGTTACCTCAACATATTTTGGCACTAACACATAAACAGTGACTCTGACAGTACAGATACAACAAAGTACTCTGTATGAAATTACATATACTCAGGAATTTAAATTCTTGTCTATGAATGGGAAATTAGTTACATCAGACACATCCTCCGAATACAACTTCGTTTCAATAATAATTCACCTTTCCCACACAAAACTGTGGTTCTACAAGTACGCAATGGGGCTCATAACACAAAACACGTATTTTCTATCTCACAGTTCACAAGAATTGGGATTTCAAAGTCGGGGTGACTCCCTCACCTGGAGTGAGTCAGCAACCCAAAAAAAATTCTGACACACATAACTGAGATTTTCCCTTTCGACAACATAGGCAGCAACTGGATTTCCGGACTTCAGTTCATAAGAACTGGGATTTATAATGTTGGGGTGACTTCAGTACGACTGACGAAGTCAACAACCCAAAAAAAACATAGACAGTTCCATCACGGAGTCACGCTCACAAAAAAGAATCAGTGGTAATATGGTAATACTTTACGAGACTGTCCCCTCAGTACTCAACAAATGTTCACTGTCTTTTCAATTGCAATGATTTCAACACTTATCACTTCACAATGTACTCTGTTGTACTCACAAATGGGGGGTCCTTACATGTACTTTCACCAATCAATTTTCAAAGATTGCGTTCTTTTCCAGATGTCCATGTCACCAAAGGGTCTTCAACTCATCAAAGCAATTGCTGAAATTATACATGTATTAGATCTCAAATAAACATAAAACACACTTAATGACAATGCCTGTAAGTCTACAGTGCTAGAACTAATGCCCTTGACATTAAAATCATACTCTAAAAGAAACAACACAAAAACACAATATACTCGGAAATATAACACAACTTGTACATATAAATTCACTTTGTCTAAACTAACATCAACTTAGAACTAAACACTTCCACTTGAAATCAAAACAAATACATCCAAAATATGTCACAATTTCAAATAACACCCCGTTACATAACCTTAGTACAATTTTGGCCTTCCGGTGACACTCCCAACCACTGTCCACCACACTCTTAACACGGCAGATGTTCACTACTCATTGTCTGTAAATATCAAAGTGTTAATTCGGGTGATAACAACAATTGCTATGGTACCAGTGCAGAAAGGCACCCAAAAAAAATTTACCTTGGCATACAACCAACACTTTTCTGAGATTTCACAAAAGACTGCAAAAAAATTTAGGTAGCTAACCTCTGTTTTCAGACATTTTCAGACACTTTTCAATACATTTTGCTGTACACTTTACTTTAAAACAGATTTCTAATTTTCTCGAGGCCCATGTTCTAACCTAACTCCAAATAAAGTATTTGCCGTGAACTGTTTTCAACATCTCCGTAACCTCAAAAAAAAATTTTTGCACAGAATCACACTATACTGTACACTGGGAAAAATTTCCATTACAAGATTATTAGCACTCTGAAATATTCATTAGTTACAGTGACATGGTTAGGTAGATGCACGGAGAAATGGTTATTACAGCTCACATTTAAACACAAAAATTACCCACAGTATCACATTTATTCCTCCTGATCTGATACCATGTAAATTACATCACCTCCGTGCCACCTGTGTAAGGGGGCGGGTTTTTTTTCCAACACCTACACCACCCTTACCTTACTTCCTTACTTCTCTATTATTGTTCTTTTTCTGCAACTTAAATCACAGCTTCAATTCCCTCGGATTTGATCAATGATTAAAAACCATCCCACCGCTGCCACCAATTTATACTGCCAGATTCTGGGGTCACTAAATCTAAGGGGATAACTTAACTCTAATCTTAATTTCTAAGGGTCGCTGCCACCAAACCCCCTCTGGACAGCATGTAGCTCGTTAGGTAGCGGGCAGAGTGGACTAGGCAATTACCCATGTGCCTAGACCCTCGACCATGCTACCAAAAGAATGTCCATGCTACCAAAAGAATAGGTGACGGAACTGAGAAAGAGTAAGACTAAGAAGTAAGTAAGATGAGGGTGGTGTAGATACAAGGTGGGAACCCGCGCCCTCACAACATCATTAAACAACTGTTGTATTATTTCTTTCACAGATAAGATACAGTAGTTATTACACATGTTCAGATCGGACTGGGCCCTCAGGTCTAACTTTACAAGTAACAAATTGTATCTTCAATTCTTGGTTACAACATTTAACAATCATTATGTTATTTCATTGCTAACACAGCTGACGATATGATACACTTGTCAATATCCCCAAATTAACTTATAACATCATGTTCTATAGGCATGAACAACATGGTACTTTTCCTTCAGTTCATGTACTCAACTCACATAACACATTTACTGGTACTATCAATATTTATGGGTTCACTACTTAACCTGGGATTTCCATATTTCTGCTAGTTAATCTGTCAATCATAGATACAATAATACTTTGGCCCATATAACTATAAGGAGTGCCCCAGGGTATAACCCTGGCGTCTCCACAACAAATGAAGATCGCTGTTAGGGGGTCGGTTGTAGACCGACACACAGAGACTCGGCGAGGGAGTCCAGCCTAGTTCTCAGGGGCGGTGTCTGCGGACTCACACAGTTTAATCCTGCCGAATTGACGACATCGTCCAATACAGCTACCGATCCCCAGTAGCTGATAGGTATTCAGGTAACACACACACTGGGCCTGTGATAATTTTGGAGAGCATCAGAGAAGATATAATAATAACTCAATCACAAACAATCTTTTGTCTAGCAACGACAGACAACATTTAAGTTATATTAATTCTTTCACTGGGTAAATGACTATTTTACTGTCACAACATGAACACTGATATTCAGAAAATCGGCTAAGTTAAACTGACTTAACATGGTGGCGGGAAATCTTACACATACCTGTGATAATTTTGGAGTGCGTCAGAAAAGGTGACGAGCTTATATACGGCTAACTGGCAACTCACACATGCCAGAAATCGCTAATCACGCAATGACAGAAATTACATTTACCTCAATTGCTGCACATTTAAATATGAAACTCAGTTGCCACGGGTCAGGCGAATTTCTTAAGTCGTTTTACATAATCCAATCAGAGAATGAGCTTGCCAGGAAAAAGGGGAATTACACACGTTGATAACTTTAGTTTCACAACTGGGCGGGACTTCTAGACAAGGAGCCTTTATGCATATACGTTGAGATCTTTGAATTTAGGAGTTTGACATGTTCTTCTCAGGAGATAAATGACTTTCTTAAATTGACAACTGACAATAACTAAACTACAACCATCAGATTCTCTGGTGCTTGGGCAACAAAATAATCTAACTTAAGTAGCAATTGGAAACTCATGGCTATTCCCAAGGACGAAATCATGAGATGTCAGTCATACAGGCAGACTTGACTCTCACTTACTAGACAAGTGTTACTAACAAAAAAGACAGTTGAAGCTTTCAACATCGCTCACAAAGGATCTTGAATTCTTTAACTGTAATCAAACATATCTAAGTTGACTTAAAGCAATGGTGTTCTCCCTCACATTCAAATTCGCTTTATAGAGAAGTTGATATCAGGAAGTCAGAGAAAATGGGATAACGGAGGACTCAGGCGTCTTGAAGCGATGAGAAAACGGATGCCTTAGATGGGAGACTCAATAAAGAAGGCATAGCTTCATGTTTTGTTGGTTATTGAGCGTAATATGAATCGTCTGATTTTACGTTAACTGACGTGTATGACCGTGGTCATTACACATGTTGTAACAGTAAAACTGTCATTTACCCAGTGAAAGAATTAATGTAACGTAAATATCTTCTGTCATTGCTAGACGAAAGATTGTTTGTGATTGAGTTATTATTGTCACATCTCTGACGCTTCTCCATCATTATCTCAGGCACAGTCTGTGTTGCCACCACTACCGAGGTTTGGTAGCCGCCCATGGGCAAGATGTTCATGGAAGGATGTCTTTAATAAGGCAAAACTAGAATCTGAGGACAGGAACAGCCAGGGAAGACCGTGCTACGATACTACAGCGAGTCTACCACGGGTGTTACTAGCAAGCGAGCCTCGGCTCGGCTGTGTGTAGTCAACTACCCGCGCCCAATGGGCTCAGTATTATCTGGTTCATTGATCTTCGTTATATATACCGAGCAGTATTGGTATTACCAGTAATACCGTGTTATTGGGGCTGTTGGGAGTGCATCCTCCATATGGCCTACCAGCTGAGTTCTATCTATTATTATTCATGTATATGATTGGGGATAATTAGCTGAAATATAGTTATCCCAGGTTGAGTAGTGATCCCATAAAAATTGATAGTATCAGTAAATATGGACGTGAGTTGAGTACATCAACTAAAGGAAAAGTGCCATGTTATTCATCCCGAAATAACATGTTGTTATAGATAATATTTTAATTCAGGATATTGTCAAGTGTGTCATATAACCATTTGTATTGACAATGAAATAATATAATGCTTGTTTAATGTTGTAATCAAGAATTGAAGATTTAATTTGTTACTTGTAAAGTAAGACCTGAGGGTCCAGTCCTATATAAACGTGAAAAATAACCATCTTATTTGTCAATGAAATAATACAACAGTTGTTTAATGATGCAATAAGTAATTGAAGATATATTTTATGAATGGTAAAGTAAGACTTAGGTGGTCTCGTCTTGTCTGAGTGTGCTTAATTAACATCTTGTTCACTCCTTATGTTAATAAATATTAAATTAGTAAACTACGAGTATCACCGCTCTATTCCTTCTACCCATTGGTTCTCAGAAAATAACCCTTGTAACTCATGTGCCTAAAGGCTCGCTAGCACGCTACCTAACAGTTCACTAAGATGTTATATTCTAATAAAAGTCTGGGTGGTGGCAGGCTACCGTTGTAAGTAATATGTGTTATAATAATAATGACATGGTTTCCCAGACTAATCCATGGTTTAGAATATAACTAGAACAAGATATACTTGACAGAAAGTAATGACATGAAATTCAGAAAATACAATAATATAAATGAAAGAAAAAAATGTAATAAAGAAAAGAATATTGACTTATAAAATATAAGCAAAGAAATATAAGATATATACTTATAGAGAGAAAGACGCCGAATAGGAAATTATTAAACTATATACACCAGAAAAGATTAATATCAATGATATATATGAGCAAGAAGATAAGTATATAAGTATAAGAATAAAGAGAATAAATATATTGAAGAATAATAACAAAAGAGAATAAATATAAGAAATAGGATAAAAATAAAAAGTATATGAAATAGTATAAAGAGGAAAAACGGACTCTTACAATGAGGTGAAAGAAGATTATTAGGGATTGAAGAAAAGTGGTGAAACTGAAATACAGGAGTAGAAAGAATCTGGGCTCAACCAGATCGCTTTATCTTTTCTATTGTTTTTTATCTGTTTTGCTCCATTGGGTCATCAGACTTTTGTGTTAGTATTGGTTTATTTATATAGTGCTTGTTAACGCCTTAGTTAAGGACGTTCAGGTGACGGGCAAGTTGAAGGGAATGATTGAAACCAGTCTTTTGACGCATTCAATATTTACTGATGTGGTTAAAACCTGCAAAGAACAAGGTGTTCATTAGTATTACATGGTGATCTATCTGATACATAATTAGTTAATCTCACACAATTTATCTTAATTATAATTGATTATTGAGCATAATGACATGATACAAAGTTCATAACTCTATTAATCTTAGCTACACTTCATTCCGCGTTGTCTTATTGCTCCAGATAAGGCAGGAACGAGTGGGTATAATTAGTCCACAATATTTCAGTACTGAGGGGTATGTCATCACTTTGGCTGTACTTACAAGTGTGGGTCAATGCGAACCAGTATGGTGTTCCAAGGGAAGATAGTTCTGTGTAAATTGTTTCAGTACAAAACTCGGCCAGCATTAGGAGCTGTTGTTCACCACTGCTAGCAGAGTGTTGATCCTCACAGCATCACTTGAGGGGGCAGTCTCCTAGAGTCCAGGTGGCTACGCCGCCTTTTAAACCATACATTAGCAGGGTCATGATCTCTTCTCAGTAAACACCGCCCACCCCCTAATCTTTGTTCGGGTAAGACAGCAAAAACGTCAGCACTGACGCCAGCGATGAAAACACTCCCGGCGATGCCAGCACTTACGCCAGTAGCGATGACACTCCCGGTGGTAAAGATCCAGGTGGCCACGCCGCCGTAAACACCGCTCACTCCTAATCTTTGTTCGGTTAAGGCAGCAAAAACGTCAGCACTGACACTAGCGCTGACGCCAGCGGTGAAAACACTTCCGGCGATGCCAGCACTTACGCCAGCGGCGATGACACTCCCGGCGGTAAACACCGCACCCCCCCCCCCCCCTAAGCTGCCACATCTGTCGAGGCAACAGGTCGCGTGGGGGGGGGGGGGGGGCATCACTCGAGAAGGAGATCTGTGTCATGAGATCCATGACACCCTCTCAGCGCTCACGCCAGTGGTGATGACACTCCCGGTGGTAAACACCGCCCCCCCCTCCCCCCCAGTCGCTACATCTGGTGTGGCAACAGGCCGCGTGTGGGAGGCACATGGTTGTTGACACCAACGATAAAGCCAGCGGCGATAACAGTGCTGCTTATTATACTTTTTACTTTTATTTTTTACTGGTATACTGCCCGATTCTGGGGTCACTAATTCTAAGGGAATAACTTTACTCTGCTCTTAATTTCAAGGTCACTGCCACCAGACCCCCTGGACAGTATGTAGCTCGTTAGGTAGCAGGCAGAGCAAGCTAGGCATTGGGTTGTGTTTTCATTGACCAAATCACGTGTGGGAAGAAGAGTGAAACATCAATCATGACTTCACTAATTTATTCCTTATAAAAACATATTGCATCCCATCACAATAGAAAAAGAGTTGGCCTTCATCAGAAGAACCACTATTATGTTCATTACGCTTCACATCAGTATACGTCCTTCATCAAATAACTACTATTATCATCTTCATTCTTCATAACAACCAATGACCTCCAATTTGAATTTGTGCTCTCCTATCATCTAAATAGCCACACAATATTCTTAACAAGTGTTCGTTGACGGTGTTGGGTAGAGTACAGGGTAACTGGGAACTTGATGTCCTTACTTAACTTTACTTTATCCTCATGGCCACTGATCGGCTCGTTAGCCCTTTGGGAGGTAGATCTCCTCTCTGTTACACACTGTTGGCAAGTACTGGGCCGGTTCCAGTGTTGGTCAAGTCTGGTCTTCAAAGAGCTGACACTCAGTGCCGTCACAACACTGACAGATTGTTCCAAGAGTTTACAACTCTTACTCTGAAAAGGTTTACCCTGACAATTTTCTGGACTTGTGGCTTCTTCAACATTGAGCTGTGACCCATAGTGGGGCGGACGTCCGTCAGCTCCAGGTACGAACACCCGACTGTAATATCCTCTGAGATGTTTAGAGACTTCTGTTAAGTTAACCCCCTTTCCCACCTATAGTGTAAGTTAGGGCCTTAGGCAACTGCAAGCACTCTAATCTCTCTGAGTAACAGCGGTACCGTTAGCGCAGGCATCGGGCTGGTGGCTCTTCTTTGGACATTTTCAATCAAATGACAGTCTTCAGCCATCATCTGTTTGGCCTTGCCTGGATGGCGGATGATCTGGGTGACATCATCAGCATACGCAATGTATTCACCGTGAATTGGTTGCGGCATGTCTGAAGTGTAGATTGTGAAAAGAGTTGGAGATAAGTTACTTCCTTGTGGTACTCCACTTTAAAGTCTGAAGCTTGGGCCTGTGTGATTGCCTATTATAATGTGTGCTTCTCAATTGTCTAAGAAATTACAAGGAAGAGAAGTAAAGTTGTTAGGGAGTTCTTGATTGGTTATTTTATATTTAAGTCCTAGGTGCCAGACCTTATCGAACGCTTTTGCCACATCCCTTAAAACTACGTTGCACTGTCCTTTAATATGCATTACGTTTGCTATATTTTCGCATATAAAGGCTATGGCTGTGTTTGTTCCTCTATGTTTCCTAAATCCGTGTTGTCTAGGGTTGTATTTGTATTCTAGTTCCAGGTAAGTTCTTAATCGGTGGTTAATTATTTTTTCTAAAAATTTTCCCGGAGTTTCTAACAGAGATTGGTCTGTAGTTTGCTACTGCTGTGGGGGCTTTTCATGGTTTTGGTGTCAGTTTGATAATTGCTGTCTTAAATTTCTTTGGGTAGTGGCCTGAAGCTATGCATGCATTGAATATATTTCTTAGTAGAAGTACCATGTTGTTTGGTAATTGCTGTAAAATGAGTTTATTTATTTTACTGACTCCAGGAGCCTTGTTCTTAAAACTGTTGCTTGTTCTTACTATTTCGTCCACTGTGATTGGTTTGGTTAGTGGGGACATGTCATCCAGTGTATTCAGATCCATCCTGGGGCTCGGTTGCCAGATGTGGGTTACTTGCGACATATAATTGGATACTTCCCTCTCTGCGATCGCGCAGAAGTTTAAGTTTTATTCGTTGGTTATTTGAAAAATCTTACCCCAGAAAGATCTAAATTCCGGTTCTTGTTCGGTTGGATCTATTAATTCGATTCGATTATTATTTGCTGTATAATTGGACTCGTTGCTGGAGGTTCCCATTAAGTGTTTTATTTTCTGCCAGAACTGCTTCGGTTTATGGTATTGTCGTGGATACTCTACCCTACAACTGCTATCTGCCGATTTGTCGCTGACCAGCCGAAACTGCCGGGAGTTCCTCAGACCAAGCCTCACTTTCGGACTGCCCGGTGATTGGCCAGTTACCGCCTCTGGTCTCTCCCTCTCGGCATTGGACTACTCTACTACCCCGGCGACCTATGCAGCCACAGCAGACAGAGTATTCCATGAATACACTGTTGTACGCCATGCTGCCGCGGACAACTCAGTGGCCACACCATCACTTAGCACCGGTCTCGTCAACCAGATCAACGCTCCTCAGAGAAGTAGCATTCCACCAGCCAAACAAGACATGAGGGACTTGCTACACTCTCTACAGCGCAGGATGGACACCCTCGAGCAGCTCTTTTCCTCCAAGCCTGCTGCTGATCCTGACCCACACACTGTGTCCTACCGACCCCGACATCCCCGTCCTGCCTTAGACGCCGCCGCCAGTCCCCAGCAGAGTGTACCTACCTTCTGTTGGTACCATTAACATTTTGGTGCTGACGCTAGACTTCAGGCGTCTCACAGCTGCATGTCACCGACCACATCCATGGACTCAGTCACCCACGTGTACGGGGCTCCCAGCGCCTCCTCACGCAACGTGTTTTGCCCGGCATCAAAGCTGATACGCGGAAATGAGCTGCCCAGAGCCTGGCCTGCCAGTCCTCTAAGAAACATCGACAAACACAGGCTCCCTTAGAAACCTTCCCTGTGCCCAAAGGACGCTTCCAGGTAGTGCACCTCGACATCGTGGGACTTCTTTTAGCAACTTGCGGCAACATCTACATCTTCACCTGCATTGACCGTTTCACCAGGTGGACAGAAGCCATTCCCATGCTTAGTGCTACAGCAGAGTCAGCCGTCCGCGCCTTCTTGTCTGGTTGGGTCTCCCGTTTCGGTCCTTCCACGACTGTCGTCACTGACCGAGGAGTCTAGTTTGAGTCACAACTCTGGCATAGTCTCCTGCAGTTCCTCGACACTTCCAGACACCGCACTACTTCTTACCACCCTCAATTCAAGGGCATGGTAGATGGGTTTCATCGTCAGCTGAAGGACGCCATCAAGGCACAGCACGACCCCTACAGCTGGACGGATGCTCTGCCCTTAGTGCTCCTTGGCATCCGCTCATCACACAAAGAGGACATGGACTGCAGCCCACCAGATCTCACCCTAGGCGAATCCCTTCGCCTCCCCAGGGACTTCTCATCTACTCCTGACCTCAACCACTTCACTCCTGCTGTCCGTCACGACCTACTGCAAACACTACGCATAACCACACTCTCTACAGCCCAAATACAGAACATTGCCACACCCTCAATATTCACACCAATCAAGAATCATACAGACACAATTTAGTAACCTAATTAAACTAATCACACAAGGATGAACATCAGAATGCAGACGGCAATGCAACATAACACACAACCAGCTAAAAAACATTTCAAAAGAAACATACAACAGAAACTGGCAGAAGCTGATTTCAGAAACGGAAGGAAACTACTGTAGCGTAGGCTATGTAGGAGATCTCGCACTATGGATGGAGGTGAAAAGGGAAACTCACAAAGGCGTTTTATATATATATATATATATATATATATATACTTCATTTTTAGTCCATTTAACACGCGGACTTTGAACATATAATCAACGACCTCACCAGCAAGGAATCGAACCCTCGACCTACTGGGTGTGACTAGGGAACGCTTACCGGCTAGGCCACAAGGACACTAAAAGCAGTTCTAGACTCTGTTATATTTCACACAAAGCCTGTTCATCGAGCTGATGGCGCCGTGAACCTCAATGGGAAACTGCCCGTGCCACTTATGTGGTGTCAGTAGCATTTTACCGAATCCAGCTGGTATGAAACGCGAGGTACATATATATATACTTCATTTTTAGTCCATTTAACACGCGGACTTTGAACATATAATCAACGACCTCACCAGCAAGGAATCGAACCCTCGACCTACTGGGTGTGACTAGGGAACGCTTACCGGCTAGGCCACAAGGACACTAAAAGCAGTTCTAGACTCTGTTATATTTCACACAAAGCCTGTTCATCGAGCTGATGGCGCCGTGAACCTCAATGGGAAACTGCCCGTGCCACTTATGTGGTGTCAGTAGCATTTTACCGAATCCAGCTGGTATGAAACGCGAGGTACATATATATATACTTCATTTTTAGTCCATTTAACACGCGGACTTTGAACATATAATCAACGACCTCACCAGCAAGGAATCGAACCCTCGACCTACTGGGTGTGACTAGGGAACGCTTACCGGCTAGGCCACAAGGACACTAAAAGCAGTTCTAGACTCTGTTATATTTCACACAAAGCCTGTTCATCGAGCTGATGGCGCCGTGAACCTCAATGGGAAACTGCCCGTGCCACTTATGTGGTGTCAGTAGCATTTTACCGAATCCAGCTGGTATGAAACGCGAGGTACATATATATATACTTCATTTTTAGTCCATTTAACACGCGGACTTTGAACATATAATCAACGACCTCACCAGCAAGGAATCGAACCCTCGACCTACTGGGTGTGACTAGGGAACGCTTACCGGCTAGGCCACAAGGACACTAAAAGCAGTTCTAGACTCTGTTATATTTCACACAAAGCCTGTTCATCGAGCTGATGGCGCCGTGAACCTCAATGGGAAACTGCCCGTGCCACTTATGTGGTGTCAGTAGCATTTTACCGAATCCAGCTGGTATGAAACGCGAGGTACATATATATATACTTCATTTTTAGTCCATTTAACACGCGGACTTTGAACATATAATCAACGACTGCTTTTAGTGTCCTTGTGGCCTAGCCGGTAAGCGTTCCCTAGTCACACCCAGTAGGTCGAGGGTTCGATTCCTTGCTGGTGAGGTCGTTGATTATATATATATATATATATATAGCTACTCCTCGACTTACGACATACTCGACCACCTCAGTCGTACCAAAATTTTGTCAACTCACATATTTTCGAGTCCCAACGTTAGTGATTGTGCTGTGTACTGACAAAATTTTCGTTTCCAATTCATTTTAAAATGGCTGGCAAGCTTAAAAGTGAGATTTTTGTGGTGCTGAGAAGAAAAAGAGACACCCATTTTAGATTTTCTATGTATTATTTAAGCATTTTCGACTTGCAACCAATTCAACTTACGACCTGGATTTGGGTCCCTAACCCTGTCGTAAGTCGAGGAGCAGCTGTATATATATATTGTTACGCCGTCTCTTAATTTACTTAAATATCCAGGTTCTAGGCGTAACCAAACAAAAAGTGAAGTAAATTATAAGAGAATAACAATAAGTAAAGTAAACCTTTAAGCATTTAATTGATTAAATATCAACACAATAAAGAGCCTCGTAGGCTGTCAAAACAAATTGATTCACCATCGAAACTTTCAAGACACAAGTGATACAAAACATCGAAACATCAAAAGAATAAAAATAAAGCATTGGATTACGTTAACACTGAATTACTTGAATACAACTAAGCAAATACTGATGGACACAAACAGAGACATAAATAGGTACTCACATAGATATACCACATTGGTGGCCACAGGAACAACACAAATAAATTAAATATAAGTAACAAGTGTTACTCAAAGGATGTGGAATGTATGACAAGAGGACTGAACTGACTCAAGTCAGTTGGTGGGTCCTATATATAAGGTCGGCTCCCGCCACGCGACCCGCCGGTGGGTCGTTTAACGATGCAGATGGTCGTTAGAGTACAAAGAATGCTGGTTACAATACAAAATAAAGAAATAAGATGGGCTTGAACAAATAATGACAGTTAAAACCTTACCAGCACAGGGTAAGGCGACTAGAATATATAATAGTAAATTTAACACATCATTACAGGAATAATATGGAACATGGGAGCATGTTATATATAAAAAAAAATAGAAAATACACGACAGGGTCGTAACAATATATATATATATATATATATATATATATATATATATATATATATATATATATATATATATATATATATATATATATATATATATATATATATATTAGGGTGGTCCAAAACTATATGGTAAAAAATATAAGTAGTAATATATTGCCTCCACAAGCCTTAAAATTGTCCATTTGGTTCATAGATAAGGTCTGTAAAATTTTATTCATATTCATTAACATTTAGAGGTCAATCCATTTTGCATATTATACTTGTAGTGTAAGACTGAATTTTCTTGTCCGCATGATACAGTCTTAATATACACAACACATTATATTGGGTATATTTCAATGTATATAGCCTAGTTGCCTATTTGGAAAGGGCAAAGAGTCAAGTATTGAGTCATAGGGACTGACAATGACAGGTTGAAACAGGAAACACAGACAAGGGTTACCATTAATCAGATGAAGTTACTTATTTCATTTATATCTCATCAGTTCTACAATTATTTCATTATCAATCTAAATAGTATATTTTGCTGAATAAAGACAATGTGTTTATAATGTGTTTATCTAGCCCCGAAAAATCCTTATTACGTACTAAATGGAAAAAAAGAGGACATTGGATTGACCTCTAAATATGCTTTAAATGATCCAATTTTTTTCTGGGATGCATTTTGTACCTAATGGACAAAAATAAACCTTGTGGAGAAAACGTATACAAATATGTGATATTTTGGACCACCCTAAATATATATGCAAGTAAATCACTGTAGGTGTGCTTGATCTAGGTATATGCTGATAACCACAAGGAAAGAAGAAAACACGAAGTTCCCAAGCGCTTTCGTGTAATTCACATCTTCAGGGGTGAGTACAGACTAAATAGGAGTACAAAACAAGGTGTATATATACAGAGGAGGGTGAGACCAGGTCCACAATGGTCAGGTATTAGGTAATGACCCTACTAATCTTTAAATAGCACGGCAACTGTCTGTGGTCAGGTCAGAGGGTAAGGTGACCCAACCTTCTCACCTGGTTACAAATCTTCTTAATTACAAAATTGTCCAGTTTGTACATGCCATTACCCAAATTCATGTTGAATGCTTGGGTATGTTTAATGAGACTAGATTCTATGATGTTCCTACTATCAATTGAATTACAAGGTAATATTGAGGAGGCATTATCCCAGTCAATGCAATGCTTGTTATCCCTCAAATGAACAAACAGAGCATTGGATCATTGGGTCTTTACCTAATACCTGACCATTGTGGACCTGGTCTCACCCTCCTCTGTATATATACACCTTGTTTTGTACTCCTCTTTAGTCTGTACTCACTCGGGTGTGTCAATTTTGTCAACATGTTAAAAATCAAATTTGGTAGTCAAAATATTATGCCTCTTTATGTCTAAACTTGAGATTAGCAAACAAAAATGAATTGAAATAACCCTCACCTACATCAATTATACCTTAAAGTTTCAAATATCAGTATTTCAACAAATTAATGAGACTTGATTAGAATTATTCACTTGATATTAACTAATCTCATGTAAGCATATGGATTATGGAGTATTTTATGGTTCTATAGCTTGTGTACAATATGCATGTCAGAACATGAACATGAACAGGCTCTCCGTGTGGGACAGTTTAATTCTTGTTTTGACTTGTACCAAGCGTGAGGATAAGGCGCCCGGCTCACTCTCCTTCTAGATATCATAGACGGTGGTTTGCTCTCATTGCACTTGCACCTACTCTACCAGACGAATTCTACATTTTAATTATTGTAAGTAGGGCATATTGATTGTCGCAGTTACTTATATCATTGTATAAAACATTATGTTCTAAGAAATTATTATGTTATTTCTGTTACAGCATTTTTGATAAACAAATTGATATTTTTTGAAACAACAATTGAATTATGAAACATTGAAATATTTTTCTATTTGTCAGATAGTGTGAAGATGTCAAAATTGAAGACAAGAAGTCAGTTGTCAACCCACTTGAGCCTGCTAGTTGGTAAAGGGAAGGAGCTTCCTGTATCAGAACTTCCAACAGTGAGAGACATGCTAAGATTAGGGTTACTCCTTCGAGAAAAAAATGCAAAGGACAGAAGGAACTATACAGATAAAGAACTCATAAATGACATGATAGTCCCTCTTCTGCATCAATGGACAAAAGCTAATGCACTATTCAAACCACCTGTGATTAATCAGTGTCGAACTATTGAGCTAAAACTAACGAAATTATGGCACAAAGCAGTTGAAACATCACTTGGTAAAGGAAACTTGGCCAGGAAAAATGAATTTCTGCACACACTTGATACTCTGTTTGACATTTTGACCTGCAAGTGCTCCATACAATTATGTTCTGAATCCAACTGTTCTCACTCAGGTAAGAGAGAAAATAATTCCCACATTGATTGTGGTTGTCCTCGTGAAAAGAAGATCCCTGTTTTAGAGCTTGAATTTATAAAGGCACAGAGGACAAAGGCAGAAGGCCAAGGAAGTATGCAAATGGGTTCAATAGATTATTCAGAAACAAAGAAGCAGATTGCTAATGCCAAGAAGAGAGAACAAATCCGAGAGAGGGAACAAAAGAAGAAAATGAAGAGTGAAGAAGCCATCCAAAGAGAGGAAGAGCTGTGTCAAGATGTTTATCACTTCTTTGATAGTTCTTCTGATGAACAGGAAGCAACATCAGATGATAGTTCCAAAGAGCCATCTGAACCTTTACCAAAGAAAATGAAATACAACACAAGAAATATTTCAAACATTGCTTTAGCTAGTATTCGCCACCATGCTGGACTTCGTGAGGCTGCAGAAATTGCAACTGCCGCTTGGATAGATGCAGGCCTCATCAGCCGAGAGGATGTATCTTTGGTGATAGATCATAATAAAATTAGAAGAGCACAAGAAAAAATAATGAAGAAAATATCTGATCAGCATGAAAAAGATTTAAGCGAGGGAGGGCTCTCCTGTCTTTTGTTTGATGGAAGAATAGATGACACAAAAGTTTTGCTAGAAGTAGAGGGAGTGAACAGAAAGTTTCCAGGTCTCATCAAAGAAGAACACTACTCTGTCTGTTCTGAGCCTGGTGGTCGGTTTTTGTTTCACTTTGCTCCCGAAACTGAAGTAGAAGGGAAGAAACATGCAGAGGTCATTGCTGATCATATTTTATGTTGTGTTCAGGAGAGAGGACTTGGCAGTTCACTGCAAGCTGTTGGTGGAGATTCAACTGCAGTGAACACCGGATGGCAGGGGGGTGTAATGACGCATTTAGAGAAAAAACTAGGAAGAAGACTTGTTTGGATTGTATGTGATTTACATACAGGCGAGCTACCTCTTCGTCATCTCATCCAGGAACTTGATGGTCCTACAAAGAGCAACAACAAGTGGTCAGGTCCCCTTGGCATCATGCTGGATGAAGCAACACAACTAGAAATAAATACAACCTTTCCAAAGGTCGAAGTTGGCCCTCCCCTTCCGGCGTTGTCTGAAGGAGTCATCACAGATCTCAGCACAGATCAATCCTATGCTTATCATATTGCCCAAGCAATAAGATCAGGAGAAGTACCTCAGTCATTGGCTCTCTTGGAGATTGGACCTGTCAGTCACAGCCGTTGGTTAACTACAGCTCTTCGTTTCTGCAGGATTTGGATTTCCAAACACGAATTGAAGGGCAAAGTGCTGAAGAATTTGAGGTTAATTGTTGAATTTATTATTGGAGTTTATCTTACCCAGTGGTTTAGTGTGAAACTTAATCCTATGTGGGTGGATGGTCCCAATCACCTTTTGTTTCAATTGCAGCTAGTAAGAACACAGAGGAAGGTAGTGAGGGACATCGTGTTACCTGTGGCAAGAAGGTCCGCTTGGTATGCTCGATCAGAAGCAGTTTTGCAAGCAATGCTTTGCAGTCAATGTACCAATCTCCGAACCGAGGCTGTAGAAGTCATTCTAAAGATTAGAGGAACGCTAATAGATGACGACCAGTTGGGAGACTGTTCGTTTCATTCAAGAAAAGTTCCCCCAATAAACGTCAATGCCACCAAATTGTCAGAATTGGTTGACTTGAGTTTGGAAGTCTTAGAGCCACCATTGACAACAAGTCTAACTAGCCAAGAATTGAGAAACCTTAAAGAGACTCCAATGCAGGTGCCGAAGTGGCCTTCCCACACTCAAAGTGTGGAGAGATGTGTGAAAATGGTCACAGAAGCAGCGGGCCATGTTTACAGCCACGAGAGGCGAGAAGGTTACATCAAAGCACAAATAGCAAGCAGACTACTGATGAAAAGAAACCAAAGCAAAGAGAGTATGAAGGCATTGGTTACTTTCAAATAGACTACGGATAATAAAATATAATAATTTGAAACTTGAAACAGTAACATGTGTGCAAACGCTGGTTATGTTATAAATTCACAAATATGTACATTTAAAAATCCATTTGATGTAGGTAGGACTTATTATAAAAAAAAATTTATGCCAGAATATTGTTTTGCATGCTTAAAGACTACAATAAATTGCTACCAAATTACTCGATTTTCAATTTAGCCAGTTCACCCCCTAAATTGACACACCCTATTGCACATACTGTCATTGACGACCTGAGTACTGACCAGTACTATGGTTACATGATTTGCAGTGCCATCAAAACTGGGGTCATGCCTGATAGACTTGCTTACCTGCAGATAGGTCCAGTCTCACATTCTAGGTGGCTCACAACGGCTCTCAGGTTCTGCAGAATTTGGGTCGCTCATCATAAACTGAAAGGGAACCAGCTTCACAACCTGAGACTTATTGTCCAATTCATCGTGAGTGTCTACTTGCCAAATTGGTTCAACACCAAGGTCAAGTCATCGTTCTCCGAAGGTCCGAGGCATGTTCTCTTCCAGCTTGAGCTCCTGAGGAGTCAGCCAAGGAAGGTTGTTCAGATTGTTGAGCAGACTGTGAGGAGATCTTCCTGGTATGCTCATCCCGAGGCAGTTCTGCAGACAATGCTCTGCAGTAAGGATGAGGAGGAGAGAAGAGTAGCAGTCAAAAAGATCTTGGATATGAGACTTATGAGAGGATCTGGGCATGACGAATCAGTTGATGACGATTCCTTCAGGGTCAGGAAGACTCCTGGAGTCAATCTAGGTGCCAAGACCCTCACTGATCTCATAGATCTGGATAACATCCAGGCTGGCAGTGAGCCCCCTCTTACCTGCAGCCTCACCAATGTTCAAGTCAGAGCTTTCCTGGACAACCCCATGCATGTCCCTGCCTGGCCCTCGCACACCCAGAGTATAGAGCGTTGTGTACAGCAAGTGAGCGAGGCCAGCAGTCACGTGTACAGCCAGGAGAGGAGGGAAGGCTACATCCGAGCTCAGGTGGTGAGCAGGGAGGTGATGAGTAGAAACAGAAGCAAGAAAGACATATTCTCTATGGTGTGCAGCAACACCGGGTCGTAGTAGTAAAACCGATTTTTGTATTTGATGATTTTGTTTTCTAAAGGAATATTAAATTTAATAAATGTGTCAAGATCATTCGTTTCACTATTCTGGATCATTTTCATCCTAATAAATTAACCTGATACATTTACTTTACTTTAAATAAGCTATTTAGTGGTGTTGGTAAAAGGGTGGGAATACTGAATTTTCATAAGATTTCAAGTTAAAATTTACCTAGCAAAAAATGAAAACTTTTCAAATCTGAAGATATCACATGATTCTGCACATAGAACTACATCATTAATACCATGGGCCGATTTTTCAAACTCAAAAAAAAAAATATTCGCCTCCGCATGACACACCCTATTATGATAGGGAGATGATCACTTGTGGATAATGGGCCGGGTTCAAGTAGTATGTTCAAGTGGTGGTGTTGATTTGTTAAAACGATGTCTGGGTATCCTGTGTGGCCTGCTCTAACGTACGTGGGGAACTCCGGTCCGAGGTGCACTACGTTGCCGTGGCTCAATGATGTGTTCAGCATCTGGCCTACTGCGTTGTTGGTGTGGTGTCCTAGTAAGCAGTGTTTAGCGCTGAGATCGCCCAGAAAGTAGGCAGGTGTGTTCCTCCTCATCAATCTGAGCATGTCCGCTATTGGAAAGATGGGTCTTCTTGGTGGGAGGTAGCAGGTGCCGATTATGATTGAACCCGTGGTGCTGTTAATTTCAATTGCCAAAAAGTTTTCTTGAAATGTATCATGGATTTTATGTTTTATACTTCTTTTAATTGCTATGACTATTCCATCCTGTAACTGATTATTATTATTATTATATATATATATATATATACATATACATATATATATATATATATATATATATATATATATATATATATATATATATATATATATATATATATATATATATATATATATATATATTTTTTTTTTTGGGGGGGGGGGGGGAGGGGGAGGGGTATACTGTGTAATTGAATATCTTGATTTCATCTGAATTACCCTTGCCTTGAGAATGTAATATGATGACGTCTGGGTCCAAGGTACGATATACAGTATGTTGTAAAATAAGAACATAAGAACATAAGAATGGAGGAAACTGCAGCGGGCCTATTGGCCCATACTGGGCAGTCCCGTTTACACCCAACCCCTATTGCTCATATGAGCATCCAACCTATGTTTGAAGCAATTCAGCGTATTCGAGTTAATGATGATATTTGGTAACTTGTTCCATTCATCCACTACTCTGTTTCCAAACCAGTGTTTACCTATTTCGCGCCTAAATCTAAATTTGTCCAATTTAAAACCATTGTTACGAGTTCGCTCCTGGTTGGATAATTTGAGTACCTTTGTAATGTCCCCTTTGTTTAGCCCTGCCTTCCATTTATACACCTCTATCAGGTCGCCCCTCGCTCTACGTCTCTCAAGGGAGTGCAAATTAAGATGCTTTAACCTGTCTCTATACTCAAGGTTCCTGATACCCGGGATTAGTCTTGTCATTCTCCTCTGGATTCTTTCCAAGGATTCTATATCCATTCTGTAATACGGTGACCAGAACTGGACTGCGTAATCCAGGTGTGGTCTCACAAGAGCAAGATACAGTTTTAGGATGACCTCGCTAGTCTTGTAACTAACACTCCTTTGTATGAACCCAAGTACTTTATTAGCCTTGTTACGAGCAAAAACACATTGTTTACTTGGCTTAAGGTTCCTACTTATCATTACTCCTAAATCTCTCTCGCAGTCGGATTTCTCTATGGCATCGTTGTTCATCTGGTATCTGGTTTCCCTGTTTACATTCCCTATACTGAGTACTTTACATTTGTCAATGTTGAATTTCATCTGCCATTTTTCAGACCATTCGAAAAATTTGTTTAGATCCTCCTGTAGTTTTGCCGAGTCCTCGTCAGATTTGATAACACGTCCTATTTTAGTATCATCAGCAAATTTACTTATGTTGCTGTCTATGCCGATATCTATGTCGTTTATGTATATAATAAACAATAATGGTCCAAGTACTGAGCCTTGGGGAACTCCACTTGTGACGTTGCTCCAATGGGACTTAGTGCCGTTAATGCTCACTCGCTGTTTCCTGTCCTGTAACCACGCCCTAATCCATTTAAGGATGTCACCTTTGATGCCATGAGCTTCTACCTTTCTAATTAGTCTTTCGTGGGGTACTCTGTCGAAGGCTTTGCTAAAGTCGAGATATACCACATCATAAGTGTGCCCCTCGTCCACTGATTCGAAAACTGATGAAAAGAATGTTAATAGATTAGTTAGGCAAGAACGTCCGCTTGTGAAGCCATGCTGGGAATCATTGATCAATCTGTGCTTCTCCAGGTGATTTCGAATAGAGTTTGAAATGATTGCTTCCAGTAATTTGCCTACTATTGATGTTAGACTGATTGGGCGGTAGTTAGAGGATAGTGATCTATCCCCCTTCTTGAAGATCGGTATTACATTCGCTATCCTCCAGGATTCTGGTACTACACCTGTTTTTAAGGACATGTTAAACAACTTTGCTAAGGGCATACTAAGCTCTTCCTTACATTCCTTTAATACTCTGGCAAATATCTCATCAGGACCAGGTGACTTATTAGGCTTTAGTTTGTCTATTTGCTTACTAACATCGTTACTAGTCACTACTATCTCACTTAATTTGTTTTCTTCACTATCTCTGAATAGAGTCGGTGCCTCGGGTATCATGTTTAAATTTTCGCTGGTGAAAACTGTTGAAAAATATTTATTCAAATTATTGCTCATTTCTCCGTCGTTATCAGTGAGCTCGCCGGAGTCTGACCGTATTGGTCCAATCTTTTCTCGTGTTTTAGTTTGGTACATTTGGTAGAATCCTTTGGGGTTTGTCTTTGCCTCCCTTGCTATCCTTACCTCATTATTCCTCTTTGCTTTCCTTATCTCGGTTTTAACCCTACTCGCCAATACCCTATAATAGTCCCGGAGGTGAATTTCGCCACGATTTATCCTTCTACCTATAGCCTTCCTTTGGCCAATGATGTTCTTTAAATAATTATTTATCCATTTAGGGTCATTGTTGTTTGATCTGAGTTTTTTGTATGGTATGTTCTGCCTTTGTGCATTAAGTAACTCACTATTTAAATTGTCGTGGAACTCGGCAATCTCAGATCTCGTTATCAGGTCGGTGTCATCTGTCAGGTTCACGGCCAAGCGCGACACCCCCTCTCTTAGCTGCCTCTTTAAACTGTCAAAGTTTGCCCTTCTGAAATCTGGTACTTTAGTGGAATTTTCCTTACGTCTGCCCTGAAAATCTAACTGGAATCGGATTTCTTTGTGATCGCTGTTTGCAAGTTCGTTCCCTACCTTCCTGAGCTCTTGGTGTGGTCCAGGTCAGTACATTATGTTGAATTATTTTAAGTCTGTTGATTATGAATGATGATGTCTTGATGACCTTCACGGTGAGGCAGGGAGGGTAAAGAAAAAAGAAAACAATCCTACCGACTCAAGATTCGAGGTGTTAGGTGAAAGGCGCCGCTGATTGGCTGGGCTAGGATGGCAGGTGGCCAATCAGCGAGCAGTTCAGGAGCGGAGGCTGTGGTCTGGAACTCGCTGCTGATTGGCTAAGGCAAAGGTGGCAACTAGCCAATCAGAGAGCGACTTGGGGGGCAGAAGCTGTGGTCTGGAACTCGCTGCTGATTGGGTGAGGCGAGGGCGGGAGAGCAGTTGTAGGGGAGAGTATCTACTACAAGCTTAAAACAGGTTTGCAAGGAGGACTTTAATATAATATAATAATACAATATACAATAATATAATATATAATATAATTTAATATAATTAATATATACAAACAAGATTTGGTTGGATTAAGTCAGGAGAAGGGATACAGCATTAGTACTTAATAGGAAAGCAGAACTTAACCTTGCAAGGAATGCAGCATTCAGAGCATATTTATAAGTCCAGCAAAAATAAATGGGTGCAACAGTACTGGGAGAGTAGCAGAAGAGATAGAGCAAGGGGGGAAGGGGCAAGAGTACTTACTTAAGAGACAAGGTGGGGTACATAACACTTTCACTGCGGGGACGCCACTTTTAATATTTTATTTGGCTAACGCCAGACGATTTTAATCAGCACAGAGAGAAACCCCTGTACGCAAGGGGTAAGAGAAAGATAGAGGGGGGCAGGGTACTTTAGAGAGAAAGAGAGAGGGGCCAGTGTACTTTAGAGAGAAAGAGAGAGGGGGCAGGGTACTTTAGAGAGAAAGATAGAGGGGGCAGGGTACTTTAGAGAGAAAGATAGAGGGGGCAGTGTACTTTAGAGAGAAAGAGAGAGGGGGCAGTGTACTTTAGAGAGAAAGAGAGAGGGGGCAGGGTACTTTAGAGAGAAAGAGAGAGGGGGCAGGGTACTTTAGAGAGAAAGATAGAGGGGGCAGTGTACTTTAGAGAGAAAGAGAGAGGGGGCAGTGTACTTTAGAGAGAAAGAGAGAGGGAGCAGGGTACTTTAGAGAGAAAGAGAGAGGGGGCAGGGTACTTTAGAGAGAAAGAGAGAGGGGGCAGGGTACTTTTGAGAGAAAGAGAGAGAGGGGGCAGGGTACTTTGGAGAGAAAGAGAGAGAGGGGGCAGGGTACTTTAAAGAGAAAGAGAGAGGGGGCAGGGTACTTTAGAGAGAAAGAGAGAGGGGGCAGGGTACTTTAGAGAGAAAGAGAGAGGGGGCAGGGTACTTTAGAGAGAAAGAGAGAGGGGGCAGGGTACTTTAGAGAGAAAGAGAGAGGGGGCAGGGTACTTTAGGGATAAAGAGAGAGGGGGCAGGGTACTTTAGAGAGAAAGAGAGAGGGGGCAGGGTACTTTAGAGGGAAAGAGAGAGAGGGGGCAGGGTACTTTAGAGAGAAAGAGAGAGAGGGGGCAGGGTACTTTAGGGGGAAAGAGAAAGAGGGGGCAGGGTACTTTAGGGGAAAAGAGAGAGAGGGGGCAGGGTACTTTAGAGAGAAAGAGAGAGAGGGGGCAGGGTACTTTAGGGGGAAAGAGAGAGAGGGGGCAGGGTACTTTGGAGAGAAAGAGAGAGAGGGGGCAGGGTACTTTAAAGAGAAAGAGAGAGGGGGCAGGGTACTTTAGAGAGAAAGAGAGAGGGGGCAGTGTACTTTAGGGGGAAAGAGAGAGAGGGGGCAGGGTACTTTAGAGAGAAAGAGAGAGAGGGGGCAGGGTACTTTAGAGAGAAAGAGAGAGGGGGCAGGGTACTTTAGAGAGAAAGAGAGAGGGGGCAGTGTACTTTAGAGAGAAAGAGAGAGGGGGCAGGGTACTTTAGAGAGAAAGATAGAGGGGACAGGGTACTTTAGAGAGAAAGAGAGAGGGGGCAGGGTACTTTAGAGAGAAAGATAGAGGGGGCAGGGTACTTTAGAGAGAAAGAGGATCACAAATATCAAACTATGAATATTTTTTCCTATTAATGCATTTACATGTTCACTTACAAATAATTTCAGCAAGACATCTCTTGCCATACTCGACAACAGGAGAGGAAGGGTTCACTGCCTCATAAAAATGACTCCCTCTAATATTGTGTCATGTGCTAGGTTACCATACTGCTAGTGTCAATCTTTATTTTGATACGTTATTACTACGATAAACTTATATTTTATGGTGAAAAGCACGATAAGATTTAAAAATTTATTTGTGTATATAAATGGAAAGGAAATTGTTGGTTTAACATAGCGATAATATTACTCGAGGAATTGTCTATTTGTCAACCGTAAAGTTCAAGTGCTACATAAGGAAGCGACAACGCGGCTTCTCAACATTCCAGCAGTGTAACTGGTTAGTGTCGGACGTCGTACGTCCCGGGTTTTTCTCTTACTCTCTTAACAGACTTATTCAACACACTCATAGCATGAAGATTCTGGTAAGTACAGCAGCTGGCACTTGATAAATTAATAACCTAAGATTTGTGTTTCGACATTTTTATCTAGATTTTACCTGACAGTGCTCAATGCTTCGTGAGTAATAATCTTAACAAATGTTGATATCCAACATCCAATTTTTTGACAAGAGGTGAGAGTACTCTAAAACAACGGGAACTTTTGATCAACTGAATATAGCGAGAGGGTGACTTACGGTGATCAATACTTACAACGCGTTAAAATCACCTTTACATATCGTAAATATAACTGAACAACCGATGAACAGGGAAAATATGCATTTTTAACTATAAGTATCACTTGTGAGGAATTAAAAAGTGAAAATTTTAGCATTTGTAAATGTATGTGTAAATTAAAACACGAAATCTTATTCAAAAATAATTCGTAAACAATGAAAATAATAACATTTAAGTCCAGTACTAACCTAGCAGTAAACATCAAAGCAGCAACATGACTACAAAAACTATTAACAACTAAATTTATAAATGACATCCATAAAAACATCGCCAAAATAGCAACAAAGAGTAAGTCATACTAAAGGTACAAGGTAAAAGATAATGGTACGAGGAGTTACATTGCTGGACTAGTCACCGCAAACCTACTGAACTGTGCTGGATATTGAATTACTCGTCTGTTCTACATAGTCAATAAAAAAAATTAGATCTTTCTCGTATTTAATGAGGACGCAAACCTTGAAGACCATTCCGTTCTTACCTCTGACTTGCTTTACTTTCTATCTTAACTATTTGAAAAGATCGCAACAGCGGAATCTAAGCTACCACAGCCTATAGCCAACTGGGACGAAGTATACCATAAATTATTTCAATCATTGCCAAAACCAAACTTGGTACTGTGTGTAGATGTACTGTAACTGCCATAACAAGATATCGAGCGGTCAATAATGTTTTCTGCTAGGCCGGAACGATTTGTTTGTCATGACCTCAACACTTTCATAGATTTTTTTTCTTCTTCACTCTTAACCCTTTTATTTACTTAATCTTCTTTTGTTAATCTCATTTCACCATCTTCCATTCTTAATTTCTCTTAATCGTCCAGTTGTTTCTCTCATTTCTGGACTGTACTTTCCTTCTCTTCGCCTTCCAGCCCTTCTTTGTTAATTTCTTCCTGCAATTATCAATTCCTTTTACTCCTGTGTTTCCTCCTCCCTCTTTTCTATCCTCCGCCATCCACTCCGACTACCCCTTTCAGAAGCTAATTCAATAAAAAAATTGTTTGACTGGAGAGGAATTTTCATTGGTTCAGCGACCCCACGTGACGCTATGCTTGAACAACGTTGCCCTGCGCCCCTGCGATGCAAGTCTGGGAATGTCATGATTATGCTGTGCTACGCTATGAGACAACTGCAGCGCTATGTAATGCTACGAGACAATGACTGGTATGCTATAAGAAGGGCAACTACAATTTTATGCGATGCTGAAAAGGCTACAGTATTATGCTATGCTATGAGACAATTACAATGCAATGTTATGCTAAGTTATGACGAGGTAACTACAAAACTTATGCAATGCAAGAAGTTATATGGTATTAGGCAACTTGCAGACACGTTGTGCTATTAGGCATATTTAATACGCTTTGCCATGCCATGCTAAATGGTGCACCTACAATGATATACTGAACTGTGCTACGCTTCAAGTCAAGGATGCTATGCTAAGTAAACAATGCCATGATGGAAATACTTGAGTGAGTGGTCAGGTCTGGTTTTTATAATGTACATGAGTGAATGTTTGTGTATTGATTGATAAAATTCCCAGGCGTCCCGTTTACAGACTGCCCTCCCCCCCCCTCCCTTTTTCACTGTTTTGTCCAGTATTTTGGAAATGAGAATCTGGCAACGCTAGTGATGGCGACAGAGAGGAGGAAGATCTACTTCGACACTGTCATCAGCTGGTCACGTCATCCAGTCATTCTTAACGGATTTACTTTTCTGTCGACTCCATCCTCACCTCTGTCTCACACTACTTCTCTGGCAGCCTTTCGCCTCTCCATATTTATGGACGTGTTATTTCTCTCGTCTTCCTATATATATATATATATATAATATATATATATATATATATATATATATATATATATATATATATATATATATATAAACAAATTCATTCCGTCTCGAAGATAGTCAGTTATACACCCTGCCAGATGGTGGAGCTGTTTAAGGGCTCTTCAACTAACTGCGAAACCTTATGTGCAGTCATGCCTTTATGATCGCACAGGACCGTGAACCCTTGACGTCATTGTGACGCGTTTTGTATTCTACATACTGTACTGTACTATATAAAACAAACCCACACTTTGTAACTAATGCAATACTGTAATGTGTCTGCTGACGTCAGAACAGGAATGACTAGTCAGGAATTCTTTCTTATAACAGTTCAGTTGATTGGGGACACTGTAATGATTGTAAGGAATGACAACTCCAGCTGATTGTCAAGATATTTTTTTTGTGCAAACGAACCTCATTGGATAAAAACTTAATTTATCAAAATTTCAGTGAAGAAAACTTATCAGAATAAAAGCTCAATGGACAGAATCCAATTAACATAATTTCTAAGTGGCAAAACTCTCACTACGTACGCTTAACCGGACAGTGCAATATATTATAGTAGCACCATCACCGCCTTACCCTTGTCTCTTAACATCACGTTCCAGGCACACTAGTGTACAGTACAGTGCCAGCCCTTCACAACACTCTTGAGCGCCCTACAAGCACCAATTGGGCCTAGCATGCCCAGCCCTAGGAGGAGGGTAAGGATGGAGGGGTATTTTTTCACTGGACCTTGAACACCTCTCTCCCACCACCACCTATCAACAGTTTTAAGAGAGTGAGGCATGGGGGGGGGGGGGGGGTCATGAGAGGTGTCGGGAATTTTAGGCCCTTGGTATTAACTGTCACGAGAGAGAAGGAGAGAGAGATTTATTCGTGGGCTCCATGTGAACTTTTCTATAACCAATACAACTAAAAACCTATCTGTGTTTCTATAATATGCGGTCTACCAGGATATTTACTCTGTAGCATCCTAATCTAACTTAACTCCGTCAGGTTAAGATAGGTTAGGTTAATTTAGGTTAAGATAGGTTCCATAGGAACATTAGAAAATAAGGAGTCTGCAATAGGCCGGTTGGCCTGTGCTTGGCAGCTACTGTCGAGTTATAACCACTCTATCGACCATGAGTCTATCTAGCCTTCTTTTAAAACTTTCCGGCGTCCCAGCACTTACTACAAAGTTGCTAAGCTTGTTCCACTTGTCTACCACCCTATTTGTGAACCAGTTCCTTCCTATCTCCCTCCTAAACCTAAGCTACGAGTCCTATCCTGCTCGGATATAATAAGAACTTTATCTATATCCCCTTTATTGATTAATTTGACCCACTTAAATACTTCTGTCACATCTCCCCGCACTTTTCGTCTTTCTAGGGAATGCAAGTTTAGTTTCTTTGATCTATCTTGATATGGAAGGTTTCTAAGTCCCGGAATCAGGTTAGGTTACTTTATGTTAAGTTATGTTAAGATAGGTTAGGTTAATTTAGGTTAGGTTAAGTTAGGTCAGGTTAGGTTAAGCTAAGTTAGATTAAGTTTAGTTAAGTTATGTTAAAATAGGTTAGGTTAGGTTAAGTTAGGTTAGTGTAATGAGGAAAATCTCATCTAGAAGGTACAATAAAAATTTACAGTAATAGGATTTGTAAAGTGAGGGAAGTTGGTAGCGTGGCCGAATAGTTATTAACCGTTTATACTACATATTCTCAGGGGAGGTCTTCTGAACAACAATTCTAAGTGCAGCTATTTATTAGTTAACTACATGGTATGGGTACAGTAACAGATCATTGTATTGATGTTACTAGATAATGACTCCCGGACACAAACATGACATGGATACTCCTCGCTCTATGGATCGCTCTGGCAATGACTCACGAGTGCCCTGAGGTAGGCCCAGCACCAGTGCCTGGCGAGGCTGTGGAGGGAGATCTTCCTCCCGATCTCGGGACTTGTGACTGAGTGCAACTCCGTCTAGCTCTGGGTTCTGTCTGTTTCTGTCTCACTCCTGGTGGAGCAGTAGGCACCTTTTATTGGGGGTGTCAGGCCGGCAGGTGTCGTCTCCTAATTATTACTAATCTGTGTGTGTTTGGTCAGGTGAGCAGTGCTCACGGTCATGTCGCCTGGTCTTCCATCACACGGTGGCGAGAACTCCCTTTCCCTTCGTGACCTGGTTGGGTCAGGTCTTAATCTCATTTAATTACTGTAGGATGGGTCAACTTAGTGGGCGTACACCTGCTCATCGAGTTACTGTTATATGTGTCCTTTGGTCTTATAGTATGACAATCATTATATTAGTTTAGGTTAAGATATATTATATTAAGTTAGGATAGGTTAGATTAAGATACAGTATATTAGATTAAGTTAGGTTAGGTTAAGTTAGGTTAATAGATGCTACAGTGTAAATATCCCGGTAGACGAGGTCAAGCTCGATAGACCGCATATTATAGTAACACCAACATATCATTAACTTTCCTCTACATATTTAAATATTTTATCAAAATGTTAATTGGGTGAGGCACCCAATTAACTGTCTATAATTTTCCCTCCTAAAAGAATCGTCCTTTATTTACCTAATCTATATATCCTGACCTAATTAATTGGTCATTCAGTCAGTCAGGTGTCGTATGTGTTGGCGACCACAACCCACTAACTCTAAAATCATATTTCTCTGCTCCTTGCACTAGTAATTTTACATTGGCCCAGTTTCTGTTGTGCCTCTTCGTTATCTTCAAGAGCAACATTATCTGCATACAGTATACTTGATGGTGGAGACAGCTCTCGGCCTTGTCTATACATCTGTCCAACCTTACACAAGCCAGTCAGTCCGAGCTTGACACAACACTGTCTTGATTCCTCGCCTATTCACTCCTCTCCACCTCTTGTTGCTTCTCCCTGCATCCAATTCTTCTTGTTCCCCCTATTTACTCATTCCAACTATCCATGTCCTATATCTACTCCCTTTCCTCCATTCATCTCTTGTTCTCTCTCCCCCTTACTCCGTTTATATATTTTTTTTTATATTCCTCCATTTCCTCGCACCCCCTCCCTCACATCCTTCTAGCGAAAGTTTAGCATCCAACCAGAAGGAGAAGCAGGAGGTAGTGGTGACGTCACAATTTGTTGGGGGCATGTGACGTCATGGTCTGTGCGGGAAGGGCTGGTGACGTCACACTCCCTACATAAAGAAGAAGCTGCTGTGTACATTTAGAAAGTAAAAAAGAAGTTGGCCAGACGTGAGAAAGTGTCGAGTATAACTTTTCTATCCGTATATTACAGCAGTTAAGGCTGTGTGTGTGTGGGGAGGTGGGGATGGATGTGTGTGTGGGGGGTGTATGTGTGTGTGGGGATTGTTTGTATGTGTGTGGGGGGTTGTATGTATGTGTGTGTGTGGGGTTTGTATGTATGTGTGTGTGGGGGGGTGTATGTATGTGTGTGTGGGGGTTGTATGTATGTGTGTGGGGGTTGTTTGTATGTGTGTGGGTGGTTGTATGTGTGTGTGGGGGTTGTTTGTATGTGTGTGTGGGGATTGTTTGTATGTGTGTGGGGGTTGTATGTATGTGTGTGGGGGTTGTTTGTATGTGTGTGTGGGGGTTGTATGTATGTGTGTGTGGGGGTTGTATGTATGTGTGTGTGGGGGTTGTATGTATGTGTGTGTGGGGGTTTGTATGTATGTGTGTGTGGGGGTTGTATGTATGTGTGTGTGGGGGTTTGTATGTATGTGTGTGTGGGGGTTGTATGTATGTGTGTGTGTGTGTGTGGGGGTTGTATGTTTGTGTGTGTGTGGGGGGGTGTATGTATGTGTGTGTGGGGGTTGTATGTGTGTGTGTGTGGGGGTTGTATGTATGTGTGGGGGGTTGTATGTATGTATGTGTGGGGGGTTGTATGTATGTGTGTGTGGGGGGTTGTATGTATGTGTGTGTGTGTGTGTGGGGGTTGTATGTTTGTGTGTGTGTGGGGGGGTGTATGTATGTGTGTGTGGGGGTTGTATGTATGTGTGTGTGGGGGTTGTATGTATGTGTGGGGGGTTGTATGTATGTATGTGTGGGGGGTTGTATGTATGTGTGTGTGGGGGGTTGTATGTATGTGTGTGTGGGGGTTGTATGTGTGTGTGTGTGGAGGTTGTTTGTATGTGTGTGTGGGGATTGTTTGTATGTGTGTGTGGGGGTTGTATGTATGTGTGTGTGGGGGTTGTATGCATGTGTGTGTGGGGAGTTGTATGTGTGTGTGTGGGGGGGTTGTTTGTATGTGTGTGTGGGGGTTGTATGCATGTGTGTGTGGGGGGTTGTATGTATGTGTGTGTGGGGGTTGTATGTATGTGTGTGGGGAGATTGTTTGTATGTGTGTGTGGGGGTTGTATGTATGTGTGTGTGGGGGTTGTATGCATGTGTGTGTGGGGGGTTGTATGTATGTGTGTGTGGGGGTTGTATGTATGTGTGTGGGGGTTGTTTGTATGTGTGTGGGGGGTTGTTTGTATGTGTGTGGGGGGGTTGTTTGTATGTGTGTGTCGGGTTGTTTGTATGTGTGTGTGGGGATTGTTTGTATGTGTGTGGGGGTTGTTTGTATGTGTGTGGGGGTTGTTTGTATGTGTGTGTGGGGGTTGTTTGTATGTGTGTGTGTGGGGGTTGTTTGTATGTGTGTGTGGGGGTTGTTTGTATGTGTGTGGGGGTTGTTTGTATGTGTGTGGGGGTTGTTTGTATGTGTGTGGGGGTTGTTTGTATGTGTGTGGGGGTTGTTTGTATGTGTGTGGGGGTTGTTTGTATGTGTGTGGGGGTTGTTTGTATGTGTGTGGGGGTTGTTTGTATGTGTGTGGGGGTTGTTTGTATGTGTGTGGGGGTTGTATGTATGTGTATGTGGGGGTTGTTTGTATGTGTGTGGGGGTTGTTTGTATGTGTGTGGGGGTTGTTTGTATGTGTATGTGGGGGTTGTTTGTATGTGTGTGGGGGTTGTTTGTATGTGTGTGGGGGTCGTTTGTATGTGTGTGGGGGATTGTTTGTATGTGTGTGTGGGGGATTGTTTGTATGTGTGTGGGGGTTGTTTGTATGTGTTGGGGGTTGTTTGTATGTGTGTGGGGTTGTTTGTATGTGTGTGGGGGATTGTTTGTATGTGTGTGGGGGTTGTTTGTATGTGTGTGGGGGTCGTTTGTATGTGTGTGGGGGATTGTTTGTATGTGTGTGGGGGTTGTTTGTATGTGTGTGGGGGTCGTTTGTATGTGTGTGGGGGATTGTTTGTATGTGTGTGTGGGGGATTGTTTGTATGTGTGTGGGGGTTGTTTGTATGTGTGTCGGGGTTGTTTGTATGTGTTGGGGGTTGTTTGTATGTGTGTGGGGTTGTTTGTATGTGTGTGGGGGGGTTGTTTGTATGTGTGTGGGGTATATGTAAACAAGATAAATACAATAACTCAGGTGTGTTGGTAAACATCTCGCTACATCAACCTTTTTATACAGGTCTTGATGTTCAGCGCTCCCAAGGCACTGAATCTTATGCTCATGTGTCCACTATAGACGTCTTCTGTACACACACAAACAGTATATTGCCACCTCATGACCTCACTCTTAATGTTGCTGGGCAAATATTTGAACTTGGTCACAACGGCTTATGTTACATAAACTGTTAATTTCGTTGGCAACATTTTTCAGATATTTGAGGTTAGCGATCACTGAGCACTAGTAATAGGTTGACTATAACAAAACTCGTTCGTATCATCTGGCAAATTTTAAATATTTTGGGAAAGTTTTGTCTTTATAATTCACTTGTGTGATGCTCTAAAACCGCTAGTCTTGGTGCTGAATTTTAAAATGTAAATATTTGAACAGAGCAGTTCGTGGCCACCTGTGCTGGGTTATCCGTTAAGATAACTGACTCAATACCGTAAAGCGAAACAGAATACTGTACACGCAAGTAAAACATGAATGCTTAATAAGCGATGAAAGTCTGTAATGGTTTAATAATAACAGAAATACTACTACTACCACTAATGGTAATAATAATAATAATAATAATAATAATAATATAGTACAATGAGAATGTACAGAATTAAAAGAACAACTACCTCCCTCCTGCATCACTCGTGGACAACAACTTCAGTCTTGGACGGCAACACTAGACGAGCGAGAGTGCCAGGAGGCTATGATCAGCAGAGGGCAGCTAAGTTTTAATTTTTTTTTTTAATAACATCTCACTTCTCTTAGACTTCAATTAGTAGATGTGATTAAATAGGAAGTCATCCCACTGATGGGTAAATTTCTCGGTCCGAAGAAATTAATTGTGCAGCAAGCCTGCGGGGCTTCTAAGGGGACTTTGACGCTAAAGCCCTACTACTAAGGCACAGATTAGAAGCAATTATCATTGTAATAATAAAGATCATTATTATTGTTATTAGTAAGCTGACAATTAGAAGTCCATCACATGGTAAACTGATGGGCGTAAGACTGAAAAGATCCGTACAGAGTCTGCAGGACCCCCCGCCCCCCCTTCTCCCTAACAGCAACAGGGCGGCGACGGATATAGATGGTGTGGGCTTGACCAAAACAAAGTTTAGGACGTTACATAATGCGGTAAAACAGAAAGGATGTTGGCATTGCCCTGACTGCATAGTCAAGGTGGATGAGGCGATTGCAAGCCAAAAGAGAGTGAGTTCCCTAGGGACGAAAATAGATGAAGCTGGAGCCTTGCTGGTTGCCAAACTAGAACAAGTTGGGAAACAGATCATTGCCAAGACTGATGACGTAGCCGATAGAATGGAGGGGGTAGTGAAGAGGAGTTAAGCTCAGGCTTTAGCAGGGCCACGGGAGGTGACGGAGAGTAATGCAGGATCCGAGAAAGTTCTACAGCAGCTAGGGACTCAAAAGAAGTGTGTCGAAGAGATGGCAACTAGCAGACCTACTGCTAGGGGAGAGGAGATCAACTGGAACTTTTCGAGCACAGGAACAAAGTAATAGTTATGGAGCCCCTGAGAGTCAGTCGGAGGAAGCAGAGAGTAGGAAAACACACAACACGATGCAGTTTGAGAATATTTGTACAGAGGTTCTGAAAATGTCATCCCATCCTCAGGATGTGATGAGGCTGGGACAAAAGCAGGAGGACAAGCCTCGACCCCCCCCCCCCCCCAGGATCACACTCGCACACTCGTGAGTGAGGAAAAGAAATGGGAAGTTATTCGGCAGGCAAAAACTTAGCAAGGAGCGAGGCATTTCGGAATGTATTCATTCATCCAGATCGCACGGTAATGCAGAGGGAACAGCACAGGAAGCTCATACAGGGCTTGAAGCAGAGGAGGGAGGAGTCGAGGAGGAACGGGGACAGGTGTACAGTCACAATCCAAAGTTTCGACACCCCCCTGGCTGGGTGTTCACAGAGGCCAGGGTTGAGGTAAGGCTGGGTGATCGGACGCAGACTAGTTCAGCAATGTGGTAACGAGGCACTACGATGTTGAGGTTCACATTCCACCACCACAACACTCCGAGACTCATAGCACACGAGCACAGGAAGGAACTTGTTACAAACTTTGACATGGCATGAACTGGCATAACAAATGCATTCATAACATTGTTGCCACATAACAATAACATGTTAAGATTGAAGCATGAAAAACTTTGCCCGGTCCCAAAACACTGGCTTGGAACCACTAGATGCGAGTCCTCGGATTACACATGAATCATCAGGGCAGCATATAATAATAAAAGGTGGCCGGCGGCCGAATTTCGTCAACACGTGATGTTTATCAATAGTCATATTTCATGACTGGGTCAAGAACAGCCCAAGTTTCTCATGCCTCACTCCCAACTTGCTATTGTTATGTTTGCCAACAATGTTATGAATGAAATTTTGTTATGCAGGTGCAACTCATGTCAATATTCGTAAAAATTTCCCTCCATGCTCGTGTGCTGTGAGTCTCGGAGTGTTGTGGTGGTGGAATGTATGCGTCCGATCACTCAGCCTTACTTCAACCGTGGCCTCGGCGAACACCCAGCCAGGGGGGTGTCGAAACTTTGGATTGTGACTGTACATGGGTTTTATCCAGGGGGAGGGTAGTGGAAGCGAGAGCACCAGCGCTGAGCCGGGGGGGGGGGGGGCAGTGGTGCACCCTCCACCTGTTCTAACTCTCACCCAGGAGGAGGCACCAACTCTACCTCCCACCCAGGAAGAGGTGAGCGCCGTGTAAACAATGGCATTTCTAACCACACCCTGCAAAATACAGTGTATTTAGCAAATGCTGCAGCTGCTGAGAATGGACGAGGGCCAGAGTTACTACCAAGAGCAGAGACGTTACCGAGAACAAATTCCGGCTTGAATGTCATGTACACTAATATTGACACATTCCTCGATAAGAGAGAGGAGTTTGAAACACTAATGAAGGTGGACCAACCCGATATAGGAGTTGTAGAATTGTTGTAAAAGAACAGGAGAATCGACCCAGAGGAATGTGAGTTCAGTATTGACGGATATGACTTATTTACGAGCCTTTCTCAAGAAACTTGCAAGAGAGGTGTGGTTATCTATGCTAGGCAAGACCTTAGAGCCAGCCAGGCGAGGGTACAGCGAGAGGATGTTTTTGAAGAATCCAAGTGGTGTAAAATTACATTAAAGGGAGGGGATGTACATATTGTCGGGTGTATCTACAGATCCCCAAACTGCAGCTTACCAAACCAAAGGAACTTAAGAGCCTTATTAGACAATGCAGCAAGACTCAACCCTAGCCACCTCCTTATCATGGGGGACTTTAACTATGGCGACATCGATTGGAGAAACGAGTTCACGCCAAATGACTTAAATAACCCCGCTACTCTTTTTGTAGAAACTCTGAGAGATAATTTTCTGTTCCAACATGTGAAAGACCCGACGCATTACAAAGGGGAGTAAACTCCCAAGCCACTGGACCTCATCATACCAAACAAGGAGCGTATGGTGGCCAAACTGGAACATCTAGCCCTAGTTGGCACCAGTCACCATGTAATGTTGTCCTTCAGATTTAACTGTTCACGACAAAACCAGGCCAAGGTGTAAATATTACAAGGGAAATTAGGAATGGATGAGGGAGGAGATGAGGGGTATCCACTGGCCTGACTCACGAAGGCATAAGAACGCTGACACTACGCTGAATATCATAGCTAGTAAAGTGAACCATTTGATCGAGAAATATATACCCAAGACCAAACCCAGTGCCTCTACGAAAACATGGAGACCGTTACACACGAACCATGCGGCGGTCGTCAAAATTAAGAAGAAAACCCAGAAATTCAAGACTTGGGTTGGGTCAAACGATGACCAGGACAGAAGGATGCATGCAAGAGCCAGGAACTAAGCAAAGTCAGATTGTAGAAGGACTGAAAAGGAGTTCCAGAGGCTGGTTGCAAGCGATGTCAAGTCAAACCCAAAGGCGTTTTACCGCTATGCAAAGTAGAAATTAAAAACGCGAATAGGAGTATCGGACCTGAGGCTTGAAGATGGTAGTTACGCAGATTCTGACCAGGACAAAGCTGAGGCATTGAACAGCTTCTTTTCCTTGGTGTTTACAAGAGAGGCTGCGGACATTCTTCCTGTGTTTGAGGACAGACGGTACGACACAGCACTGACTCCCATTGTGTTCACAGAAGAGGGTATAAGAAATAAACTGTCAAAGCTAAAGGTTCATACGGGTCCCGTACCTGACATGGTGCATCCTAGAGTGCTAAGAAAGTTGTGCAACGAGCTTGCTGAGCCCCTGAAGATCCTGTTCAGTAAATGCCTGGATGAGGAAAATGTCCCCAGTGATTGGAAAATGGCTTATGTGAGTCCTATCTTCAAGAAGGGCGATTGTCAATCCACGAACAACTATAGACCGGTGAGCCTGACCAGCAAAGTATGTAAAGTACTTGAGAGCATAATTAGAGATGCCATGATGGAACATCTACTAGGAAACAGCCTTGTAAATAATTGCCAACACGGTTTTATGCCGGGGCGCTCCTGCTTAACACAATTACTCAAGGTACTGAATATTTGAACCCAAATTCTGGTAATATCGACAGTATTTACCTAGATTTTGCCAATTCTTTCGACAGTGTACCCCATGAAAGGCTGAAAATATACTGGAAGAGTACGGGATTCGGGGAAATGTCCTAACGTGGATTGGAGACTTTCTCCATGACCGCAAGCAGTGTGTGGTGATTAATAGCACGAAATCATCATGTGTACCCGTCACAAGCGGGGTACCACAGGGCGCTGTATTGGACCCGCTGTTGTTTTTTGCTTCATAAATGACATGCCTGAAGCTATACATTCCTCCATACAAATGTTTGCGGATGACGCCAAGTTATTTCGGGAAAATAAGAACCAAGCAGACTGTGAAGAGCTGCAGAAGGATCTCTGTGAGCTTCAAGAATGGTCGAAGAAATGGCTGCTAAGATTCAATGTCACGAAGTGTAAGAGGCTGCACCTGGGACGTACCAACGGTAAGGAGGCGTATCATATGTCCCAACGGGACGAAAAATGTGCATTAATTGAGACTGAATGTGAAAAGGATCTAGGTGTGTACGTTGACAATGAGCTGAGGTTCTCGGGCCATTGCAAGAAGAATGTAAATCAGGGAACTAAATTATTAGGTCTTATAAGAAGGTCGTAACGATCTTCAAGAGTGAAGTGCTTCCCCATCTGGAGTACTGTCACCCCGTCTGGTCCCCGAGATATGCTAGGGACTGTCAGTTGTTTGAAAATGTCCAAAGGAGGGCCACCAGACTGGTGCCTGCACTGCGGCACCTCAGCTACCCTGAGAGATTAGAGCGCCTGAAATTGCCTAGCTTATACTACAGACGGGCAAGGGGAGACCTAATTGAGGTGTATAGGCGTCTCAACGGGCACTACTCAGTCGAGTGTCATTACCTGGAGCTGGTGGACGCTCGCCGCACAAGGGGTCACTTTTTCGTAGTAAGAATTGTGAACTCTTGGAACATTCTGCCAGAGAATGTTGTGACGGCACGAAGTGTGAGCTCTTTCAAGACCAGACTGGATAAGCATTGGAGCAGGTTCAGATACATTCAGGAGCCAGTGCATGCCCAGTACTTGCCAACAGTGCGAAACAGAGACGTGACCGATCGCCCAAGCGGCTAAAGAGCCGATCAGTGGTGAAGAGGATAAAAATTAAAAGTAAAAAAGTATTGAATGGCCAAATATATACATCAATCTTTTCACCTATTTAATGTGACGCTCTGTATCCAAGGAGGATTTCTACCAGTAAACTTACGGATGTTACTAATGTGTTAAAATCTGGTCATTACAAAGGAAGAATGGCTTACCCCTTACCCAGTCTGAGGTTGATGACAGGTGTTGACAGGTGCATTCAATATTGAGTATCAGATTAACCAATACATTCCTGAAACTATGGGCTGTCATGTACCCCCAACAAGTAGTGGTACACACCGCAATGCCGTGCCATTAAACAAAATATCATATAAACAAATAAAATATCTGCCAAAGCACTTGGTCACTATTGTGTCCAAAGTTAGGTCCTAGCTGAGCAAGTGGCGGAGACACCATCCAGGTCAGCAAGAAAGAAAACAAACAAACGAACGGAGAAACCACTGAATACCCCCATTTCGGAACCCATATCTTCGGGGGACGCGCTTCGCGTGGTACCTGGAAAGGAAATACGGGAGGAGGCGGTGTACAATAGTCATCTGGTGTGGTGGTAACGACGTTGAGGATGAACAACAAGTACAGAGAGAAAGTAACGGATGGAAAGACTTGTACGATGCCTCCATTAGCATTTACTGTATAATATATGGGCAGTGTGACAGTATAGGTTAGTCCCTTAATCTTGTGTAAATAAAGAGTCACGTACAGTAAATATTTTCACTATACACAGTATGTTACTATAACTCATCTGAGTAGGAAGACCCTGGTGATGTTAATAAGGATGGAAACGCTGCAAGTCTGCCAGAAGTGAGTCACAACTTGGAGCAACATTCCTGTGTCCGTTTTCCCCTTAACTGTGTACAGTATATCAAGATGCTTCTATAGTTACACGAATGACTCATTATAGCTTCCACACCTGTACTTGCTGCGATCTTTGTGTCACATGAGTTGCCAATCGACACCATTAATTAGGAGGTAAATTAAACTTACGAACATTCAAGAATTCACAGCTCAATCTGATCTTTCATTTTATATCGTATGATCTTCGTTTATGTCCGATTTTATACACTATTTATCGTTATTGCTTATCTAATTAATTATAAAACACTGTTTTACAAATATTAGTCTAATTATTCTCAAATATCATTGATTTACATTTCATTATATACCAGAACTTCAGATACACACCATTGTGTAAAGTTCTCGTTTGAAAGTTAGGTTCCTTGACATAAAAAAGGATGGGTCAACCAACGGCTAAATTGTATAATTATTTACATAACAACACACGCTGGACACTTTTAGTCGCTCATAATACAATAAATGTGGAACAAAACTATTACGAATTTCACTATTCATTTCACGATGAAGAGTTACTATGTAAGCGACACATTTGTTACTCATGTTTAGGTTCCAATAATATAATGATTTCAATGTCCGTCAGCAGTTGAACCTTAACGAGGTAAATGATATAGATAGTTATACTATTGCAACTAATAATAATAATAATAATAATAATAATAATAATAATAATAATAAAACACTACTTTATTTTTACCATTTTTCCTTCCTCTAATAATAATAATGATGATGTTTGGTCATATCCTTTTTGTTGACATTTTCAGAAAAAAAATTATCATGAAACCACGACACGTTTCTTAGTTGACCACTGTGATGCCGGTCAGCTGCATCCGTGTGTGTGAAAAGCAGCATCCAGCCAAATATTGTGTTGGGAGTTAAATTGGGGTGTCGTGCTTCACTAACGATCAAGATTAAGGCTCTAAGTTATTGTAGTTTCCATAACAGTACACGTCCTCATCATTACTTTACTAATAGAAAGTGTTCACTCACACACACACACGCCACGCCCACACCTTCAGTATAAGGTGAGGTAACGCTCCTGATCACAACACCAGTACCATTGTATTCTGACGTAACATGCGTAAATAAATTTAGATAAAACAGAGATATTTTAAATAAAGACAAATTAAAGAATAATCAGAAATAAGCAAAAATTACTTGAATACAAATTTTAAGGAACAAGAATCGTCAACAAGGTAACAAGATACTTGAAGTGGAAGACGATCTCCCTCCTCCACCCACTCAATAACTAAACAACACAACACTAACAGTACCCTGGCCACTACACCCGCCTCCCACACTACAATAACATGATGGAATGTCACTGTCACACCTGAAGGTGCTCGTTGAGGTGTACAGGGATGCTTGCTACTAATGTAATCAAGTTACAGGAAAGAACGTTTTAAGTAAGAATTTTTTAAGAGCGAGTCCCCCTACGCTAACGTTACCATTCCTCCCAAACTGTTGACAACTGGAGCACAATAAAAGTGACGTAACTTCTACAATAAGTGTACATGGTGTAAAATTCAAAGAGGATTCCTCCATAGCGATATAAATTCACTAAAACTTTTTGTTGATATGGAGAGATATCAGTTCGGTTAAATATGAATGTTATTTATACAGTCAAGTTGCACAAATATGGCAAAAATATGCATTCTAAGACGAGTGCTTCAAGAGGACACCATTCATCCAAGACTTTTTGAGAATTAATTTAGTGACATATATATCAGTTTAAGTAAAGAGTGATCAGTTAAAGAAGTGAGCCAAGGTGACATCATATCTCCACAGGTGTTTTCTGAGAGGTGCTGTAGTGCGTATACTGTAGTGTCCACAGGTGAGGCAGTACAGCAGGAGGGTTCACACATGCAGCATTCCAAGGGGGTACACCAAGGCGAGGGTAGAAAGTGGTGGAGGTACTACTAAAGCTCTCCTGGTGGTGGGGGGGGGGTTACGTCTTGTGTTTCTCCTTGTGATCATCACTCTCTCTCTCTCTCTCTCTCCGTCTTCTTTATTCATATTCGGGTTTCTCTCTATCTTATCTATCTGTTCGTCTGTCTGTCTATTCGTTGGTTCATCTGTCTGTAAGGTGATGGTCATGGTAGTGGTGGTGGTGATACAGTGATCATAACAGTGGCGGTGACTGTGTGGGGGGGGGGGGGGGCTCCAATACCACCACTCTCATCACCTGCTGGACCAGTTGAGCTGTGAGTCCTACAAGACTATCCAGGGAGGTTAGGAGTTTGGTACTGGGTCTTGGATAAGTTATGTAACACAGTAGGATTTTATTGATATTTGGATATAGTAAATTATTGTAGGATATACCAATGGGATAAAATATGAAAACAAAAGGAATGTTAAAAGAATAGTTCATACAGTAATATAATTATTGTAATACCATTTTTTTTTGGAGGGGGGGGGGTGAAATTTTTTGTAGGGAGTAAAATTTTATTCGTTTTCTTTTTTCTTCCTTTTTATTTTATTTTATTTATTTATTTGTTATTTATTTTTTTGGTGGGAGAAGGGATTAGCTTTTCTTTTATTCCATTTAATCTTTCATTGAAGAAATTTCCAAACGACGATCATTCCCAGGAAGTGTAGAATGGTAGAAGGAAAAAAGAAATAAAAAGAGGAATAATACAGAAAAAATAATAAAATAAGACAAGGAAAAGAGAAAGAATAATCGAAAATATAAGAGGGAAGATAAGGAGAGGAAAAATAGATAGTGTGGAAGAGGAAAGGAGAGGGAGGAAGAGGAGAAGAATATAACCCATAACGTCTACACACACACACACACACACACGCACACGCACACACACACACACACACACACACACACACACACACACACACACACAAGCTTCTACACCATCCTCGACACCGGCTCCTACTATCACCTGAAATCCCTAGTCCGAGAATTGCTGTTCGACACCACAACCGCATCCAGCCCCATACGTGCACGAACTGATCGCTATAAGAACAGCCCAGTCACAACCATTGTAAAAATTACACTGGTCAACAAAGTTTTTGTTGCATTGCTATAAACACTTGATTCTACCTAATTTGGGTGTGCTGATCTCATATCTGAAGTTAGTTTCTTTCTGTAAGCTCTAGTTTTTTTTGCAATCAAGGTATTTTGAAATTTCAAAATTTCGTCTTCGTCTTATTGACCTCGTCGTCTATCTTGAAAAATATGTCATTAAACTGTCATTAAATTAGCTGGGTAATAAACAATAAAATATTACATATTCTAAATTTATTCAACAACACAATTTGAAACATGTTCCATCTAAAACAAAGGTTGAAATTTGTATAAAACTCATTGTTAGGTAAGAAATTTGTTACTATGAGGAGACAAAGCCCAATCACATTTTAGCCAGGTAGGAATTTGCGCTTGAAGCTCTTGCGTTTGTGAAATGTCTCAGGGCACTCTCGTTTAATGCTCCAGCAGTAGTCTGCCATCATATGTTTGTCCCATCTCCCTTGGTAGCGGTCTTCCATGGTCTTGAGATCCTGATGAAACCGCTCGCCTTGCTCGTCACTTACTGCCCCTAGGTTCTCAGGGAATCTATCAAGATGACTATATAGGAAATGGAGTTTGACACTCATATTGCATCCAAGGTCATGAAAGGCTGACAACATGGTTGCTACAAGGGTTTCATAGTTGTCAGCCTTTTTATTACCAAGAAAGTTTTCCATTACCGCCACAAATGAAAGCCATGCACCCCTTTCCTTGTCGTCCATCTTTCTGACAAAGTCTTGATCACGTACAAGTGCACGAATTTGTGGTCCATCAAACACACCTGCCTTTATCTTCTCAAATGACAAAGCAGGGTGAGCAGAGACTATGTGTTGGAAGCATTCACCATCAGTATTTAATGCTCTGACAAACTGTTTCATCAGGCCCAGCTTGATATGGAGAGGAGGAAATATGATCTTTTCTCGACTGACGATTGGATCATTGACAATGTTTGGCATACCAGCTTCCAGAGTCTCACGTAAGGGCCACTCCTTCAGGTTCCAATGCCTGTCTCTAGCTCGGCTGTCCCACATGCAAAGAAAGCAGGGATACTTTGTAAATCCTCTTTGTTGGCCAAGAAGGAAGTTCACCATTTTGAGGTCAACACAAATTGTCCAGTTGTGCTCATGGTATTTTAGCAGGTGAATCACAGTTTTAATGTCATTATACTCCTCTCGTAAGCACACAGAATGACCCACTGGAACAGCTGCATAGACATTACCATTATGTAGTAGCACACACTTCAGGCTACGCTTACAACTATCTAGAAATAATCGCCAGTCATTTGGACTATACAATGGAATCCCTAATTCCTGGAGAAGACCTGGGATATTATGACAGTAAACAAACTTATTCTCCTCTGTAAAGAATGGCACAAAATCCTGTTCCCGCTTTCCGAAGTCTGAAACTTTTGTGGTCTGGTTCAGTAGAGCCTTTTCTTGCAACCTAGAAGCTAGAACTTCTGCTGCATTTTTGGAGAGACCCAATCACGCACAAGGTCATTCAGCTCTGGCTGACTAAACTTCTGAGGGGTTGATGACTCTGGTGTACCATCAGAAGAATCGTCGGAATCTGCAAGTATTTCTTAAGTTTCATGTTCACTCTCTTGGTCTTTGTCGCTTCCCTCCTCTTCAGCTGGAGACAACCCATTAAAAACTGGAACTGGTAGCTCATCAGAGTGCAAAGTAGGTCGAATTGCTGAAGGGATACTAGGATACGATATTTTATGTCTGTTTTTCTTGCCAACACCCTTCGTATTGATCAGACAAAAATAGCAGTCAGTTGTGTGGTCCTTCGGGTCTTCAATAACTTGTAATAAACCAGTGTATTCACTCCCAGTAAACACTACTCCTTGCACTGTCACTATGTTGAAATGAACTGTAGTTTGAGCTTTTCCCCATCTAGTTATTATATGTCTTATTTGTGTCACTTATGTTACTTGTATATTATTTGTAATTCGAAACCCATTCCCCAAATATGTAACTGTATATTTTCAGCCTTCTGGCTGCCAAGCTCTTTCAATAAACCGTTAATTATTATTAATATTATCATTATTATTACACACACACACACACACACACTTTATTTACATGGAAGATGGATCCTTAAGTGACGGCAGCGAGAGAGTTAGGCTTTAAAACGCTGTGAGGTTAAGTTATAACTGGTAATTTACTAAAGTGCAGAGATGTACAAGTCCCCATTTTTATCCGTCTCACGCCTGATTCATGTTACCGTGTAGAGAGAGAGAGAGAGAGAGAGAGAGAGAGAGAGAGAGAGAGAGAGAGAGAGAGAGAAATTGAGACAGACAGGCAGAGAAAGAGTAAAGAGAGCAACAGAAACTAGGTAAAAAGAGTAAGATAGAAAGAGAAAGAGACATGTGAAAGACACTAGCGTAGCTAGGGGGGGGGGGGGCGGGAGGGGGGGCGGTCCGTCCCGGGCGGCACTTTTGGGTGAAGGATCACGAGATGCTGAATTGCCATACGACATTGAATCGAGGAGAGAAATGTTTTCTTCGCTGGACAGAGTGATCCAAGAAATAACTTTGAGATTTCAACAGCTTCATGAACTTGCTGAGAAATATGCCTTCCTTACCCCACTGAATCTTTTGGATGATAAATATGAGTGTCAAATAGATCACGATCACGACGACATTGATAAAGAGGAGTTCCTCGTTGAGAGAAAAAGACTTCAGCATTTTGTTGCTGTTGCTGCTATAACTATTAAAGACAGAATACAGACGTGGAAAGAAGGCCCCCTTGAACTTTTGCAGTTTATTCAAAAGTATAACCTTGGGAACTCGGTTCCAAATATAGTAATAATGCTGAGGATTTTCCTCACAATTGCTGTTAGTGTTGCTACCTGTGAGAGGAGTTTTTCGAAACTAAAACTGATCAAGAATTACTTAAGATCTACTATGAGCACCTTGCGGTTGAGAAATCTTGCCATACTGTCTATAGAGCGACAATTGACAGATGAAATAGTTTTGGACAATGTCATTGAAGAATTTGCCAACAAAAAACAAGAAAAGTTACTTTGTAGAAAGTTGTAGTTTTCATTTCAGAAATAAAGATGGTCCTAATTTTTTACACTTTTTTTACTTTTTTCCCTATCCTATATGTCGTTTTTGCTTTTTGTTTAACTGTTACTTATAAAGTTTAAGTATGTTTGGGGTGTATTTAAAGCATACTATATTTGAGTATGTGAAAGTACAGTAATATTATAATGGTACACAAACTATTTAATATATATATATATATATATATATATATATATATATATATATATATATATATATATATATATATATATATATATAAGTATATAAAAGTGAGTCACTGTGCAATATGTATTTTTTGTGGGGGCACGGGGGGGGGGGCGGCAAACTCAAGGGCCGCCCCGGGTGGCACACACTCTAGCTACGCCACTGGTGAAAGAGAGTCGGGGTTATATCGTCTATCAAAGGACCACTACTACTTACCACTTCCGTCCCAGCGTCGCCTCGTGTCGGCCAGGCAGGAAAGGAGTGGTCGAGCTGTGAAAGTCCTCCACGCCTTCAGCTCTCTCTCTCTGTGACTGTTTAGTTTATATCTCTCTCTTACTCTTCTGTCTGACTGTCTAGCTTCTCTCTAATTGTTTTTGTCTTTCCGACTGTCTCCTTTTCACCCGTTCTGTCTGTCTGTCTGTCTTTTTTCATTCTCTCCGTTTTTCTGTCCATTTCTGTCGGCTTCTTTCTTTTAATCTTTCTGCCTGAGAGTCTGTCTTTCATAGGTTATACATAAGCATACAAAGATAGACATAAAATATACAGACAGACGTACATAACGAATATACAAAGCCCTCGCTAATAATATACAGTACGTCCTGTAGTAATCGATGCCAAAATATCACAAAAATCATCATACAGCAAGTACCTCACAAGACCACACAGTACTAATAGATAACTGTAGGTAAAAAGTATGATGAGTTATCTTATATACGAGTCCGGTAATATTGGCGGGAAAGTGGAGGTGTGTTTCAACAAAAACAAGATCCTATCAGTTGGCGGCGGTTATGAATGGGTCAGCCTCTTCGTTCACTACTACTCTGTATAGATTACTTCTTGGTTCCTCCCAGATCGTTTTTTAAGCGTACAATTCCCAGCAGAGTACTTTCTCTCGTAATAGGTAATGTAATCTACTTAATAATTACTGCGACCATTCACTACCAGCAACTTACCCCAAAATATATGAGTTATTACTTATATTTGTTCTACTTAATAAGTCAGCAATCAGGACGGGCGTCTATTGAACTGTGAGGAGCGTCAGTACCTGGCGGTGACGGCAGTAGTCCACCACCTCTTCCCTGACCCAGAATGTAGACACTACTGATGTTAGTGCCGTGGCCGTGTACCCCGTCATGTATTAACCAGGCGTGTAGCTGAGCCACATTCTCAAACACTCGGACGTTAATCGTGTCTCTCATAAATGTGGGATACGAAGATACATCTCGTCCCGGTGGCATCACAGTGCACTGTCGATACCTTTCTTGGTTCTCACTTTCAATTAAAAATAAATGAATTAAGAAGTTAATGAAGTTGACTGAGCTTCATCTAATAACAGTAGAGTTTCAGGACAGTTTCAGTTTCATCGTCATCTCTACGCTGTTGATCATGTGAACCAATTACTTCTGTTTTCACATCACCGACCAGAAGGTTAATGTAAGGTAGTAGAATATGAGTGCCCAAGGTAAGTCTCGTCACTCTCAGAGCTGTGGCCACCTCATGACAACATTACACCACCAATTAAAAAAAGTGATTTTCTGAAGAAGTGTCTGTCATGTATAACGAAAAATTATATCAGTAAATTAGTAGAATGGAAATGATGCGTGAGTTGCCTGTTGACCGAGGAGTGGTCCTGGAGACTAGTGAGGTTATCAACACCATGTTCTGGGTTGTACTTTCTTTTAAATGTAATTTATTGTGGAATAAACTGAGTAAATTGTCATTGGCATTCTTTTTCATCCAAACTTCTCTCCCCACAACCATCCACTCCTCACCAGACACCCTTATCCACCCCCTTCCCTCCCCAGTCAGCATTACAAACGGTCACTAATAACGCTGGACCATCGGTCCTTAGGAAGAGTCTAGCGATGGGTTGGCAACACTGTTTGTCTACGCTTACGAGGTTAGGTATTTTACGTCTTGACTTTCTCCTGTGTACACTAGCTGGTGGTATGTTTACACCGCCATGTACACAAGCTGATGGTATGTATACATGTATACACCACCACGTAAATTTCATGGTGGAATGTGTATGCTACAATGTGCACTTCACATTATGTGCATTCCAGCATGTGCATTTTATGGTGGTATTTGTACACCGCCACGTACACTCCGCGGTACATATCCTTTAGCTTTGCAATAGATCCATAAGCCTAAAATCAGTGTAATTCAAACCTTGAACAGTAAACATTGAACTCGGCCATTACATGGAATCTTCTATAATAATAAAAGAGTGTGTGTGTGTGTGTTCCAGCCATAGCTCCAAAACGGAAGCAGTTAAAGACCGGAAACTTAATATACATATTTCATGGGTCCCAAGGTTGTGCACCTTAGTATTATTATTGACCACGGACCCCCGGGTGGTCCGGGCAAGAACCAAAAGTCTTCCCCGACTGAGATATCACCTCGGTTGATGGTTGGGAGTGGTTACCAGTGTCAGGGAGGGCAAACTGTGACAGTCAGGGTTATACAGTATATACGTACAACAAAAATCATGATTGGCTTTCGGTCTGAAAGACAAGGCGGTAATGCTTCTCCTATGTAAATAAGGATATTTTTTCATGGAATGTCATGCTTTCCTGGGATACATGACTACGTCTGTTGGAACTATAAATGTCTTTACACACATACACAAACAAGTTCCAAAAACAGTATCTTATTTGTTTGAATCCCTGACAAGACCCAAAAAAAATATTTTAGCAAAATATTGACGATGAAGTTCAAATTTGGTTCACAAATAAGAAAGTCTCTTGTCTAATATCCTCTCTTCAAACATTCCCGGCCACAAGAGGAAAATAAGAGAAAGGGAAACAGAAGGAATAGAAAATAATAAAAAATAAACATTAATGAGGGCGTAAAGAACAAATATTTCTGAAAGAGACTTCAGTAACACTTTTTGTGAGGCTGAACTAAGTAGTAGTCCACCAGCTGAGAACTACACCCGGGTCATGACGTAGCGGCCTGCTTATTGACCAATCACAAGCCCCGATACAAACGCTTTCCTCCCTCCTCATACCTTCTCTCCGATTCTCAAGGATGTTTGATAAAAAAGAAAAATAAGAGAGATCTTCCAGTACAGTTAATTCGTAAACCAAACCTTGAATACTATATGATCAGAACGTCGGGATATATTGGTATTTTATGGTTAGTTGTTCTTATAATATCTGAAGGTCAGGTTAAATATGTGTAATAATTTAAACAATTTAGTGCAAACATGACATAAGGTGATTCTGCCGTGTTGAAACGACAGTGGCTGTGTAATGAGAGGTGAGCTGGCTGACTCACTTAACACGACTAGCAGAGGAGTCACGTGTGTGTAGAGCCACGTGTGAAGTGTTGTTCAATATATTACAAGAAACATACGTGATAGAAAGATTATACTGATACATTTACTTTAATTTGCCATAGATATTATCATTAATAACTGTATAATAACGTAAAAATAAACAAGTAGATGGCATAATAGTTAACGATACTCACTAGAATGACGTCAAAGGTGTGACGTCATCAGAGCTTCGCACCAATGACGCCTTCAGTCTAAAATGGGACCAAATTTCTAATTGGGCGAGTAGTATTTGTTTTTGTATCCTTTAATTTAAAATAATGTTAGATTAACTACAACACATTATTTTAACAGTATTTCATCATGGCGTCAACAACTAAACCAGTGACAATCTTCATCCATTTCCTTCTCTGGATAACTGAACTCCGTCAATGATAGAAGTTTAAACACAATTCCTGACGAGAACCTATTTACTGATGCTTTAAGTCCATACAGTACAGTGTTCTACGACAGACTTTAGTGCCCGAGATACAAGACCGGGTCGGTGTCTGGAACCCGGATCTGAATCAAGAGTTCAACATGAACGGGTCCGTGTACTAAAACTACCAACCCGTGATCAACAACCAGCTACTTGACTTGTACACATAACCCTTTCTTGAATTAACGCGAATATCTTGATTAAATTACGGGGATTTTGTTTTTTTGTCGTATCAGTGAAAAAAAAAAAAGAGGTAGAGAGTGAGAAAGAGGATGTGCTGGAGGGGAGGGTGAGGGAGGGGCTGCTGGGTGAGTGGCCGGCAGCAACACCATGACCGAGGAAGGCACGCCGCGCCCTGGGCCTCACTCTCCCACTCGGGAAAAAAAGAAAAAAAAGCAAAAAAAACATGGCATTTGAACATTTATTTCCCGTTTACTTTTTCATAACATTTGATTTATAATGGCGGTCATGCTTTGGATTTCTGCCAATAGCTTTATATCATTGTGTATTACTGTTTAATATACCGGGGCTTATGTTCTGAGTTTATTAATACCTAAAGCAGCGGTAACTCTCTTGTAATGTATTTATTTAAAAAAAGTTTATGACATAATAAAACATAACGGGAGCGAGGTTAAGGGTTTGTTTTTCATGTCCCTTGAAACAGCTGGACACTTCTTGTTCTCTCTCTCTCTCTCTCTCTCTCTCTCTCTCTCTCACACACACACACACAGGCTTATTAAAGAATATGGTGTCAGCTCATAACCAGTTACGCCTCCTGTTGTTGAAGTAGAACCACAGACAGCACCTGAAGATTAGCCTCAGCTTAGACGAGCATCTTAGAGGATTGGGTGGTGGTGGTGGTGGTGGTGCGTGGGGATGGTGGTGGTGTGGTGGTGGTGGTAGTGGTGTGGGAAGGGGTGGTGGTGGTGGTGGTGCGTGGGGATGGTGGTAGTGTGGTGGTGGTGGTAGTGGTGTGGGAGGGGTTGGTGGTGGTGTGGGAGGAGGTGGTGGTAGTGGAGTGGGAGGTGGTGGTGGGGGTGTGGGAGGAGGTGGTGGTAGTGGTGTGGGAGGGGGTAGTGGCGGTAGTGATGTGGGAGGGGGTGGTGGTTGTGGTGTGGGAGGGGATGGTGGTAGTGGTGTGGGAGGGGGTGGTGGTAATGATGTGGGAGGGGGTGGTGGTGGTAATGATGTGGGAGGGGTGGTGGTGGTGTGGGAAGGGTTGATGGTGGTGTGGGGGGGGTGGTGGTGGTGTGGGAAGGGTTGGTGGTGGTGTGGGGGGGTGGTGGTGGTGTGGGAAGGGGTGGTGGTGGTAGTGATGTGGGAGGGGGTGGTGGTGGCGATTAGGGAGGGGGTGACGGTGGTGTGGGAAGGGTTGGTGGTGGTGTGGTGGGTGGTGGTGGTGCGGGAAGGGGTGGTGGTGGTGTGGGAAGGGGTGGTGGCGATTTGGGAGGGGGTGATGGTGGTGTGGTAAGAGAGGTGGTGGTGTGGGAGGGGTGGTGTGGGAGGGGGTGGTGTGTGGTGTGGGAAGGGGTGGTGATGGCGTTGTAGGGGGTGGTGGTGGTGTTGTGGGAAGGGGTGGTGATGGCGTTGTAGGGGGTGGTGGTGGTGTGGGAAGGGGTGGTGATGGCGTTGGAGGGGGTGGTGGTGGCGTTGGAGGGGGTGGTGGTGGCGTTGGAGGTGGTGGTGGTGGTGTGGGAGTGGGTGGTGGTGGTGTGGGAAGGGGTGGTGATGGCGTTGGAGGGGGTGGTGGTGGCGTTGGAGGTGGTGGTGGTGGTGTGGGAAGGGGTGGTGATGGCGTTGGAGGGGGTGGTGGTGGCGTTGGAGGGGGTGGTGGTGGCGTTGGAGGGGGGTGGTGGTGGCGTTGGAGGTGGTGGTTGTGGTGTGAGAAGGGGTGGTTGTGGTGTGGGAGGGATGGTGGTGGTGGTGGCGTGGGAAGGGGTGGTGGTGGTGTGGGAAGGGGCGATGGTGGTGTGGGAAGGGGTGGTGGTGGTAGTGATGTGGGAGGGGGTGGTGGTGGCGTTGGAGGGGGGTGGTGGTGGGGGTGGTTGGGGGAGGGGTGGTGGGTGGGGGGTGGTGTGGGGGGTGGGGGGGTGGTGGTGTGGGAAGGGGGTGGTGGGTGGGGGGTGGTGTGGGGGGGGGTGGTGGTGGGTGGGGGGTGGTGGTGGCGTGGGAGGGGGTGGGGTGGGTGGGGTGGTGGTGTGGGGAGAGGGGTGGTGGTGGTGTGGGAGGGAGGTGGTGGTGGGTGGGAGGGGTGGTGGTGGGTGGGAGGGGGTGGTGGTGTGGGGGGGGTGTGGGTGTGGGTGGGGGTGGTGGTGGCGTTGGAGGGGGGTGGTGGTGGCGTTGGAGGTGGTGGTTGTGGTGTGAGAAGGGGTGGTTGTGGTGTGGGAGGGATGGTGGTGGTGGTGGCGTGGGAAGGGGCGATGGTGGTGTGGGAGGGATGGTGGTGGTGGTGGTGTGGGAAGGGGTGGTGGTGGTGTGGGAAGGGGTGGTGGTGGCGTGGGAAGGGGTGGTGGTGGTGTGGGAGGTTTTTTTTGAGAGAGGAAGGGTGAAAGAAGATTAGGGGTGGGGGAAGGAAGTTATAGTTCGGAAATTGAAGAAATTCAGGAGGAGGTAAGAGAGGGCGGGCTGATCGCCGAGCTAAGCTAATAGTGTGTTTGGGTTGTGTCATGGGTTAGTTATTGTCTGTCGGTACAGGCACTAGACATCCTACCCTGCCCCATATATGGGTGTTTTAAGGGCCTTATTTCATATTCCGCCGACCCTACTGGCGGATGCTGGTCTAGGGAGGTTGTCTATTGCCTGGCCGTGTAGATCTGGGGTGGTAATGGACCTTTTGAGATTTGGAGGGGGTGGTGTTGGAAGGGGTGGTGGTGGTGTGGGAAGGGGAGGTGATGGTGGTGGCGTGGGAGGGGAGGTGATGGTGGTGGTGTGGGAGGGGAGGTGATGGTGGTGGTGTGGGTGGGGGTGGTTGTGGTGTGGGAAGGGGTGGTGATGGTGGTGGTGTGGGAAGGGGAGGTGATGGTGGTGGTGTGGGAAGGGAAGGTGATGGTGGTGGTGTGGGAAGGGGAGGTGATGGTGGTGGTGTGGGACGGAGTGGTGGTGGTGGTTTGGGAGGGGGTGGTGGTGGTGGTGTGGTTGAATATATATATATATATATATATATATATATATATATATATATATATATATATATATATATATATATATATATATATATATATATATATACGTAGTATTCGAGTACACGAATACTATGTCCATATGTCTGGCCACACACTTTATATTCAGTTTTGTTCGCATTTGTCTGAGGGCCAAACTGCCAGAGGTACTTTCAATCTGACCTTAGTCTAGCGGCTACAACATCTTGTAATCTAGTGATCTTGTTACTTGCTCCCAAAACACGTTTTAGAGGATATATCTCATCATGGTAGACAGTGGATTGACAAGTGTCTCTTTGAACTTGTCTGCTTCAAAATCATCAGTAATTTCTTTCCTGTTTACAGTTTTAAGGGTTCCTTTTGACAGACCTAGATTGTGTTCAACAGTGTCTTCGAGTTTGGCTTAAAAGTATAAAACATCAACTCAATCAAATTTACTGAGGTCTATGTGAGAGGGGATCCACAGCAGCTTGATCTTGACATACGTGTCAACAAGGCATGCTTGTTTCATGTCATTTGTGTCTGGCTTCAGAGACAAGCGCGCAATAACTTGAGGGCGTCGAGAGCAAGTAGTGAAGAAAGGAAGTCAGTGATGACGAGACTGTCTGTGTTTGTGACTTCAGGAAGTTTTATGACAGTGAGTATGAATTAACAACTGATTCTGGTGGTGTGGGTGGGGGTAGTAGTGGTGGGGTTAAGAGGAGGAAATACCTGGGTGGGAGTGAGGAGTGACTCGGAGGTAAACAGTACTGGGAAGGAGGTGAGTGAGGGGGGGAGGGGGCGGGGGAGGTGAGTGAAGGGGGGCGGGGAGGTGAAGAGTTGATCTGGGTGTGATGGTGTGGAATTAACGGGTCGGCCACCACAGCAGGACGGTCACTCACTGCTGCAGCTGAAAAGAGATGGAGATTGGTGGGGGGGGGGGGGGATCGTGCTCCAGTAACCCCCCCCTCCCCCCCACACACTCTGCTGTTGCTGCCTGGGAAACTATCCGTTATTACATGCCAAGTGTGACAATGACACATGATACTCAACCGTCCTAAATGTCAAGGGGATGGACTGTACAGGAATCCATTTTTCACCCTCATAAGCAGTCCAGTAGCCCAGAATATAGGGGCGTAATTTCAAGGTGACTAGATACACATTTTTGCTCCACATATGTTAAAATTATTGTACACTCATTATGTTGTAACAAATTTCACACTTCTGTTATATGTCCGGTGGATGGTGACGGCCATTAACACGCTGAAGATGTTTGTTTACCGCCACCAGAAGTCCCTCACAAGAGCACTGCGAGGAGTCACCAACCTCAGCCTGTTCGCTTATCTGGTGTAAGTCAGGTTTTGGGAAGAAGCTCCACACTGACTGTTAGTCTCATTAACAACCTGATGCTGATGCCACCTGACGTCATACCTGTGTCGTGATTTGGCAGAAGCCGCTGTTAGTGTGTTGAAGAGACTTATTTAGTTTGTAAAGTATGTCTCTGAGGATGTCACAATGCGACTGACTGCATAACGTCACCAAGATTGCCAAGGATCTAAGGTCAGAAACCTGTCACTCTCTGCACGATAAAGACCTGTGATGTATGGAGGGAGAGATCCACCGAGTCAGCTGCACCTAGAGTCAGACAACACGGATGATCACATAATGTTTTCAGCCTTCTTTTGTATGATGGTGCGGCGGGCAACAAACACATTCCTTTCGAAGGACATGGCGATCTGATCTGTGGACACTGTTCCTGAAATGCAGTGGGCAGCGCAGAGGGTCTGGTGTCGTCATTGACTGTGCAGAGAAGGGCGCTGCTCTGTTCCAAGCCTTCAGGTCAAGCATCACGAATCATTAAGAACAAAAGCAATATCTATCTTCTCCGGACAGTTGAACAAGTTAACCCAACACCCTCCAGCGGGGTTATAAAGAAGCACTGCAGTCATGACCAATGACTAAGCTTTCCACTACTAACAACTTATGGTCACAATTTGCTTTCATTTACAGTATATTGTTTATTCTTCTCAAATATCATCTGTGCGAGTCTTCATTGCAATATTTAATATCAGTACTGTAATCGGCTTTGAATTTTACTTTGCACTTTATTTTGAGGAAGTATTACAAAATACTGTAGATATCACACACTCCTGACCTGAGTCTGGTCATCAGTTGGGCTCTGGAGGTAATTTACTTAAGTCACCCCTTAATGACTGCGGCTTCGTACCAAATTTGGTGTGAGCCATCCTTAGGACTTGTGAGGTACAGGTGGATATCCAGTTTAAGATTTCCCACCCAGGAATGTTTGGACCGCCCTATGAAAAGTATATACTGTATACACTCAGTGAGCTGAACACCACACGAACTAACGCACCTACACCCAACACACCACAGGAGATATAATCACTGAACAACATGATGGGCAGAGAGAAGAAAGATGTTCACACGGCCTTCATATATCACGTCCCGGGCGATCATTACCCAGCCTGACCTTCCCCAGCCCCGCCTGCCGGGGATCTGCCCACCACCAAACTTATTCCTTATTATCTTCACTACAGTGTCATCCACATTGATCCATTATCACACCATCAAGACTGGTCAAAGAGGAGACACTTGTTCTGGTGTGTGTGTGTGTGTGTAATACTACTACCACTACTACTACTACTACTACTACTACTAATAATAATAATAATAATAATAATAATTAACGGTGTATTGAAAGAGCATGGCAGCCGGAAGGCTGAAAATATACAGTTACATTATTGGGGAATGGGTCACTTGATTGACAAACAATATACAAGTAACATTAGTGATACAAATATGATATACGAGTATAATAACTAAGTGGGGAGAAGGTTATACTACAGGGCATTTCAACATAGTAACAGTGCAAAAAGGTAAGATAGGCTGGGAGTGAATACACGGGTTGGTTACGAGTTGTTGATAATTTTTACAATGGTTGGGACCCGGGACACGTAGTGAGAGACAACCGCGCTACCAACACCTCAAAAAATCACAACAGATTGGTCTTGATATATCTGTATTTCTACCAGTTGATATCAATTTTATTAAGACAGGATAAGATGATTAGTCTGGTGCAGGTCCCCGTTGGTTAGTAATTATATACAGGTAAACAGATTTTTTGTTTAGATTGCCCACGAGGGGGCTAGTTTATTGGGCACCCCCTTACATGCTGTTCGTGCAAGGCGAAGCGTTTACAGTGCCCATCGGGGAAGCATGCGGAGTTCATGCTTGCCTTTATGGCTCATGCATTAAGAGCGCAAAATCCTGACGGGTCATGGGTTTTGTCAGCAAGTTACATACAGTGACAGAATGATGAATGTGTGGGGGGGGGGAAATTCCCGGTACAATTTATGTTTATGGCAAAACATGGCAGGTCCCTAATAATGTCAAGTGTCAGACCAGTCACTAGGAGGAGGGATTTCTGGTCAGGGAGGGAAGAGACGTTGGTAATGGCTGGGGACCTGTAGGAGGAGGTCATAGGGCAAGTGAGGATGTAGGCTTCTAAAGGGTGTTGACTAATCACAAGTGTTCCTGACCCTCAGGTGACGCTGGCGGCGGTGGCGGCAGTGTGTGTGGCTCTGCCTACCGATCCCCAGCCCAGAAAGTTCATCTATCAAGTGGGGTATCCTTCCGTCAGGCGCTACCCAGTCTTCCCCGACCGTCTTCTGCAGCCGCCCCTAGGTAGGTAAACACCATAACCACGACACAGATTGTTAATAATATTTTCATATGTAACGACTGACATCAGAGGATTATTTGTTTCATTTTTACACTAACAAAATTAATCCGGTGAACGCAATCACGAGAGACTTCAATACCACGTTACCAACATTGAGACAATAGTCAAATATTATAGGCAGGCATTAGTACAACCTTTCCTCCAAGAGGGAATAACATAAGAACATAAGATCATAGGAATGGAGGAAACTGCAGCGGGCCTATTGGCCCATAGTGGGCAGTCCCGTTTACACCCAACCCCTATTGCTCATATGAGCATCCAACCTGTGTTTGAAGCAATTCAGCGTATTCCAGTTAATGATGATATTTGGTAACTTGTTCCATTCATCCACTACTCTGTTTCCAAACCAGTGTTTACCTATTTCACGCCTAAATCTAAATTTGTCTAATTTAAAACCATTGTTACGAGTTCGCTCCTGGTTGGATAATTTGAGTACCTTTGTAATGTCCCCTTTGTTTAGCCCTGCCCTCCACTTATACACCTCTATCAGGTCGCCCCTCGCTCTACGTCTCTCGGGGGAGTGCAAATTAAGATGCTTTAACCTGTCTCTATACTCAAGGTTCCTGATACCCGGGATTAGTCTTGTCATTCTCCTCTGAATTCTTTCCAAGGATTCTATATCCATTCTGTAATACGGTGACCAGAACTGGACTGCGTAATCCAGGTGTGGTCTCACAAGAGCAAGATACAGTTTTAGGATGACCTCGCTAGTCTTGTAACTAACACTCCTTTGTATGAACCCAAGTACTTTATTAGCCTTGTTACGAGCAAAAACACATTGTTTACTTGGCTTAAGGTTCCTACTTATCATTACTCCTAAATCTCTCTCGCAGTCGGATTTCTCTATGGCATCGTTGTTCATCTGGTATCTGGTTTCCCTGTTTACATTCCTATACTGAGTACTTTACATTTGTCGACAGTTGAATTTCATCTGCCATTTTTCAGACCATTCGAAAAATTTGTTTAGATCCTCCTGTAGTTTTGCCGAGTCCTCGTCAGATTTGATAACACGTCCTATTTTAGTATCATCAGCAAATTTACTTATGTTGCTGTCTATGCCGATATCTATGTCGTTTATGTATATAATAAACAATAATGGTCCAAGTACTGAGCCTTGGGGAACTCCACTTGTGACGTTGCTCCAATGGGACTTAGTGCCGTTAATGCTCACTCGCTGTTTCCTGTCCTGTAACCACGCCCTAATCCATTTAAGGATGTCACCTTTGATGCCATGAGCTTCTACCTTTCTAATTAGTCTTTCGTGGGGTACTCTGTCGAAGGCTTTGCTAAAGTCGAGATATACCACATCATAATTGTGCCCCTCGTCCACTGATTCGAAAACTGATGAAAAGAATGTTAATAGATTAGTTAGGCAAGAACGTCCGCTTGTGAAGCCATGCTGGGAATCATTGATCAATCTGTGCTTCTCCAGGTGATTTCGAATAGAGTTTGAAATGATTGCTTCCAGTAATTTGCCTACTATTGATGTTAGACTGATTGGGCGGTAGTTAGAGGATAGTGATCTATCCCCCTTCTTGAAGATCGGTATTACATTCGCTATCCTCCAGGATTCTGGTACTACACCTGTTTTTAAGGACATGTTAAACAACTTTGCTAAGGGCATACTAAGCTCTTCCTTACATTCCTTTAATACTCTGGCAAATATCTCATCGGGACCAGGTGACTTATTAGGCTTTAGTTTGTCTATTTGCTTACTAACATCGTTACTAGTCACTACTATCTCACTGAATTTGTTTTCTTCACTATCTCTGAATAGAGTCGGTGCCTCGGGTATCATGTTTAAATTTTCGCTGGTGAAAACTGTTGAAAAATATTTATTCAAATTATTGCTCATTTCTCCGTCGTTATCAGTGAGCTCGCCGGAGTCTGACCGTATTGGTCCAATCTTTTCTCGTGTTTTAGTTTGATACATTTGGTAGAATCCTTTGGGGTTTGTCTTCGCCTCCCTTGCTATCCTTACCTCATTATTCCTCTTTGCTTTCCTTATCTCGGTTTTAACCCTACTCGCCAATACCCTATAATAGTCCCGGAGGTGAATTTCGCCACGATTTATCCTTCTACCTATAGCCTTCCTTTGGCCAATGATGTTCTTTAAATAATTATTTATCCATTTAGGGTCATTGTTGTTTGATCTGAGTTTTTTGTATGGTATGTTCTGCCTTTGTGCATTAAGTAACTCACTATTTAAATTGTCGTGGAACTCGGCAATCTCAGATCTCGTTATCAGGTCGGTGTCATCTGTCAGGTTCACGGCCAAGCGCGACACCCCCTCTCTTAGCTGCCTCTTTAAACTGTCAAAGTTTGCCCTTCTGAAATCTGGTACTTTAGTGGAATTTTCCTTACGTCTGCCCTGAAAATCTAACTGGAATCGAATTTCTTTGTGATCGCTGTTTGCAAGTTCGTTCCCTACCTCGACATTGCTAATGAGGTTTTCTCTGTTTGACAAAACTAAATCCAATATATTATTACCCCGTGTGGGTTCGGTTATATGTTGACTTAGGAAACAGTCCTGGATCGTCTCGAGAAAATCCTCTGATTCTGAGTTTCCCGTAAGGTCGGTCCAATCTATTTGGCCAAGGTTAAAGTCGCCTACTATACAGACTTTGTTGTGTATGGAAGCCCTGCGCATTTCATCCCAGATAAGTCGCTCATTGACTCTGTCAAGATTGGGGGGTCTATATATTACTCCTGTGATTAATTTTTCCCGACCGTCGCTTAATTCTATCCAAATTGTTTCTGTATTCCTCTCAGTTTTTATTTCCTTATTTATTTCACACTTCAGATTATCCCTAACATAGATTGCTACTCCGCCTCCTTTCCTGGTCTGCCTATCGGTATGGAACAGTTTGTAACCCGCAATTTGGTATTCGACTGGTAATTCACGTGTGTCTAGGTTGATCCATGTTTCAGTGAATGCAATTATATCGATTTCTTCTGTACATACCAAGGCCCTAATATCATCCATTTTGTTTCTCATACTTCTACTGTTCGCGTAATATACATTTAAGTTAGTCGTGTTCTGAGTCCTTCCCTTACCGCGTTTAGTTTTAAACTCCCTGTCTAATTTAGTTATGTCATCATTCCTAACACTATTTCCCTGTAATCTTTCGCCTTGTTTACCCGCTCCCACTGCAGTCTCCTCCACCCCCGTGCCCCTATGTTCTCTTAGCAGTTTAAAGACTTCGATATCTTTTGAACTGCCCCCTCTAGAGCCCCAGCCAGGGTTGCTACTCCATCCCTAGACAGGTGCACCCCATCCCTAGCATAAAGGTCCCTTCTGCCATAGAAGTTGTCCCAGTTGTCAATGAATGGGACTGATATTGACTTGCAATATCTGTCAAGACGGTCGTTAACACCAACCGCCCTTGACAACCATTCACTGCCAACTCTCCTTCTAGGCAGGACACAGCATATGATAGGGATCCCTCCCTTAGTCCTAATACGATCTATGGCTGCCTTGAACTTATCAAGAAGTTCCTCGCTCCTACACCGGCCAATATCATTGCCTCCTGCACTGAGGCAGATAATGGGTTTGTTCCCATTACCAGACAAGATATTGTCCATCCTGTCAATTATATCCCCCACCCCAGCTCCTGGCAAACACACCCTCATCCTATTTTTGTTTTTACCACAAAAGGCCCTGTCCATGTACCTTACCTGTGAGTCACCAACAATTAAAGTTTTTATACCTTCCTTGTCATCCCTGCCCCTGACTGTACTAACGTCCAATTCGTCTATCAAGGGACTGAACGGGTTGGTACACTTAGCTGTTGTTGTCGTTGCTGTCGTATCCTTCGTGTGCTTCTTCACCACCAGCTTGGTCCTACCACTACTCACGACTTTCCACTCGTTTGATTTTTCGTCAGACACTGGCTTTACTCGTCCAGCCTCTCCTTTTAACTTCGCCAGCTCTTTCCTTAATTTCAGGTTCTCCAACGTGGCCCTCTCAATTTCTAACTTGGCCCTCGCCAATTCTTCAGTGGACCACTCCAGTTTGGTCAACAAACTCTCATACCCAAGACCGCACATATCACTGGCCATATCTGATAATTATCCCTCTGGAGCTAACCCTGCCGTGACCTTTCCCCTAGTGAGGTCAGAACACAACTGAGTGAGGTCAGAACACAACTGAATAAGAGTCACTTAGTCTTACAACATGCAGTTCCATATATCTACAATATAATTATTTAGTACCAAATATCATGAAAAAATTCTACACCTAATTTCTGAACATTTCTGAGTTATCCTCTTCACCTGCCATAACAAGTTCAGGAGGACTGTATGTTGTGGAGTTTGCCACATGTCTGAGTCACCTCCACCTCTGGGAGAAATATAGCACCAGGCACATGAGTGGTTCCTCAGCATCAGCCGTCAGACAATTTGAGCAATGTTATCTCTATCCTAGAGTAGCCGTCTGTCTAGTTGTTTTGTGGACACTCGTCGGTATCTCAAGGAACACTCAAAGAGAGAGACAAAGACAATTAATAATTAGGTAAATCCGTTGAGGTAGAGAGCCACCCGCCACGGGTGTAAGAAACCAAACAAATCTTGTTCTATCAGTTATATAACATTTCATAATTTACTCATATAATTACCTTATATAAGCGCTCCGAAAGTGTATCCAAGTTGAGAGCCGGCCAATCTGAACACTTATTGTAAGCTTAACTAAAGATACAACATTCATTTAATAAAACATTTTAACTGTGTGCATATCATTCTTTGATCACAAATATCCATTGTTCCGTGGCCGTTGAGAATCGAGCCCATATTCATAAAACATATTTGACTGGAAATCACCCACAAAATAAACACCTTGTACAGTATATTCCAACAGTGGGCCAGAGGAGCTACCAAGACAACTGGGTGTGGTAACTCGCCCGCAGGCCAGCCAGCGGCCACCACCGACTTTAAAATTATCGCATGGCCAGCTTACGTCGCCGATCACTACCAGACTTTCTCATGATGTCTGTGGTTGGTCTTGTTTCCCTGGGAAGGCGGGACGTTTGTCGTAGCCCGTAGGGCAATAGACTACTACCCTATCTAAAATTTTATTGTATTTTTAAAAACGACAAAAGGACAGGGATGTAATAAGTGGGAACTAGTCTAGGCCACTTCCTGTTCTCGTCATATTTTAACTTTACCTCCACCAGGCTTTACCCTCGCCACAAATAAGAAGATAATGACCTGATTTCGAAAGAGTGAACTTTAATTAAATAATAATTAAAAATATCATTTGAATACACACACACACACACACACACACACATATATATATATATATATATATATATATATATATATATATATATATATATATATATATATATATATATATATATATATATATATATATATATACCATCAGTCATAATAATAACATACGCCTAAACACCATTCAAAGCTACGTCTGACCACTAGCTTGTAGCAGAACACAGAGAGACAGCAGGGCAAAAAAGCGACCTACATATGTAATAAAAACAAAGCAAACTCGCTGTACAACTAGTGTAGACTGGTTGATCTCAAGGTCCACACACACACACACACACACACACCACGCCCGGATTCTTAAAAATTAGTAGTTAATTTTTCCTCATAACCGAAGGATAAGAGAACACAACTGGGTGTTTTTGGTTTTACCATGAAACCCGCAAAAAATAATAATGTAAAACAGCTTTAGTTCGAGGAGTATGACATACGGTACACCTGTATGGAGTCTCCCAGTCTCAGTGTTGATAATGGCCTTCATCCTAATCGACGCAGATGAGTTTTAATGACAAATAAAAAACATAATTACGGGAGTCTTTATACGACTCAGAAGGAATATGGTTCATAGCTTAAGTCAGCAGTTGAATACGTTCCCACATCTTCAGTTATAGGAAATACTTTCGACTTGACTCACTGACAATCTATAACTCTTGTCGTTGTTTAAGTGAACCATTAAGATGCGTTCTCATATTCTTACTTGTTTGAAAAAAAATAATGCGCGAGTCTTCAGAGATCAGACCTTGGTGATGCAAATAAAAAGTGAGAAAAGGAGAAGGAACATTTTGAGAGAGAGAGAGAGAGAGAGAGAGAGAGAGAGAGAGAGAGAGAGAGAGAGAGAGAGAGAGAGAGAGAGAGAGAGAGAGAGAGAGAGAGAGGCACGTATATTATATTGGAACAAGACTCAAGGCCAGACAGAGGGTCGAGGGAAGCGTTGGGAGTTTTTCTGGGTTCTTTACAGTATTTAAGACACGGTGTTGTGACCATGGATACAACCAGGCTGCTCTACCCTTCACTCTCCTCGGGATGGCTTTGTTGGACAATCGCCACTCTTGTCCCCCCCCCCCCCCCCCCCCCCCACTCTCTCTCTCTCTCTCTCAGGCAAAACTATTATAAGTATATAAGCTAAATATATCAAACAATTGACAGTGTGCACCAACTACTCTGGTTTCTGCAATCATCGCTTGAGAAAATCCTCTGTTGACCAAGATGTAAGTTAAACTTACTACACACGCCCACACTTTTGTTCAGATTTGTCTGGCAGAGGTTCCCAATCCTTTTCTGACCATCTCCGCCCTGACCCATCTGACCATCTCCGCCCTGACCCATTACCCTCCACGACCAGCACTTCCATCATGAAAAGTTAACCTTCTCTTGAGTTATAGTTCACTGGAGCCGAGTGTTAAGATGTTCGGGTTATTAAACAAACAAACTGTTGACTAAGACAGTTCTTTTATTATTTGATTCATGAAAAAAAACATAACATCAAACCAACAACTGGTAATATATTTATGAACAAGAGGAACCAAACTTCTGACTTTGACAGCTTGTTTGTTTGTTATCACACACTCGTAATGTATTTAAATTATCTTATATCAACTATGATACATATATCATATCATTTGTCTGCCAATTGTAAAAGTTTCAATCACCCCACATGTTGTACACTAACACTCAATAATAAACATTTCCTCTATAACCAACTTAGGAGTTAGCTACAAAATACGCCTCTCGACTGACCCAAAAATGTGAGTCCATAAAAACGGTAAAAACTATCGACAAAAATTACAAAATTCAATCAAACAGCTTGAAAATATAATCAGGTTAATAATTATAGAGAGGCCTATAACGTTTAAGTCGAACAGTGACATCACCCACATGACTCTGATCTACGTATATATATATATATGTATATATATATATATATATATATATATATATATATATATATATATATATATATATATATATATATATATATATATACATGGTTAATACTGGAGACACATACATGGTTAATACTAGAGACACATACATGGTTAATACTGGAGACATACATGGTTAATATTAGAGACACATACATGGTTAATACTGGAGACACATACATGGTTAATACTGGAGACACATACATGGTTAATACTGGAGACACATACATGGTTAATATTGGAGACACTTACATGGTTAATACTGGAGACACATACATGGTTAATACTGGAGACACATAAAATGCTGGAGACACATACATGATTGATACTGGACACACATACATGATTGATACTGGACACACATACATGGTTAATGCTGGAGACACATACATGGTTAATACTGGAGACACATACATTGTTAATACTGGAGACACATACATGGTTAATACTGGAGACACATGCTTAATGCTGGAGACACATACATGGTTAATACTGGAGACACATACATGGTTAATACTGGAGACACATACATGGTTAATACTGGAGACACATACATGGTTAATACTAGAGACACATACATGGTTAATACTAGAGACACATACATGGTTAATACTGGAGACATATATGGTTAATACTGGAGACACATACATGGTTAATACTGGAGACACATACATGGTTAATACTAGAGACACATACATGGTTATACTAGAGACACATGCATGGTTAATACTGGAGACACATACATGGTTAATACAAGAGACACATACATGGTTAATACTGGAGACATACATGGTTAATACTGGAGATACATACATGGTTAATACTAGAGACACATACATGGTTAATACTGGAGACACATACATGGTTAATACTGGAGACACATACATGGTTAATACTGGAGGCACATATGTGGTTAATACTGGAGACATTCATGGTTAATACTGGAGATACATACATGGTTAATACTGGAGATACATACATGGTTAATACTGGAGACATACATGGTTAATACTGGGGATACATACATGGTTAATACTGGAGACACATACATGGTTAATACTGGAGATACATACATGGTTAACACTGGAGACACATTCATGGTTAATACTGGAGACACATACATGGTTAATACTGGAGACACATACATGGTTAATACTGGAGACACATACATGGTTAATACTGGAGACATACATGGTTAATACTGGAGATACATACATGGTTAATACTGGAGATACATACATGCTTAATACTGGAGACATACATGGTTAATACTGGTGATACATACATGGTTAATACTGGAGACACATACATGGTAAATACTAGAGACACATACATGGCTAATACTGGAGACATACACGGTTAATACTGGAGATACATACATGGTTAATACTGGAGACATACATGGTTAATACTGGAGACACATACATGGTTAATACTGGAGACATACATGATTAATACTGGAGACACATACATGGTTAATACTGGAGACACATACATGGTTAATACTGGAGACATATACATGGTTAATACTGGAGACACATACATGGTTAATACTGGAGATACATACATGGTTAACACTGGAGACACATTCATGGTTAATACTGGAGACACATACATGGTTAATACTGGAGACACATACATGGTTAATACTGGAGACACATATGTGGTTAATACTGGAGACATACATGGTTAATACTGGAGATACATACATGGTTAATACTGGAGATACATACATGGTTAATACTGGAGACATACATGGTTAATACTGGGGATACATACATGGTTAATACTGGAGACACATACATGGTTAATACTAGAGACACATACATGGTTAATACTGGAGACATACACGGTTAATACTGGAGATACATACATGGTTAATACTAGAGACACATACACGGTTAATACTGGAGACACATACATGGTTAATACTGGAGACACATACATGGTTAATACTGGAGACACATACATGGTTAATACTGGAGGCACATGCATGGTTAAAGCTGGACACCCATACATGGTTAATACTGGAGACACATACATGGTTAATACTGGAGACACATACATGGTTAATACTGGAGACACATACATGGTTAATACTGGAGACACATACATGGTTAATACTGGAGACACATACATTGTTAATACTGGAGACACACACATGGTTAATACTAGAGACACATACATGGTTAATACTGGAGACATACACGGTTAATACTGGAGATACATACATGGTTAATACTAGAGACACATACACGGTTAATACTGGAGACACATACATGGTTAATACTGGAGACACATACATGGTTAATACTGGAGACACATACATGGTTAATACTGGAGGCACATGCATGGTTAAAGCTGGACACCCATACATGGTTAATACTGGAGACACATACATGGTTAATATTGGAGACACATACATGGTTAATGCTGGAGACACATACATGGTTAATACTGGAGACACATACATGGTTAATACTGGAGACACATACATGGTTAATACTAGAGACACATACATTGTTAATACTGGAGACATACATGGTTAATACTGGAGACACATACATGGTTAATACTGGAGACACATACATGGTTAATACTAGAGACCCATACATGGTTAATACTGGAGACATACATGGTTAATATTAGAGACACATACATGGTTAATACTGGAGACATACATGGTTAATATTAGAGACACATACATGGTTGATACTGGAGACACATACATGGTTAATACTGGAGACACATACATGGTTAATACTGGAGACATACATGGTTAATATTAGAGACACATACATGGTTAATACTGGAGACACATACATGGTTAATACTGGAGACATATATTCATATTCAAAACAACTATCTGTATAGTGGAAAAGACTGCAGGGGTTAGGGAGGGAGGGAGGAAAAGGAAGAGTTGGGAAAGAAAGGAAAGGAAGTAAGGGAGGGAGGACGAGGGAAAAGATGTTGGTAGACAGTTTGTTGCCCATAACCCGTATATCCTGTCCGCCTCACCTCCCTTCCCTCCTCCAAATCACCACACCCGTCCTCAGCCTGGCAACCTCGCTCCTCCCGGCTCTCCCTCCGTCCACAGGCACCAACAACCTTACAATTTCTGGGAAAAAATTCTACTCGTTTGATCTCGCTTCTTATGAGATAATGATTCTTAATAACAACTCCGCGAGATCTTGACCCTCACGAGACCTGGACCCTCACGAGAACCTGGGCCCTCACGAGACCTGGGCCCTCACGAGACCTGGACCCTCACGAGACCTGGACCCTCACGAGACCTGGACCCTCACGAGACCTGGACCCTCACGAGACTTGGAGCACACGGGATGGGGGTGTTGTGGATGTGGTGATAGTGCGTGACACACAGTTGTGGAGATGTGCGTATGTGTGTGTGTGCGAGTTTGAATTTTGCCACTTACAGCGGCTAGTTTATTGTGCACCCCGTACTCATCCTGTGAGCAAAAAGATTACAGAGCACGGTTTACAAAGGGTCAGAATAATTAACCCCCGTTGTCAGGATATTATGGCATTGAATGATTCACAGTATTTCAAATAAATTCTTTGTTTAGTTCTATACATAAAGGGTAACTTATTAGCAACTGCGTGAGTACAGGCGTGTGAGGCAGTATGTCTGGCCTCGCACTTTGTTATTCACATTTGCATGAGAACTCTTCAAGCATATTGTGTGTTTGGTTCTATACATGGGAACTGATATAGTTACTAAGTGCAAAAAAGTGGATACAATCTTAATATGTTGGCTACCTTGCCATTAGAGAAGAAGTGTTGTGCCATTTCACACACAGTGTGCTTGGACCTGTCCCTAAAAGGTTCTATCTTCACACAGTCAAGGAATTAGTCTTCAAGTGTGTGGCCATATGTCTGGCCACACACTTTACATTTAGTTTTGTTTACATCTGCTTGAGGAACATACTGCTTGGTCTAAGAGTTACAACAGCTTGTAATCTAGTGATCTTCTTACTTGCTCCATATACATGTTTCATTTGATACATCTCATCATGGTAAACTATGGATCGACTAGTGCCTGTTTGTACTTGTATGCTGGCGTCAAATTCATCAATAAGTTCCTTTCTAATTACAGTTTTAAGGTTCTTTTTGACAGACCGTGTGTAATAATAATAATAATAATAATAATAATAATAATAATAATAAAAATAATAAACGGTTTATTAATAGAGTTGCAGCCGGTGGCTGAAAATATACAAACTTACATTTGATTTAGACATAATAATATACGTTCAATACATTTACAGGGCTGTACAGTACGTAAATCAGGAGCTGTTTATTATTTTAACAATAGATGGGATAATGCTATTCTTATATCTATCGGTGCGGGCTCTTATGGGTTGAATTTTGTTGTAGTGGCGGACTGCGCGAGGTGGGTGGGGGACTGCAGGTGGCAGTAAGTGGCGATGACGAGGATGGTGCTGTAGTCCACTACCAAACCCTGCTAGTGCGTGGTGGTGGAGGTCACTGAGGGATGGCATTTCCAGGGTGGAAAGAGCCTTGTTGTAGCCGGAGTAGTCTGTGCCGAGCATGATTCTGCAGGCCCTCTTCTGTAACTTCTCTAGCTGACGTTGTTGAGTAGAGTTGAGAGAAGACGACCAGGCTGGTGACGCATACGTTAATTTTGGGAATATAAATGCATTGTAGATAGTCCTCAGCTCTGGCGTGGGTGCCCCAAGTGACCTGAGTCATCGTAGAATGTATAGTGGTACGAGGCTGCCTTGATAGTGTTGTTTACATGGGCCTTCCAGTCCAGTTTGTGGTCTATAGTTACACCCAGGAGTTTAGCAGACTGCACTGTGTGTGTGCGTGTTACCATGACGCTGCCTCGCACACACACTACAAATAGTACTGCTGGATACAAGGGGAGGGAGGTGTGGAGGAGGAGGAGGTGGGGAGGAGGAGGAGGAGGTGGGGAGCAAAAGGAGGAGGGGGGAGAAAATCCTTGACCACTCACACATAGCCAGAAAGACTCCAGCAACAATATGAAGAAAGATGAGACGAGGAAGAAGAAGAAGAAATAACCAGCAATAAAGAAGATGAAGAGGAAATGGAGAAGGATTAAAAAGACGATGAAGAAAAAGACGAGAAGAAGAAGAGGAGAACGAGGAGGAGGAGGGAGAGGTCATAAACATCAGTCATTAGAACATCCAGGAAGTCACCAGGATCTAAGAAGTAATGGTCCGAGCACGTGTACTGCGCCTCACAATCCCTGCCGAAGAGGTCTGGCTGTGCTCTCTCTCTCTCTCTCTCTCTCTCTCTCTCTCTCTCTCTCTCCCTCGAGAAGTCCGAACCGTAAGATAATTCACAAGCATTATCTTCAGGGAGTCGCCGCGGCCCGTTAAGTCAGCATGAGGAATCCGGTGATGTACTGAATCTAACGTGGGTGTCGAACAAATCGTCCTGTCTAACCTAACCTAACCTAACCTAACTTAACTTAACTGGTATATATTGAGGAGATAATTAACACACATCTAGTTAGGGTGCTGCGTGTGTTATTGGGGTGATGGGCGTGATTGGGAACGACAGATTACAAGTACAGTATAATCATTAGGTTGTCATATGCCGTCATGTCAGAGAGAGAGAGAGAGAGAGAGAGAGAGAGAGAGAGAGAGAGAGAGAGAGAGAGAGAGCCACCATGCAGGTTGTCGACACCATCACACACAGGTCCACAACTGCACTTCTCCACCTTATAGTTATTACGTCTCCAGCGTCAGGAGGCAGACGTGCATTACTCTTCCTGTGTCTTCTTCTATACAGGTAACACTTCATCGTCTCTCCTTCAATTTTGGGCTAATAGATGGAAATCTGGGCAAGTCTGTTTATACCTATATTTTTTTAAGATATATTATGGGATATTTTTGCCAGAAATTATATATTGCCGTTGATATTCCCGTCAAAACGTCTATTTTTCAGTTGATATTCCCGCCACAACAAAATATATTTGAGCTGGTGTTCCGATATATGTAGAGACCGAACTACAAGTCAAAAATATCACAAAACCAAACTTGAGAGGTTTGGGCCACTCATGATGCCGTAATTCAACCAATTTATAAAAAACTCGTTACACAAATACTTAGGTATAGCGGCCCCAAATAATTGTTCAAATATTTTTGGACTTTCTTTGCTTTGACAATACTGCAGGGGTCAAAGGTCAGTAAAAAAATCCCGTGTGATTGATTATGGAAGATGTGTTGCATTAGCCTGTGAGTGTTGGCGTCTCAGTATAGAGTACAGTGAACCATCTCAGCTTCCGTGAGAACATGGCGTGGTGGCGGGACATTCCTCTGCCTAAATGTCCAGGTGATGCTGGAGACGGTGTATGACGCTAGGTAACGCCACAGACTTTTAGTGATGCTGTTATATCGCAAAAGACGTGGAAAGGCCACCGACGAGACACCACTAACACATACACACACCTGTAACTGATGAAGCGCCATTAAATATATTTGAGAGATTTTGGTAATGGTGGTGACTCAGAGGCCTTTAAATTAGTGCCGCTCTACGACACCATTAACTACAAGTCGCTAAGAAGCACTGCGAGGGTGTGTGATAGAGGGGGGAGGGGGCACACTGCCTCAGCTCTCACACTTTCGTCTCAGCCCTCACATACTCGTCTCAGCCCTCACACTGCTCGTCTCAGCCCTCACACTGCTCGTCTCAGCCATCACATACTCGTCTCAGCCCTCACACTACTCGTCTCAGCCCACACACTACTCGTCTCAGCCCTTACACCACTCGTCTCAGGCCTCACACTACTCGTCTCAGCCCTCACACTACTCGTCTCAGCCCTAACACCACTCGTCTCAGGCCTCACACTACTCGTCTCAGCCCTTACACCACTCGTCTCAGGCCTCACACTACTCGTCTCAGCCCTCACAGTACTCGTCTCAGCCCTCACACTACTCGTCTCAGCCCTCACAGTACTCGTCTCAGCCCTCACACTACTCGTCTCACCCCTAACACTACTCGTCTCAGCCCTCACACTACTCGTCTCAGCCCAAACACTACTCGTCTCAGCCCTAACACCACTCGTCTCAGGCCTCGCACTACTCGTCTCAGGCCTCACACTACTCGTCTCAGGCCTCACACTACTCGTCTCAGCCCTCACAGTACTCGTCTCAGCCCTCACACTACTCGTCTCAGCCCTAACACCACTCGTCTCAGGCCTCACACTACTCGTCTCAGGCCTCACACTACTTGTCTCAGCCCTTACACCACTCGTCTCAGGCCTCACACCACTCGTCTCAGGCCTCACACTACTCGTCTCAGCCCTTACACCACTCGTCTCAGGCCTCACACTACTCGTCTCAGCCCTCACACTACTCGTGTCAGCCCTCACACTACTCGTCTCAGCCCTAACACCACTCGTCTCAGCCCACACACTACTCGTCTCAGGCCTCACACTGCTCGACTAAGTTATCATACCTAAGGGGGGCTAAGTCATCGTACTCAAGAATGTTAATCCCTAGCTGTACCGTCTCAGCTGTTGGGTTGACTCTCTCACCTGGCACACCAACACAACACCTCCGATAGTATTAGAATGTTAGCATCAAGTCCTTCCCAGTTGTCCCCCATTCATTCATTCATTCATTCACTCATTTATACCCTGAACGACCACAACCTCCCGCTGTTCTTCCATCTTCCTCCAACACTTAACCTCCACATTCTCCTTGATTCTCGGGGTCGAAATTACATTTCAACCCGTTCCACACACACACACACACAAACACACACACACACACACACACACACACACACAGATAGGTAGGTCAAGGCATCTTTTGAAAGCCTCATTAGCACACTGTAGGTTCCTTCCTATAGAGTGACTCGATACGGTATAGACGAACAGCAAAAATTTTCGACACATTTTCCTCTGGGCCACCTACCTATCCACGCCTCAATGCCAGACGGTCTAATGACTGGCCGACCATCTTAACGATCACTTATCTTGGTCCAGGTAGTTTATCCTTACACTCGTGACCCTAGAAGATGCCTATGAATAAGTAATGGGTAGTTAGGGCCGCGTTCAGTCTGCCCACAGTAAAAGGTGTTTAGGTTGGTAGCGGCGGCGTCTCACAAGTCGTGTTTCTGGCTGCCTGGTGTTTACCGACTGGCAAGATTATGTTGTTGAATGTTTTTAAATATTTTTTTACTTCTAGAGTGACTTAACGGGGTAAGTCTATAATACTTTCTTCATTAAACTACCGACCATTGAAAGTATTTTTGACCTAGGAATGTGTGTGACGATTAGCCCCCTCAGTTTATTTCACCTTAAGACTAACCACCAAAATGCTAACCTAACCTAACCTAACCTAACCTAACCAGGGGAGGGCTAATCGTCATGTGATTCTTAACGATAATATTAATGTGTTGTAAGCCACAGATACAAGTGAAGGTGAAATATATGAATAAATTTATTTTCTTATAGTTTGAATGAGCAAGTAAAGAAAAATCACCTCATCGTTTAAAGTTAATCACACAAAGAATGACGCTGTATAATTATAATGGTCGACAGTTAATAATCATATAATTCATTTTGATTAAATAAAAAAAACAATAATTCCAATGTTTCCAAAATTATTCACCTCCGACCATATGACGATACTTTAAGGCGTAAAAAAGAACTTCAACAAAAAACTAATTTCATTTTCATTAGCCCTAAGCTAGGGTGAGTGTGTGAGGCAGGAGAGAGTGTGTGTGAGGTAGAAGAGAGAGAGAGAGAGAGAGAAAGGGGGTGGGGGGAGACACCAAGAATGTGTGTGTGTGTGTGTGTGTTAGAGGACTACCTGTGTAAAACTACTTTCACCAGCGGCAGGCTACAGGGGAGGTCAGCCAGCCTACTTCACCCACCGGTAAAAAACACCAACACTACCACTACTACCCTCCTCCTCCACGGTACGCCCCTCGCCTCTCCTCACACACATTCCAACATGGAAATATATTACGAATGAGATACTGAATTATTGAGGCATTACGGGGGTGCAACACATCCTGGCGGTGTAGTGGTTCTGAGGGAGAGGTTGTACGAGGGACGTCCTCCACCAGTAGAACATTGTGGGTTTGAGCTACATTTAGTGTGTTTACGGCTTGATCCTGTGACAAACAACACCTGTACTACGGGGGAATTGAGCGACCAATTCTTGATAAATGTGGATAAACCCACTTTTCCTTTTACTGAGCAACAGCGTATTTCAATGAAATCTGTTCAGTGTATGTGTGTGTGTGTGTGTGTGTGTGTGTGTTGGTAATACACGAGCAAGCAAAATCCATACTGAGAAAATCCCACGAAACACCAGGTGAACGTAACTGTTAATAACCCCAAACTTGCACAACTCTCTCTCTCTCTCTCACACACACACACACACACACACACACACACTATCCCTCTCTCTAGTCGCATTAATGGCAACCAGAATATAACGCAGCCATTTTTTTTAAACACTCGGGTTACTTATTAGTGTCCTGTTTGTTTATCCTATATCTTCTGGGTTCCCTTACATTGCAGGTCACCAAAAATGATTGAAGGTATACCAGTAGTGAAGACCTCTGCCTGTGTCGCCCTCCTGGACACACCCAAGAGACATGGGAGAATTATGGTTAGGTTAGGTTAGGTTAGGTTAGGTTGGGTTAGGTTAGGTTGGGTTAGGTTAGGTTGGGTTAGGTTAGGTTGGGTTAGGTTAGGTGTAATTTAATACTCAAGATTTAGTTGTATGATGGGGTACAGCCAGACAGACGGACAGATGGGCGAGATCATTAACCAAGTACCAAGATGTATATACTGTACAGTAGACAGGTGTTACAGCTGGACGACAGTAACTACAAGTCTCTGTCGGGACGGTTGCTGCTGCTGAGGACGGGAGATCAGCACAACCCTGAGAAGACTACTGACCTAAGACTATTAAAAAAAAAATGTTACACTCATTTACGATTTTACATCTTCAAATTCCCCCCAAAAATTACATATTGTAGTTTTAAATAATCTATAAAGAAAATAAGGGTAGGTTTGGGTTATTGTTTGTGTATATATTATGTTAAAAAAAATTGTCGGTGTGTGAGGGGGAGAGTTAAGTTGTTTGTTTCAGTGGCATCAATCACCCACAGCCTCCCCTCGTGTGTGTGTGTGTGTGACATTATTGCCTACCACATTACACAGATGATTATGTTATTGATGCACTCGTCCAAAGTGTATAATTCCTACACTACCTTCCCCTGTGGCTTCGAGGTCATGTAATAATGGTGGTGGAATGTTTTTTTTATTGGCAGGAGTGCGTTATTTATTAATGGGTAGCCTAATTATTTTTAACAATGGCGTCTCTGTCTCTGTCTCTCTCTCTCTCTCTCTCGGAGTCCTGAAAAGTGATATCAGAAGCCTTTTAAGTAGCCAGGGGGGTCTCACCTTCACCAGTATAAATATTTTAGGGTCGTAACTTTCTCTTCATGAGTAACTCTCTCTCTCTCTCTCTCTCTCTCTCTCTCTCTCTCTCTCTCTCTCTCTCTACTGTATGTTTTCTCTAACCTGAATTAAATCGTCCTGCAGTAACCGTTCCTATAGGGTTGAGAGCACTGAACAAGTTAAACATACATTCTGAGTTAGCTGATTCACGCAGGGACAAAGAATTAATAATAATAATAATAATAATAATAATAATAATAAGAAGAAGAAGAAGAAGAAGAAGAAGAAGAATGATAATAAAAATAATAATAATAATAATAATAATAATAATAATAATAATAACTACATTAATAAAGAACAAGAGGAAAGAGAGGAAAAGAATTAAGAGAAGCATAACAGCAACAGTGTTACTAGACATGACCACAACATACAAATAAATCACTAAATGACTCAGGGTGAAGCAAGATGTAAACCTCATGGCATGATGAGAGGGGAATACACTGAGGAAGAAATTTATTTATCATTGTGTTATATATATGTATGTTTATATGCTGCCTTTATTGAATATATATATTATATTACTTCTTACCAAAGTCAGAAAGTGTTTAGGCTAGTGTAAACACGAAATGTATTAGGCACGTTGTAACCAAGAGCAGAGAATAAACAACCGGCCAGACAGACCAAGTGACTCGTCATTCTCCCATTAAATAATGCAAGATACTACACATTGTATTCTTAATTGGTCATTTCAATAGTCAATTTATGTACGTTGTTTAGGGATGACCTCCCCAAAAAAAGTTCACAGCTTATATGAAATTGGCGATTATTTTATTTTATTTTGTTGTTATTATTGTTTTGTTTTTTTTTTTTTTTTTTTTTTTTTTTGGGGGGGGGGGGGGGGCTATCGACACAATGATCGTTGATGTCATCGTTACCCAATTATATCTACATTTTTACCTGTGTTGCATCAGGTGTGTGTTTGGTTGCATTAGTCGTGGTGCTGGTTAATGAGCTCACACGCCCACGGCACTTTGGTCCATTCCACAACACACCCACGCCTACATCACGACACACACACATCACGATATGTATTCCACGACCACACCACCACACACATCCGCACCCACAACAAAGCCTAGAGTAGGCCCATCACATAGCCCACACTACACACACACACACACACCCGTTTCGCCAGCTGTAGCCTCGCGCCACCAACCCCCCCCCCCCCATCTGGGTGTGACAGGATGTGTTGTGTAAGACAAAAACTCCCTTACTGGCCACCGAACCCTCAAAAGTTCTTAGGATGAACATTTCCTCTATCAAGTGACGTTACACAGTATTAAAATAATTATCAGAAGTTAAACAATATCAAGACATAAAAGTTGTCAGAATTGTAAATAGATGCGTTCTCTTTATTATACTTATGGATAAATCTTGGACGATCCGAACCCTGGATACCAGACACTCACCACTGGTAGTCAGGCGCCCTCCCACCAAGGTCGTCCACACTAACACCACATCCTCCCTGTTGGTTCTCTGACACGTCACAAAAACTATCAGACGACAACAGGAAAATATGTTGGAAAGAAAAACGAACGAGTCAGACGAGGAAGTTCCAACGATGCTGGAGAGATGAGTAAGTCGATGGCCTTCTAAAGCGATGGTTGGTGCAGCACACTGAATAATAACCCTTAAATAACAGTGTATAAGAGATGATAACGTGTGAAATAAGGAAGTTCTAGTAAAGAAACTAGAAGGACAAACAGAGATTGTCTAAAGAGGAATAAGAGTAATACACAATATTAATACATGGCCGAGCCTGATACACAATACCTCACACAGGGTACAAAAACAAGTTCACTGAACAACCTCCTCCATGTCATGACAACAAAATATGCGTATAAAAAAATTCCAAAGCAATTGGTCATTTCCCAATACAAAACACCTGAGATATAGCCTGGACAAACAAGCAAGCAGGAAAAAAAATCAGTACATTCCTTTCGCACATGCTTCGCGCGGCACCTGAAGACGAAATGGGGAAGGGTGGGAGTAAAATTAAGCATTTCTGGTGATCTGGCATATAACGTCAAGCATTAATCAGGATTTAGAACGTAAAGTCACTAATGGTCAGACTGGTGCTGGAGGATGGTGTGGCCTTCCTGCAGGTGTTCAGCTCTTGCCCATTCAGTTCCTTATTCTTTTGTTAGGTCTCCCGTCGCCAGCTGTCATGCACGGTGCCCATGGGTACATCATACAGGTCATTAATATTTTCTCTATAAATTCACTCAAATCTAACAAGAAAATAACATATACCGGAGATCATATGCCAGAGAGGGACCACATAACCAGTCTCACGCCAACAATGAAATCGGTGAGTCGACATATAACCACAAGGGATTATAACATTGCTTCAAAGACGGCAAGACACTGATTTTTTTTTTACCTATAGACAGGTTATAAATATCTTGCTCATATACACAGCCTCCAATTAGAGCACCATGATCCCGACCCCTCAAGGTACCTCAGGGAAGCCGTCTCCGAGTGAGATAAACAAAGCAGACGAACACAACCATTAAAGTGGGTTTTTTTAACCGATAACCTACACTAATTATATATTCGTAGCGTAACAAAAACTACCAGTTGTGTTCGGTTTTGTTGTTCGGTTATGTTTTTCTTTTTGGTTAGGTTAAGTTAGCTTGGGTTAGGTTAGGTTAGGTTAAATTTGTTTATGGTCGATTGGGATAAACGTGTATTTGGTTTGATTACATTATATTCATCCTACTTTCTGTTACATTATACTGTATGTGTTACAGAGGAAGGAAGGAAAGAAGGAAGTAAGGAAGGAGGTATGAAGGAAGAAAGGAAGGTGATGATAGCGTTACTCACCTCAGTGTTAATTCATCATGGTCAGACACACTCATCAAATACTTGAAAACCATCTTGCGATTTCCTCATAAACATTAAAAAATTCTGCCAGTCTCATGGTTCTTCAGGGGATGGGAGTGAGGTCATGGAACACTGTGCACTCATCCCTGAACAATGCTGACACACTGAGGGAACACTACAAGTCAAGGTTCCGCGGTTCTCAAACACTACATGGCAAAGTTCGTAGTCCTAGAGAAAGATACGCTTGAATCTTTAAGAGTACCGGGTGAAGGTTGTCTAATTATATAACGAAAACGAACGTCGAAGATTGAAGGGTAACTGAAGTAAATTGGCCGTAACTGTGATCTGAAGTCTCTCACACACACACATAGAGACTGATAACTGACCTCCACCTGGGTGATCATATTAGAAAGTACTCAGCATTTTTTTTATTTCTCAATTTGTAGAAGGAAACAGGTACTGACAGACAAGAGTGATCATATACTGTACCTCCCTCATTTTCTACAGCGGGGCATAAATAATGTTATGCGGAGGACAAACGTTACGATAAACTTGGAGAATAGACAGCCTAACTTAATCTAACTCAACTGGCCTGACTTAACTTAATCGAATGTAACCTAACTAACCAAACCTACCCTACCTTAACCTTATGTAACTAAACTAGTCTATAGTAACTTACCCTAACTATACTATCCTAACACACACACACACACACACACACACACACACACACACACACACACACACACACACACACACTTCGCCAGCATCAATGAAAGAAAAAGTATAATGTGGTCTCAACTCCAATCTCAAAGAAGAATGTAATTTCCACAACAGTCTCACATCTGCGACGATAGCATTGGTATAAGTGACGGGCTCTAGTGCACAGCTCCAATGTAATTACAAAGGCCGAGATACGTACAAAGGACTTTACAATTGACAGTAAACTATTATGCCGTATAGTGTATAATTACTGTATATTTCATTGTGTTGTTATTGTGAGGAGGGACTACACACTGACATCCATCAACTATGTGTACTGTATTACTCCCTGACGTCACCAGGTTATTTAGTACTGTACCAATTTTCAAGAGCTTCAGGAGACGTGTAACTTGGTCCGCCCCGCCGGGTGCCGAGTCCTGGTGAAGAGTGTGTAGTATACTGAGTCATCTGCTATACTTGTTTATGGGGACGGATGAACAAAGGAGGGCGGTAAGGATGAACAAAGGAGGGAGGGAAGGATGAACAGAGGAGAGAGGGAAGGATGAACAGATGGAGGGAGGTAAGGATGAGCAGATGGAGGGAGGTAAGGATGAGCAGATGGAGGGAGGTAAGGATGAGCAGATGGAGGGAGGTAAGGATGAGCAGATGGAGAGAGGTAAGGATGAGCAAAGGAGGGAGGTAAGGATGAGCAGATGGAGGGAAGGAAGGATGAGCAGATGGAGGGAGGTAAGGATGAGCAAAGGAGGGAGGTAAGGATGAGCAGATGGAGGGAGGTAAGGATGAGCAGATGGAGGGAGGTAAGGATGAACAGATGGAGGGAGGTAAGGATGAGCAGATGGAGGGAGGTAAGGATGAGCAGATGGAGGGAGGTAAGGATGAGCAGATGGAGGGAGGGAAGGATGAGCAAAGGAGGGAGGTAAGGATGAGCAAAGGCGGGAGGTAAGGATGAGCAGATGGAGGGAAGGAAGGATGAGCAGATGGAGGGAGGTAAGGATGAGCAAAGGAGGGAGGTAAGGATGAGCAGATGGAGGGAGGGAAGGATGAGCAGATGGAGGGAGGGAAGGATGAGCAGATGGAGGGAGGTAAGGATGAGCAGATGGAGGGAGGTAAGGATGAGCAAAGGAGGGAGGTAAGGATGAGCAGATGGAGGGAGGTAAGGATGAGCAGATGGAGGGAGGTAAGGATGAGCAGATGGAGGGAGGGAAGGATGAGCAAAGGATGGATGAAAGGATGAACAAAGGATGGATGAAAGGATGAACAAAGGATGGATGAAAGGATGAACAAAGGATGGATGAAAAGATGAACAGAAGGAGTGAAGTAAGCAGCAATACATAATCACTCTGCCATTCTCCTTTATCATTCTTCTTTACGTTACATCTACGTTTCTCTTCAGCTGTTCCTCGTATTCTTGTTATCATGATTGTGACTGATGGCAACAAGAGGGTCAGCTGAGGTGACTGTCCACTACCTGTTCCTGTAATGGTGGTGGTGGTTATGGGATGGTGATAATGGTAGTAGTAGTGGTGGTTACTAGTATGGGCTGGTGATAATGGTGGTAGTAGTGGTGGTTATGGGCTGATGATAATGGTAGTAGTAGTGGTGGTTACTAGTATGGGCTGGTGATAATGGTAGTAGTAGTGGTGGTTACTAGTATGGGCTGGTGATGATGGTGGTAGTAGTGCTGGTTACTAGTATGGGCTGGTGATGACGGTGGTAGTAGTGGTGGTTATGGGCTGGTGATGATGGTAGTAGTAGTGGTGGTTACTAGTATGGGCTGGTGATGATGGTGGTAGTAGTGGTGGTTATGGGCTGGTGATGATGGTAGTAGTAGTGGTGGTTACTAGTATGGGCTGGTGATGATGGTGGTAGTAGTGGTGGTTACTAGTATGGGCTGGTGATGATGGTGGTAGTAGTGGTGGTTACTAGTATGGGCTGGTGATGATAATGGTAGTAGTAGTGGTGGTTACTAGTATGGGCTGGTGATAATGGTAGTAGTAGTGGTGGTTACTAGTATGGGCTGGTGATGATGGTGGTAGTAGTGGTGGTTACTAGTATGGGCTGGTGATGACGGTGGTAGTAGTGGTGGTTATGGGCTGGTGATGATGGTAGTAGTAGTGGTGGTTACTAGTATGGGCTGGTGATGATGGTGGTAGTAGTGGTGGTTACTAGTATGGGCTGGTGATGATGGTGGTAGTAGTGGTGGTTACTAGTATAGGCTGGTGATGACGGTGGTACTAGTGGTGGTTATGGGCTGATGATGATGGTGGTAGTAGTGGTGGTTATGGGATGGTGATAATGGTAGTAGTAGTGGTGGTTACTAGTATGGGCTGGTGATGATGGTGGTAGTAGTGGTGGTTACTAGTATGGGCTGGTGATGATGGTGGTAGTAGTGGTGGTTATGGGCTGGTGATGATGGTAGTAGTAGTGGTGGTTACTAGTATGGGCTGGTGATGATGGTAGTAGTAGTGGTGGTTATTAGTATGGGCTGGTGATGATGGTGGTAGTAGTGGTGGTTAATAGTATGGGCTGGTGATGATGATGGTAGTAGTGGTGGTTACTAGTATGGGCTGGTGATGATGGTGGTAGTAGTGGTTTTTACCAGTATGGGCTGGTGATGATGGTGGTAGTAATGGTGGTTACTAGTATGGGCCTGTGATGATGGTTGTAGTAGTGGTGGTTACTAGTATGCGCTGATGATGATGGTGGTAGTAGTGGTGGTTACTAGTATGGGCTGGTGATGATGGTGGTAGTAGTGGTGGGTATGGGCTGGTGATGATGGTAGTAGTAGTGGTGGTTACTAGTTTGGGCTGGTGATGATGGTAGTAGTAGTGGTGGTTACTAGTATGGGCTGGTGATAATGGTGGTAGTAGTGGTGGTTACTAGCATGGGCTGGTGATGATGGTGGTAGTAGTGGTGGTTACTAGTATTGGCTGGTGATGACGGTGGTAGTAGTGGTGGTTATGGGCTGATGATGATGGTGGTAGTAGTGGTGGTTATGGGCTGGTTATGATGGTAGTAGTAGTGGTGGTTACTAGTATGGGCTGGTGATGATGGTAGTAGTAGTAGTGGTGGTTACTAGTATGGGCTGGTGATGATGGTGGTAGTAGTGGTGGTTACTAGTATGGGCTGGTGATGATGGTGGTAGTAGCGGTGGTTATGGGCTGGTGATGATGGTAGTAGCAGTGGTGGTTACTAGTATGGGCTGGTGATGATGGCGGTAGTAGTGGTGGTTATGGGCTGGTGATGATGGTGGTAGTAGTGGTGGTTACTAGTATGCGCTGGTGATGATGGTGGTAGTAGTGGTAGTTACTAGTACGGGCTGGTGATGATGGTGGTAAAAGTAGTGGTGGTTACTAGTATGGGCTGGTGATGATAGTCGTAGAAGTAGTGGTGGTTACTAGTATGGGTTGGTGATGATGGTGGCAGTAGTGGTGGTTACTAGTGTGGGCTGGTGATGAGGGTGGTAGTAGTGGTGGTCACTAGTATGGGCTGGTGATGATGGTGGTAGTAGTGGTGGTTACTAGTATGGGCTGGTGATGATGGTGGTAAAAGTAGTGGTGGTTACTAGTATGGGCTGGTGATGATGGTAGTAATGGTTGTTACTAGTATGGGCTGATGATGATTGTGGTAGTAGTGGTTGTTACTAGTATGGGCTGGTGATGATGGTGGTAGAGGTAGTGGTGGTTACTAGTATGGGCTGGTGATGATGGTGGTAGAAGTAGTGGTGGTTACTAGTATGGGCTGGTGATGATGGAGGTAAAAGTAGTGGTGGTTACTAGTATGGGCTGGTGATGATGGTGGTAGTAGTGGTGGTTACTAGTATGGGCCTGTGATGATGGTGGTAGTAGTGGTGGTTACTAGTAAGGGCTGGTGATGATGGTGGTAGTAGTGGTGGTTACTAGAATGGGCTGATGGTGATGAGGGTAGTAGTGGTGGTTACTAGTATGGGCTAGTGATGATGGTGGTAGTAGTGGTGGTTACTAGTATGGGCTGGTGATGATTGATTTGATTTTGATTATGCCGCTTACAGCGGCTACTTTATTGTGCACCCCACACTCTTCCTGTGAGCGGTAACGCAAAAGGATTACAGAGTAGGGTTTACAAAGGGTCATAATAATTAACCCCCGTTGTCAGGACATTATGGCACTGAATGTTACACAGTATTTCATTTACATTATTTGTTTAGTTCTATACATAAAGGGTAACTTATTCACAAATGCGTGAGTACAGGCGTGTGAGGCAGTATGTCTGGCCTCACACTTTGTTATTCCCATTTACGTGGGAGGTATTCAAGCACATTGCGTATTTGGTTCTGTACATGAGAATTGATATAGTTACTAAGTGCAAAAAATTGGATACAATCTTAATATGTCGGCTATCTTGCCATTAGAGATGAAGTGTTGTGCCATTTCACACACAGTGTGCTTGGACCTGTCCCTAAAAGGTTCTATCTTCACACAGTCGAGGAATTAGTCTTCAAGTGTGTGGCCAAATATATGGCCACACACTTTACATTTAGTTTTGTTTACATCTGCTTGAGGAACATACTGCCAAAGGTACTTATATCCTAACCTTAATCTAGCGGTTACAACATCTTATAATCTAGTGATCTTGTTACGTGCTCCATATACATGTTTCATTTTATACAACTCATCATGGTAACCTATGGATCGACTAGTGCCTGTTTGCACTTGTCTACTTGCGTCAAACTCATCAATAAGTTCTTTCCTAATTACAGTTTTAAGGGTTCTTTTTGACAGACCCAAATTGTATTCAACGGTGTCTTTGTTAGACGCGAGTTTGGCGAGGGCATCAACTCCGTCATGTTTTATGAGGCCTATGTGAGAGGGGATCCACAACAGTTTGACCTTGACACCCCGGTCAACAAGGCACGCATATTTGTGCCTTGCTTCAGAGGCAAGAGCGTGACAACCTGAGTCGAGGGTGCCAAGGGCAAGTAGTGAGGATAGAGAGTCAGTGATGATGAGACTGTCCGTAACAGTGGTTTCAATGAATTTAATAGCTGTGAGTATGGCAACTAATTCAGTTTGTAGAGTGGATGCCCAGTTGTTAATTCTAACTGGTGGTAGTAGTAGTGGTTACTAGTATGGGCTGGTGATGATGGTGGTAGTAGTGGTGGTTACTAGTATGGGCTGGTGATGATGGTGGTAGTAGTGGTTGTTACCAGTATGGGCTGGTGATGATGGTGGTAGCATTGGTGGTTACTAGTATGGGCTGGTGATGATGGTGGTAGAAGTAGTGGTGGTTACTAGTATGGGCTGGTGATGATGGTGGTAGTAGTGGTGGTTACTAGTATGGGCTGGTGATGATGGTGCTGGTAGTGGTGGTTACTAGTTTGGGCTGGTGATGATGGTGGTAGTAGTGGTGGTTACTAGTATGGGCTGGTGATGATGGTGCTGGTAGTGGTGGTTACTAGTATGGGCTGGTGATGATGGTGGTAGTAGTGGTGGTGGTTACTAGTATGGGCTGGTGATGATGGTGGTAGTAGTGGTGGTGGTTAATAGTATGGGCTGGTGATGATGGTGGTAGAAGTAGTGGTGGTTACTAGTATGGGCTGGTGATGATGGTGGTAGTAGTGGTGGTTACTAGTATGGGCTGGTGATGATGGTGGTAGTAGTGGTGGTTACTAGTATGGGCTGGTGATGATGGTGGTAGTAGTGGTGGTTACTAGTATGGGCTGGTGATGATGGTGGTAGTAGTGGTGGTTACTAGTATGGGCTGGTAGTGGTGGTTACTAGTATGGGCTAGTGATGATGGTGGTAGTAGCGGTGGTTACTAGTATGGGCTGGTGATGATGGTGATAGTAGTGGTGGTGGTTACTAGTATGGGCTGGTGATGATGGTGGTAGTAGTGGTGGTTACTAGTATGGGCTGGTGATGATGGTGGTAGTAGTGGTGGTTACTAGTATGGGCTGGTGATGATGGTGGTAGTAGTGGTGGTTACTAGTATGGGCTGGTGGTTGAGTCTAGGTTACGGTAAACACAACGACATGCTTGCGAGGGCACTCACCCCTCCACTCTCATCTTCCTTAAGGAGAGAGAGAGAGAGAGAGAGAGAGAGAGAGAGAGAGAGAGAGAGAGAGAGAGAGAGAGAGAGCACCTTACTCGGCCTTGCTGCACATAATCACAATACATTACATACAGGTATAGTGTAGTGGAACAATGTGATAGTGGTTGTGATGATGATGATGCAGTACACATGAGGACCCAGACAATAACAGCTATAATAAGTAATAAATAATAATCTCCGGACTCAACATTCTATGCGGGGATGTCCACTAACTGTGCACATAATGAACACCACTGAGCACTCACCCATGTGCGTAATACCTTAACTATACACAAGTATCGGTCCATACCTTCAGGCTTCCCTCACCTGGAGACGGTAAGAACGTAACTACTTGTCCCACACGGTAAAACTACAGATTTTACAAGGATTTCTGACAAAATGGCGTCAGGTTTTACTGAGACTATTAGATGGCTGGCTTCTCACACTGGTTGTGCATCATTGAATGAGATATAAGAGTTTCAGTGTTATTATACGAAAGATCTGGAGGGTGTATTGTAATCTCTCTCTCTCTCTCTCTCTCTCTCTCTCTCTCTCTCTCTCTCTCTCTCTCTTCTCTATCGTATTATATATATATATATATATATATATATATATATATATATATATATATATATATATATATATAAATATATTTTATGAAAATCCACAATGAAAACGTGGATAAGATAAATCTTGATAAAATCACACGGAAAAGAATTATTAACATTCACACACACACACACACACACGAATCACGAATTAACCGTGAACCCTTTTAATATGACCCCCTTCATATGTGTGGACGCCTGATGCAGTTGGTGGTTGTTGTCCTCTGCAGGAGGTGACGCCTGCTGCTCTCCCTCCCTGTCAGTCAGTATATAAGAGAGATCAATGGTCGTCTGGACACTGATCATCCCTCACTACATCCTCTGTACACGCAAGCGATGAGAAACGTGACGTAGCTGTAAGTTGTGTCCACACATTATTGTGCCCAACAGTGCGAGGTTCCGCAGGTGAGGTATTCCTCGCTGTGAACACTGTTGAAGACGCCTCACACCTATACCTCACCACCCACCATTCTTACCTCATCTCTCACTTCACTATACACACCCATATGACTTTGTGTTATATAAGTACACACAGACGCTAATGGTGATATGGTGATCAGTGTTGCCGAGGAAGGTACAATATAATAGTGAAAGTGCCCTTGTGTTTACACGGTGACCTGCAGGGTCCTCATTCACGTTGGTTCATACGAGTTTCTCTTTCCTCCTAAATGGGGACCAGACACAGCATCTCCTCACCGCAGTGTCTGTATAGTCGATCATCTATTTGGCAGCCATCTGTGTGTCAATATAAACGAACCTTCTAAAATACAGGCGCTGATTAATTATCGATGCGGAAGATGACAGTAAAGTCTTCATTGTGTTTACATTGTTATCCGAGAGTGGAAATAAGTTTCCTCAAAACAAAAATATATTAAGTTTTAGTTTCATAACACACACCATAGTGGTTTATCAACAGAGACAGATACGGCGAACTGGCGAGTTGATTAGTGAAGCCGAGGAAGATAGTGAAAGTGTTTGCGTGTTTACACTGTCATCTTCAGGCTCAGGACCTGGTGGTGGCAGACGCCGCACCTCCCACACAGGACGGCTGCACCAACCTAGGGTCACCTCTACTCCATCTCAACCATTCCTTAACACTGTAATCTGGTTAGCATGTTAGTTAATGTATATATAGGTTATCCTTTACTTAAGTTAACTCACGGCTTTTACTGATAATTATTTCACTATTATTCTTAGTTACTACGGCGGTGTTAGTCTCTTGTTGTTCTAGCACTGGACTTTCTCACGGCTGTATTCTTATAATTTTGGGTGTTTTACGTCCATGCAGAAATAATATTTATTGAATTCATTTTACCTGCTGGAAATACTACACTCACACACCCTACCACACTCCAAGGCTGTCCCACACCCTAACACACTCCAAGGTTGTCTTACACCCTACCACACTCCAAGGCCCTATCTCACACCCTACCACACTCCAAGGCCCTGCTCACACCTTACCACACTCCTTGCCACAAACATTGCCCCCCCCCCACCCTCCCACACACACATACCAAGAGAGGAAATAACACCGATTAAAACTGCATATGAAGTGAGGGTGTGAAGCATGGAGGCTGGTGACGTCTTCCACACACACACACACACGTCCACAACACTATCTATTACAGTATACCTTGCTGGTCCACGTAATTAAACTCCACATAATTGAACAAGTGAACAGGTTATTGACCGTGTTGTGGCTCCAGGGAACTTGACCTGAAGGGATTTTTTTCTTTATTATACTGTTGGTGGGAGTTTGTCTCTTGTCTGGTGGGATTTTTAACCTGCCCGTCACTGTCTGTCTGTCTAAATAACTCGAAAATGGAAAGTGGGGTTACACCAAACTTGGACGGTTTAATCAACATGCAACAAGGTCTAGAGGATTGTTTTTTTTTTGTTTTTTTTGTTTTTTTTTATTTACATATTTCACCAAAATTGACCAAATGTTGCCATGATAACGGTTCGCGCAATAGCACGTAGGGTCTTTCGGTCGTTAAGAAATCGTTGATATGAGAACAGTCTTCAGGGGTGACAAACTTAATTCACAGCAACAGCGTCACGAATTCGATGTTCATCCCGCCATGACAACGGTTCGCAGGCAGTGGAGAACTGACTAATAAGATCTCCTGAATTGTTTTTATCCAGTGGGAAGTTATTAGGTACAATTTTCCAAGGCGAGACTGTGTGTACGGGCAACTGTCTACCAGAGTTGTGTCTGGGGTAGGAAATGCCTGGTGGACCTTTACGTGTGTTAATTCAGCCAGTGCGAGAGAAGCTTTTGAAAGAGATTATCCAGAAGGAAGTAACCTTGCTTGAGGACTCGGCGATAACATCTGGTCCATGCAGTACACGGCACCATCATCAAGGCTGCATAGTAATGGACTACCACGAACACCAGTTATCACCGGACCTACCTAGTGCCTCTTACCCCCTCTTAGACAGGTGATCTCCCGCAGGCGACGACCACTCCCTACTGCCAGCTCTCTTCAGGTGACTCATCCAGAGCCATCTAGCGGCGGCAGCAAGAGACCAAATGCCCTTGAGAAGTGGTATGGTCATTGTACCGAGGCAGAGAGGCAGGCAGGGCTGTAAGACCCCCTCGGGCAAGCTTAGTGTGGGTAACCTGTTTGGTTGGCTAACTGGCGGTCTGCTGCATAGGTGATCCTCGAGTCACTCATCTCTAATCCTTCCAATGTTCATATCTCTATATTTTTTTTCTTTTCTCCTGATTATTTTTTTTTACTCTCACGTTTCCTCATAGTCCCCCCATCCCCCCACCCCTCTGCTGCTGCTGCGTCTCCTCCTGTTCTCCCCATGCATCTTCATCAGTTATTCATCCTCCTCAATTCCTGTTTTTGCAACATCTCGTCTTCCTCTTTTACTGATGGTAGTGGTAGTATTGTTGGTGTTAATGTTGTTGTTGATGATGTTAGTGTTAATGTTGTTGTTAATGTGGTTGTTATTGATGTTAATGTTGTTGATGATGGTATTAAAGTTGTTGGTGACGGTGGAGGCAGGTAAGAACCGCCACTTTGGCTTCCCGCCAACACCTGCTATTCATTCCCTCATTTTCCCGTTTCACAGTCACCAGCAGCTGTTTATTATATTTTACCTTTATCCCTTCACTGATATTTGCATCACCTTATTCTTTATATTCACCTTTTGTTATTATCATTCAGAAGCTTTGTCTTATTATTATTATTGATATATCTCTTAATACATTATTATCTTTACTATACTGTATCATTATTAACATTATTTCAATATTAATCTGTTCCTATTTGACATATTCGCTACAAACTCTTATGTTTTCCTTTCACTTTTATCGATGGTCCACCGTCTCTCCAGTCTTCGTTTCGTGATTCTTGTTCCTTTTTATTTCTCTCAAACACAAGTCACCATTATTTACATTTTTCCTTTATCTTCTTAATTTAGAAACTATAATACAGGCACAGGAATATCAAAAGAAGTACAATACTGTATACAAAAAAGGTATTGTAATTTTCTGATAAAAGGGGGAGGAAGTCCAGACCCCTCTGCCCCCTCCCCCTGGATCCGCCCCTGATTAGTGACCCCCTTCTTTTTCTTTTTTTTTACCCCTAACCTGATCTGACCTGACCTACCCCTAACCTGATCAAACCTAACCAGTCCCAAATCTACTCTAACTGAAGTATCATGACTTAATCTAACTTGATTAAGCCTTTATATAGCCTGACCTAATCAAAACGACAGGTTTATCATCGTCTACCCTCATTTTACTCTCATTACTGTTTTCTTTGGTAACTGTTTTCCCTCAAACTTTCTTTTCCAATGCCTTCTCCTCTTTTTATGAGTTCTCCTTATCTCATTTTCTGTCATCGCATACAAAATCTCATTGTTTTTCTTTTTCTTCTCCGTCATATCCTGTACCTTTCTCTTCCTCCCCACGTTTTCATTCCCTTTTCCTTCCTCGTCTCTCTCTCTCTCGCTCTCTCTCTCTCGGGCGCGCGCGCGCGCGCGAACTTCGCTTAATCGCCGTGATCTTCCACTTTCTCTTTGTCAACTTCTATTTTTTTTTATACATCCCTTTATATCCCATTCCCAGTTTCGTCTCCAGGTGCCACAAGAAACTCAAGGGAGGTACTCAACAGTTAGACTTCGTCACTATTACGGGCCTTGGCTGGTTGTCCGGGCGATATCTCAGGCACTTTTTGAGCTACAAACCTGAAATGTGGACAGTATAGTGACCACGTATAGGAAAACCCCAGCCTTCTCACATTCTGCCCTGGTGTGGCGAGACATGAGGGGCGGTGAACAGTGAATATGTTGTTCCTTGTTTTGGTACAACTGTGACTTTTCCTTTTCATCCCTACAGAAACATTTTCCTTTCTTAGTCATGTCAAAAAGAAATCCTTTCATCTTTATATATGATTAAAAATTTTCTTTCTTCAGTATGTATACATTAAAAGCTCTCATCAATACAGCGGTAAATGATTAAAAAAAACATACTCTCTTATTAAATATACTAATTTTACTTCTATCCTTTTGGCCACTGATCGGCTCGTTAGCCGCTTGGGCGGTCGATCACGTCTGTGTTACACACTATTGGTCAAGTCTGGTCTTGAAAGAGCTCACACTCGGTGCCGTCACAACACACTCTGGCAGGTTGTTCCAAGAGTTCACAATATTATTCTCACCCGAAAATGTTTGCCCTGACAGTTTTCTGGACTTGTGCTTTCTTCAACCTTGAGCTGTGACCCCTTGTGGGGCGGGCGTCCGCAAGCTCCAGATATGGACACTCGCCAGAGTAGTGCTCTCTGAGATGTTTTTACATCTCAATTAGGTCACCCTCTGCCCGTCTGTAGTATTAAGCTAAGCTAAGTAGTTGCAGGCGCTCTAATCGCTGGATAACTGAGGTGCCGTAGTGCAGGCACCAGATTGGTGGTCCTCCTTTGGACATTTTCAGTCAACTAACAGTCTGGCATATCTTGGGGGACCAGTCGGGGTGACATTATTCCAGGCGGGGAAGCACCTCGCTCTTGAAGATCGTTATGGGGGACGGACTCCGTCTACCTGTAGATATCTGAACGACCGACTAGTTTAGTTGCTTGATTCACCTTCTCACAATGGCCAGAGAACTTCAGTTCATTGTCAATATACACACCCAGGTAACACGTCCTTTCTTTTATACATTATTTTCTTTTAATTTCTCATTTTTTCACATATGTATACGATAAAAAAATCCCTTTCATATACTTGGTTTACACAATTATTTAGTAATTGTGGGATCCTGAACCGGGTAGGTGAACCCTCATCAGGGGTACAGTCACGGACAAAAGTTCGCTACCCGTAGTGAAACTGAGTCACAGAAATGAGTCTCCGAACTGACTTGCTCTAACTGTTTCATCTCATTTGGAGTCGGAACTGCTTCATTTTGGGCGGGAGCGAACTTTTGACCCCGACTGTACATGAGACACATTTCGAGGAGCCAAAGGTATATTGGTGGTGAACAGAATGTCATATGTATCATTTTTTATGAGGCACAAAGTTTATTAAAGAAATATTAATATAAATGGCCGAATCACCATTGAAATTGGGTACATGACATCTCTCTCACACCAACGGGTACGCCGACCAAAATAGGTTCAGAGCCACTGACACAGACGACAGAGCCTGATTTTTTTTAATATATACAATTAAACATATCCTTTCTTGTACATGTATACGAAAAAAATATTATTCCCTTTCCTCTTCATATAAACGATTAAAAGTGTCCTTCTTTCTGCAATAAAATATTCTTCCTTTTACACATACGATTAAATGTGAACAGCTCACCTGACGCACGTCTGTACAGTACCTCTGGACCTCAGAGCAAGAAGGAACTATGTCAGGGAACAGTTTCTTTTCTGGAAGAGAGAGAAACATTTTGAGTCAGGTTGACCAACTGAACGCAAAACAAACTTCATATACCAACTCAAGAGTGACGTTAAACTTCAGGATGTCTAGGATATGGAAAATTGTTTGTTGGGTTACGGTTTGTGGGCGTGTTGCGTGGCGGTGCAGGCGTGGAATGTGGGCGCACCAGATGTTGCCATGAGGGCGTGGGTAAGGACTGAGCAGTAAGTTACATCAGGGTATAATAATGAGTACCATATATAGATGGTGGCAGGACGGGTGTGTACACACGGCAGGTAACCGACAGTGTTGACAGTGTGCGTGTGTTTGGTGCACATGATCGAGGGAGGTGTTTATGTGGTGGACATGATCGAGGCAGGTGTGTTTGGTGGACATGATCGAGGCAGGTGTGTTTGGTGGACATGATCGAGGCAGGTGTGTTTGGCGGACATGATCGAGGCAAATGTGTCGTGCACATCACTGAGGCAGGTGTGTGTGTGCGTGTTTGATGCACATGACCCGAAGCAGGTGTGTGTGTGGTGGATATGGTCGAGGCAGGTGTGTGTGTGATGCACCTGACCGAGGCAGGTGTGTGTGGTGGACATGATCGAGGCAGGTATGTGTGTGTGGTGGACTAGATCGAGGCAGGTGTGTGATGCACATGGTCGAGGCAGGTATGTGTGTGGTGCACTTGACCGATGCAGGTGTGTGTGTGTGGTGGACATGATCGAGGCAGGTGTGTGTGTGGTGGACATGATCGAGGCAGGTGTGTGTGTGTGTGTGTGTGATGGACATGGTCGAAGCAGGTGTGTGTGTGTGTGTGTGTGATGGACATGGTCGAGGCAGGTGTGTGTGGTGGACATGATCGAGGCAGGTGTGTGTGTGGTGGAGATGGTTGAGGCAGGGGTGTGTGTGTAGTGGACATGATCAGGGTAGGTGTGTGTGTGTGTGGTGCACTTGACCGAGGCAGGTGTGTGTGTGTGTGTGGTGGACATGGTCGAGGTAGGTGTGTGTGTGGTGGACATGATCGAGGCAGGTGTGTGTGTGGTGGAGATGGTTGAGGCAGGGGTGTGTGTGTAGTGGACATGATCAGGGTAGGTGTGTGTGTGTGTGGTGCACTTGACCGAGGCAGGTGTGTGTGTGTGTGTGGTGGACATGGTCGAGGTAGGTGTGTGTGTGGTGGACATGATCGAGGCAGGTGTGTGTGTGGTGGAGATGGTTGAGGCAGGTGTGTGTGTAGTGGACATGATCGAGGCAGGTGTGTTTGGTGCACATGATCGAGGCAGGAGTGTGTGGTGGAAATGGTTGAGGCAGGTGTGTGTGTGTGTGTGGTGATGGTCGAGGCAGGTGTGTGTGTGTGTGTGATGGAAATTGTCGAGACAGGTGTGTGTGTGTGTGTGGTGGACATCATCGAGGCAGGTGTGTTTGGTGCACATGATCGAGGCAGGTGTGTGTGTGGCGGACATGGTCGAGGCAGGTGTGTTTGGTGCACATGATCGAGGCAGGTATGTGTGTGGTGGAGATGGTCGAGGCAGGTGTGTGTGTGTGTGTGGTGGACATGATCGAGGCAGGTGTGTTTGGTGCACATGATCGAGGCAGGTATGTGTGTGGTGGAGATGGTCGAGGCAGGTGTGTGTGTGTGTGTGTGTGTGTGTGTGTGGTGGACATGATCGAGGCAGGTGTGTTTGGTGCACATGATCGAGGCAGGTGTGTGTGTGGCGGACATGGTCGAGGCAGGTGTGTTTGGTGCACATGATCGAGGCAGGTATGTGTGTGGTGGAGATGGTCGAGGCAGGTGTTGTGTGGTGGACATGATCGAGGCAGATGTGTGCGAGGTGTGTGTGTGGTGGAGATGGTCGAGGCAGGTGTGGGTGTGTGTGATGCACATTACCGAGGTAGGTGTGCGTGTGGTGCACATGATCGAAGCAGATGTGTGCGTGTGATACATAAGACGGAGGTAGGTGTGTGTGTGGTGTAGACGACAGAGACAGGTGTGTGTATGTGTGTGATGCACATGACGGAGTTAGGCATGGGTGGTGCATATAATCCTGCCCAGTACGGCTCAGGTAAAGTAAATATATTAGTTGAAGGAGACCAAAGCAATTATTTTTCTCTTGGTCACTTACAGTATACCGGGAATGGTATAATCTATTTCCTCACTAACAATAAGTACTGTATATATTCTTAATCTTAAACGTCTTTTCTAGTGTAAAACATGACACTTATAATTGGTGTTTAAAGACCTTAGCTATTGAGGGACATAAAACACGAAAATAAAATTATGTAGTTGTGTTCCAGTGTAACAGTAGCAGATGAGTCAGCAGCCCGCGCGCGAGCTGGAGTCAAGATGGGAATGAATACACGTTAACTATTACTAGGCTCGTTATGCACCAGAAAACTCATAAAGAACATTTAGGATTTGTATGTACGTATGAGTTGGGAGGACTGCAGTGGCCGAGGCTAGGTTAGGTTAGGTTAGATTACATGGGCTTGACTTCACTATTATAGTATTATTCTTGGCTAGGCGAGTTCATTGGGGCGGGTGAGTAATCAACTAAATAGGGTTTTAGTATATTTGCATTCGTTTTTTCTTGGTTCCCACAAGACAACGTTCAGTGAGTCGTCCTATGTGGTGACTGAGCACTTTTGCCCCTGTTAAGATGACTTACAGTACTTTTGGTTAAGGAATTAGAGCCATATTATTAAACATCTACCCCTTCCGACGAAGAATCTTTTCGAAGGTATTGTTCCATCAAGCAGCATTTTTAAATGCTCGAACCTCTTCCACTTCGTGCGGGATGATTTTTTTAGGTCTGGTAATACTGTCTCCTTCGCTGATGCATTGTGGTCGTCTTTTCGCTGATGCATTATGGGTCCTGTGTGTGTTTGTTTACCTTCGTTGGCGCCAAATTTAGTATTGTAGCAGCTCTCGTCAGGGATGTTTTCCTCCAAAGTCTCCCGGGCAAGTCCCTTATCACAGAGAGAGCGGGATTTCTTAGTTTATTTGATTGGAGAGGAGAGAATATTGAAAAGTAAAAGTACTTGTGGGAAGCTTGTTGCACTAAAGAAACAAGCATGGATACGCATTACAACAAGTTTCAATGCTGAGGGATATGGACCTCGGCGATCAGTAGAACAGCTGAAGTGGATGTGTGTACCCATCAATCAATTTCATTGATGAGGACCACAATTACTTTGCTGAAAGCATGCCTTCTACAAATCCAGAGCAAGATTTGTGCTTCACAAATCCTGTACCAGAGCGTGCCTCCAGCAGAGGTGATGACCCAAATTTACAACCTAGCCCCTCAACCTCCCCCAGTAAAATAAAAATAAAACGTCATTATATGATGAAAAACGGTATGACCGACCAAACAGGAAAAATATAACCATTGAAGAGGAAGAAAATAATAAACTATTTTGGAGCACACGGCAGCAATTGTTAGATAAACAATTGGAAGAAACAATGATCAACATTCAACTTGCAAATAATCAAAAGTTGCATTCAGATTTGGAGATTCAGCTTGTCAAAATAAAGATTCAAGTTGAACAAAAGAAATTAGAAATGATGGAAAAAAATTCTGTTCAGTACAGTATAGTATAGTATAAAATTACTTTTGCATTGGCTCTGAATTTGATGAAGATGTTTAGATTAGTTTTGTGAGGAACGTGTTGGGAAAAAGACTGAATATATTTGCGCTACACAATATTACTCTCAACTGTTTCTACATAAAACAACAAAATATATGTTGACAAAATGAGCGTGTAGTTCATTCACTCTCAGAATAGTGATTCACATAACACTAGGCAGGTGTGCTGTGCAATAGGGGGCAGTGAAATTTTGCTCAAAGCTGCACTCTTCAGGCATTGTTCCTTATACATATCTAAGACTCCATGCCAAATTTGAAGCTGATATGTCGAGGTTTAGTCTGCCGCATTTTCTACTGAAATTTTTAAATTTACCGACAGTACTAGCCAAACAGCCGCTGTGGCGGTGCAATGTTCTGTTCAGTGTTTATCAACTTTTTTTCATATCTCTTATTTCATTTAAGTTGTCTTGTTGCAGATGAGTGTGGTGCTATGTCTATATTGATTATCAGCCTTTTCTCATTTCATTTCTCAATGTTGTGTTACTGTACTGTAATGTAGGGGAGACCTGGGTAAGTAGCTGCCATTGCTACTGCCACCTTAACTGACTATGGCATTATCACAAAGGATGATAAGAGTCAGGTTATTGGACCACATAAGCTGCGGGATGCGAGACAAAAATACCGATTTAAGAGGCAAGAAATTGAGATGGCTAGTTTAGATAATTTGACGTCACTCTATTTTGATGGTAAGAAGACCGCCACTCGTGTGATGATAAAGAATGAGAAGACCGAGAAATGGAGTTCGAGGATGATGGTGAAAGATCATTATGTCATCATGGTTGAGCCTGGCAATGAATATCTCACACATGTGACTCCCAAGACTGGACACGGAAAGCAGATTGCCAAAACTATTCACGAGTTTCTGGTGGAGAAAAATCTAACCCAGCAGCCCATTGTGTGTGTTGGTTGTGATGGAACCAATGTAAATGTAGGATCAGAAAATGGAGTCATTCATCATCTTGAAATGTTACTTGGTCATCCGCTCCATTATTTGATATGTCAGCTTCACGGAAATGAGCTGCCTTTCCGCGCAGTTTTTTATCACTATGATGTTAAACCAAGTGGTCCTGAGCATTGGCGTGGTCCCATTGGAAAGCAGATCAAGGAGTCTTTGTCTGAGCTTCCAGTTGTCGCCTTCCAGCCAGTCAGTTTCCCTGATTTCCCTGTGTTTAATGATGAAGTGGAGAAAGATCTGTCCTGGGATCAGAAATACCTGTATAGGATTTGTAAAGGAGTTATCACAGGTGTTGTTGAAGATGACTTGGCTGCTATTGAGCCAGGTCCTCCCTGTGTGTCAAGGTGGAACACCTTATGGAGTAGAATCCTCAGGCTCTATGTAGCAACATCAAGACCCAGCCATGAGTTGAAAAGAATTGTCATTACAATAATAAAGTTCAGTGCTCCAAAGTGGTTTTACATCAAGATACACCCTTACGTAACACACGGCTCAAGGAACGTATTCCAGTCCCTGCTATATATGAAACACCTGAAAAGTGAGGAGGAGACGATAGTGAAGAAGGCTGTCCAGAGAAATGCATACTTCGCCCACACAGATCAACTTCTTCTTGGTATGTGTGCAGATGAGGACATGACTGTTAGAGAAAAAGCTGTCTCAATGATAAGAAAAATTAGAGAGGAGAATCAGCAAAAGGAAGAATGCACTGGCAGATCTGAAGAGGAGGAGGAAGATTCTGATGCTGCTGTTGACGAGAATTTGTTAAACTATACTGATGAGGAGGGTAAAGATGGAGATGGGAATGAGGATGTGCCTCCTGAAGTCAACATGAGAAAGGTGGTGACTCCAAAACTAAAGTGGCAAGCAAAAAACTATCATTCCATGATTAACTGGAGGAATGAACTCAAGACTGAGCCTCCTTACATTGCTTCTCTGTCAAATCTACAGGTTAATGACATTCTTGAGACACCATTAGTGGTGCCCAAGTGGCCAAACAGCACTCAGGCGGTCGAGAGAGGCATAAAAGTGATGACTGAAGCTTGCACTGATGTGACGGGATACGAATCGAGAGATGGATATATTAGGCAAAGATTATTGTCTAGGAAAATGATGCCAAGGTTCCGCACAAAAAAGAATTTCAATATGAACTTGTAATGATTTTCTATAAGGTGTACCTGTAAAATAACATGTGAATTAAATCGATGTCACCCATGTAAAATTTATCATTATCCTGGAAAACATTAAATGACACCTAATTTTTGGTATACACTAAAAGTTGACAAAAAGTCGTTCGCGATGCGGCAGAGTAAGTATGCATGAAATGGCATGAAATTTTGCACAGGTGTTTGTTACAGCCATACAAACGATGCCTGAAAAGTGCAGCCTGCAACTCAAATAAAAGTGTTTTTTCCCTGCCCCCTACTGTGCAACCTCACTATACACTTGAGTAACCTACACAACTACAGTACATTAAATTTTCTCACTTAACTTTCCATTACTATAGACACAGCAGCTCCTCTCTTCGTTTACTCGCTACAATGGTGCTTATATTTATACCTGTCTGCAGTGTATTCAACTTATATATCACTTCACACACGTCTGTAAATATCAGCGTGTTTGTTAACATTTGTTTCAGTCCAATTCACATATGCACAATGTTTGCTGTAGCCACCCTCGTGCTAAATGATATGTGTAAACTCTGGACATAGTCTGTTTGACGGCTTGAATTAAATAGTTTGCGCTCGTTCTTAAGCTACCAGTACTTGTAAGTTTATTTTCTTCACTCTTGTAAGCCTTCCCAGCATGACGCAGGGTAACACGACTCTAATCAACTGCTCTCACTGTGTCTGTCATGATCATCTTCCACAACAAAGTACAGTATCAATATTTTCATCTGTTTACCCTTGTGGGGCCAAACAACCCAGTATTATCCCTTGGCAGCACGTAAATATTCATAATTATTAAGGAAGTTACAGTACTTTTGGAGACTTGTTTGGCTCTGCAGTAATGAGATACACTAATCCCTACAATGATAAATTATACTAAAGATATAAACTGTGGTGCATCATCACAGGCGCCGACGATTGACAACATCAAGTTTCATAATGGTCAGTAAAAGTAATAACATACATGACACGGTTCATTCTGAGTGTTCAAAGTTTCCCAACATTTTATACTGGTCGCAGCTACACCCACCACACCAGCCAGCCCTAAGACACAACACTCACGAGAGCTTCCACAGTAATGCACTTACCAATCATTGTTTTCCCAGTATAGTATCATTTTTTTTTTTTTTTTTTTTTTGCTGGGAGCATCACGTCAGAGAAATTCCTTACTGGCCGGTTCGTAATGAACATAAATGTTAGTAAATAGAAACACAATGAATGACGGTCAGCAGAAAAAATAGTATTATATAACGATAATTAATAGTAACTAGACTTTATAATTGATTGGAGAAAATAATGAGACTAAGAGGAAGAGTATGGACGGTAAAATGTTAAATGAGAACACATTACTAATACCTAAAAGCTAAAACACTCCTCTAAAGTACTTGGATTTTAATAATATCAAACAGGGAAGAATGAGGTGATGAGTCCAGTGGCTCCTTCATCTCTCTTACCATCTCTCTTCCCTTCAACCCCCCCCCCCCCCCCAGAGCTGTCTCCCAGATTCACATACTCACACTTGATCAACACTGTCAAAGGTCTCCCATATCCCTCCACAAATACAGTTCTCCTTTGGTATTGGCTAGTTATTCTCACGAGAGAGATAAATACACAGAAAGATAAAAAAGTAAATAAAAATTTAGCAGAAGGATCCACAGAATAAAACTAAGACTGGAAGACTGTGGCATCAAAAAGGGGGAAGAAGAGGACACGCTCATCGGAACATGAAGATGAGTGTGGGAGTGAGTAGAACACACACTGACTGAGAGAGAGGGTGGGCTGGGCCTGGGAGATGGGCAAACTACATAACAAACACCTCCGTGGAAGTGATGAATTTTGTGCCACATACATTTCAACATATCGGTACTATACCTTCACGTAACAGGACTACAGTATATGTTTCTTCTAGGGATGCACCGATTAATCGGTATGGTTATTATCGGCCAATACCGATACTGGTACTGCACTGTACATGAAGTATTTGTCCTGTAAGTCTGGGGGAAAATAAGACCATGCTAAGTTAAACTCCAAATTTTGCAGTAATACTGTAGCTCTAACATATAGCATATTGTTGCGATCCTGTTCGGACCAATCTAGACTGGTCCAACTGAGTCTTTTGGACTGGCCCAGAAAGTTCTAATTCTTAATATTCTTATGGAGTTAATTCCCGTGCCAGAACAGTCAAGGTCCATTATTATTCTATGTCCGGTTAAGAGTTAAGAACAGAATTAGTTTAAATAGTTATATTAAACACTGTACAATAGTACAGTATTAAATCAAACTATTTAAACTAATTCTGTAAATTTGAATATGCTTTGTGCTGTTTATGCAATGAGAATAGTTGTCGGTTCAACACCTTACTTAGCAGATTTTCGTCCTTAATATTTTCATACACTAACATTCACCTATATGCAGTAGTAATCAAATGCAATTGTTAGTTCTAACCCTTGGACGACGGGAGATTGAAGGCTTCCTTGTGAGTTTTGAACTTTTGATACCAGATAAATGAAAAAAATAAAATTACTCAGCATAAATTTTTCACTTTGCTAATAACTGCAACTGAAAAACAGTATCGGTATCGGCCGATTAATCGGTATCGGTAAAAAATCTGTGCATCCCTAGTTTATTATTATTAGTAGTAGTATTAGTAGTAACTTAGCCCTCGATGCTGCACACAGGAAGAACGAGAACGACAAGATAAGGGGATACGGGGAGAGAATTCAGAACGTTCATCAAGGCAGCTTCACTCCTCTAGTGTTCACAACCTCTGTTGGGATGGGACCAAGTGCAAGATGTTTCTACGCCAGACTCGCCGAGGTGATCTCCGAACAGAAGCAGCAGCCCAGAAGTTATGTTACAGCCTGGATGAGATGTCGACTGTCCTTCTCTCGCCTTCCGTCGGCTTTGCTCTGCCTCAGGGGAACGAGAGCTTCGGCCCCAAAGCCGACAACAGCTGCAGATATTGACTATGAGGCTACAGTCGCTGAATGCTGCATAGATCTGGGGCTCAAATAATTCAACACAGCTAGGATAGCTACTTATGTATTAGGATATTTAATATTAAGGTAATAAAATGGCGGCGAAGGTGTGGCTATTGGGGGAGGCTGGAGGCCACGTTAAAAAAAAAAAAAAAATAAAAATAGTAGTAGATATAATAATAATGATAATAATAATAATAATAATAATAATAATAATAATAATAATAATAATAATGATATACTATAATAAGATTTCTCTCTTTTTACAGACAGATTCAAGATGATGAATGAGGCTGTCAGGCTGTCTACACTCGCACACAAGGTGAGTGAGGAAGGTAGAGGAGGGAGGGAAGAGGGAGGGAGGGAACTGTTAAATTAGCAGGTTGTGTCGTCACTATGGAGGAGGTCGAGCTAGTGGGCGCGGTCAAACTACATAATAGGCTTTCACGTGCAGCTACTGGCATTCTGCCATTCTCTGACCTTGTCACCAGCAACCAGTCTCGGACCACTGTAGGCGAGACAGATCTAGTGTCATATGCAAACAGTGTAAATAAATACTGTACTTACTAGTCTTACTTGTAATTTACATGTAAGACTAATAGTCTTTCGATATTTACAAGTTGTATAATTATATGGAAAGACAAAAAAGATATCACTATGGAACGTGTACTTACGGAGGACAATTCACAAATTATGAGCACATTTCTCCCTCATGTTTGTACATGGCGCTCCGTAACACAAACATAGAGATATTTTCCGATATGATTCGAGACCACGACTAAACACCGAAAATAGAATAAATTTCAAATGACAAAAAAATAAAAAAATTAAAAAAATCATGGTTCAAAGTTAATTACAGTGAACCTCGACAATCATCAATTCAATTCAATTTCAATATTTATTCCTTGATAGAGGAAGCGGGATCCTAGTGCTGTCACTAGGTACCCCTGTACAATAACACCAGAAGCATCTGGCAGGTGTCACAAATATATATATATATATATATATATATATATATATATATATATATATATATATATATATATATATATATATATATATATATATATATATATATATTATAAAGGGGCTTACTAAAGCCTAAGGAAGGAAGGATATTCCTTTAACACATTATCAATATTATTTACATAGTATCTGGCCAGTATGGGGAGGATCATCGTGTCTCCGTCAGGGGGTCGTGGAGTGGTGGCCCAGCAAGCATCACGGAAGCGTTGTGTGTGGGGACATCTTAGGAGGTAGTGGACAAGGGTGCGGCTGTCGGGTCTTCTGCATAATGCACAGGAGCGTTGCTCAGGGGATGCGGGGATACCAATCTCCCAAGCAAAGTCATACCCAATGATGATACGGGCAGCAATCACATCCCTTTCCCGCGACCCTTTCCCATAGACGTACGAGAGGTCAGGAAGTTTACGGAGGACATCGCACCAGGTGGGCGGGGAGTCCAGGGGGATGGCTGCTTCCCGAGCTTCTCTCTGTTTGCGGCGAATTTGGGTCCTAAGCTGAAAAAGTGTTCGAGGAACAACGTAGTCAGGTGTGGCCTTGTTACAGCCAGTGTTGGCAAGGCCATCTGCTGCCTCATTCCCCAAGATACCGACATGACTGGGTATCAATAGGAATGTCACAGTACAGCCTGTATCCTGATTTTTTTTTTTTTTTTTTTTTTTTTAGTGGGATTAGCCCACCCAGGCACAGGTCACTGACCCACATCGGGGCTTGGGGGCGAAAATGTTGTAATAATAATAATAATAATAATAATAATAATAATAATAATAAAGAACCATAGAGAAATACGAAATGAAAAAAATCAAAAGTGAGAAACAATATATGTATGTTGTGTTGTCAGTAGTAAGAGAAACAATTGAGACCCTGCAATTGTGTGTAAATGATGCAGAAAGTCAGATCAGCAACCTGGGACTTGGTCACAATTTTCGTGATGCTATATGGCAGCAGGGTCTACCATAGACAACACATTATGCTTCCAATATCTTCCCAGGCGGTAGTACCTCCCTGTTTGGTAGCTGCCTAATACCTACTACCTCGAATTCGGAGGATGAGGTCCTTATTTTCCCCAGATCCAAATGCGATCCCGTCGAGAGCAGACCTGAAATCGCAGCAGACAAGCAAGGGGCAGAAGCCATCGGCTTCTTCCTCAGCGAGAAGGGCAGCAAGGAGAGCTATCAGTTCAGCCTGAGTGGAGGATGCCCCGTCAGAAACTCTGAGAGAGAGTTTGATAGGCTCAGGGGCATCAGGGCGGGAGATGTAGATACCAGCCCCGGCACTACCAGTAGCGGGGTCAACAGAGCCATCAGTGTAGAGGACGACCCTACCTGGGGACCAGTGGGCGGTCCTGGAGAGGTGGTATTTGCAGAGAATAACAGGGTTCACGTGGGATTTCGGGAGCGGTCCACCGAGGGCAATCACTTCAGGTTGAAAATCCAGCCAGGGAGAAGGAGACGAACCAACAGCAGGGGTGACAACAATATCAGGAAGGAGGTCATGTTCCTGAAGGGCTCGGATGAGTGACCCTCGGCACTGTCTTCTAGATGGAGGTCGACCTCGGACAGCAGGAGTCAAGTTGGCTTGGACATAGTTGCCCCGAGGATCCCGTAGAATGGAAACGGTACTTTTTAGGTAAAACTCCTGGACACGATCCTGTAAGGGGAAAAGACCAAGTTCGGTATATAGAGAAGTAGGGCTTGTCCACTGAGGGGCCCCAAGGATGATACGAGTAGCTTTCCTCTGGATAACTTCGAGACGGTTGACAGCAGTCCGACTAATGTTGACGAGGGCAGGGGCGGCGAGGTCGACACAAGAACGGACAAAGGACTTGTACAAGGGGAAAAGCACAGGGATGGTGGCACCAAGGGAACCCCTGCACATGGTAGAGAGGGAAGCGAAACGCCGAAAGCATACAGTATGTCTCGAAGACAGCGGACTTCAGGGATTTGACAACGTGTGCGAGTTACATACACACCCAGATCTTTTGTTTCATTAACCCACAGTCCAAGGGCGTTCCTGATAAAAGAAGGGGGGAGGAGGTACAACACGACCCTGCCACATAGCTTTTGTTTTCGCAGTTGAAAGAAGGAAACCAAGTGAATCACACTCTCTGGAGACCAGATCAAGGGCTTCCTGCATGCTGAGGTAGTCAGGGGCTTGGAGGAGGACATCGTCGGTATATCCTGAGTGGACAACTTCTGTCGGCCACGGGAGAGATGCAGTGGAGTGCATGAGAGTGTTAAACATGGTGGGACTCAGGACTCCACCTTGGGGGTGCCGAGGTTCATTTCTTGAACAGGAGATATAGAGCCTTCAACGCGTACCCGGGCCTGACGTCCAGTGAGGTAAGAGGCGATCCATCGAAGAAGTCTCCCTTTAACCCCTAACCGAGCAAGTTCAGCTAAAATGAGGGCAGGCTGAGCCGTATCAAGGGCTCCCTTGATATCAAGGAAGACGGAGACGCGGGCAGTCTGATTGCAATATAAGGAAGACAATCATCTTTGTTATTTCTGTCTCGCTCTTGTCAAAATTCTCAGCTTCCCCGAAGTCAACAACGCGCGTGTGAATCATCGCTTACAAATTATGTTTAATCTGGTTTTTTTCGGTCAGAAACAGGATTAGGGTAATTTTTCATAAAGTTGAAGGAAAAAATGTGTGTGACCGTTCATAATTCTGTTTCTTCCCTGTAAACATTTCACCTTAAACCTGTATAACCGGGCTGACAATAACTGATAGTCTTGTAACCTCAACTTATGTTTAATTCTACCAACTGTAGGGTAGGTTGACTCTATCTCTGATTCAGTAAAATCACATCAGACTACAGTAGAAGCCTTTTGGGGTTGACTGAGTTTATATCATAGTCTGTAATGTTATCTTTGTCAGTGATAGACTTATTATGTTTACCGAATCACAGCGTCGCCATGCGTCAACGCAAGAACATAAGAATGGGGAAAACTGCAGCGGGCCAATTGGTCCATGCAGGGCAGTCCCGTTTACACCCAACCCCTATCGTTCATATATCCATCCAACCTATGTTTCAAGCTATCCAGCGTATTCGAGTTAATGATGATGTTTGGTAACTTGTTCCACTAGTCCACTACTCTATTTCCAAACCAGTGTTTATCTATCTGGCGCCTAAATCTAAATTTATCTAATTTAAAACCATTGCTACGAGTTCACTCCTGGTAGGATAGTTTGAGTACCTTTGTTTAGCCCTGACTTCCATTTATATACTTCGATCATACCACACTTCACTCTACGTCTCCCGAGGGAGTGCAAATTAAGATGCTTTAACCTTGTCATTCTCCTCTGAATTCTTTCTTGGGATTTTATATCCATTCTGTAGTACGGTGACAAGAACTGAACTGCGTAATCCAAGTGAGGTCTCACAAGCGCAAGATATAGTTTTAGGATGACCTCGCTAGTCTTGTAACTGACACTCCATTGCATGAACCCAAGTACTTTGTTAGCCTTGTTTCGAGCAAATACACATTGTTGACTTGATTTAAGATTCTTGCTTATCATTACTCCTAAATCTTTCCCACAGTCGGATTTCTCTATAACGTTGTTTACATCTCCTTGACTAAGTACATTACATTTGTCCGCATTAAATTTCATCTGCCATTTTCCAGACCAAGCGAAACATTAGTAGTTTTGCGGAGTACTCGTCAGATTTAATTACACGCCCTATTTTAGTGTCATCAACAAATTTACTTATGTTGCTGCCTACGCCTATATCTATGTCGTTTATGTATATAATAAATAGTAATGGTCCAAATACTGAGCTTTGGGGAACTCCACGAGTGACATTACCCCAATCGGATTTAGTGCCGTTAATGCTTACTCGTTGTTTCCTGTCCTGTAACCACGCCCTAATCCATTTTAGAATATCTCCTCCAATGCCATGAGCCTCCACTTTTCGTATTAGTCTTTAGTGGGGGACTCTGTCGAAGGCTTTGTTAAAGTCGAAGTGACTGTTGATTTTCTCCCTATCTCGAAAACACAACTATAACATTATTTAATTACTATATCTTATAAGGACATGCTTTCATATATTTTGTTTTTAACTTCCACTGCCTACTTGACAGGGGTTCGAGCCTAATATGCTACAACCTGAGGTGACGAAACATGAAATGACGAGCGAGAACACAACACCAATGCCTCCCCAACCAGACATCATGGAGCCAGTGATGTTGCCAGATCCCATGACGCCAGAGATGACTCAGCCACAGACGACGAGTCCAGAGATGACTCAGCCACAGACGACGAGTCCAGAGATGACTCAGCCACAGACGACGAGTCCAGAGATGACTCAGCCACAGACGACGAGACCAGAGATTACTCAGCCACAGACGACGAGTCCAGAGATTACTCAGCCACAGACGACGAGACCAGAGATTACTCAGCCACAGACGACGAGACCAGAGATTACTCAGCCACAGACGACGAGTCCAGAGATGACTCAGCCACAGACGACGAGTCCAGAGATTACTCAGCCACAGACGACGAGACCAGAGATTACTCAGCCACAGACGACGAGTCCAGAGATTACTCAGCCACAGACGACGAGACCGGAGATTATACAACCAGAGACGACAACGAGACCTGAAATACTACAACCCAAGACCATGAGGCCGGAGATGGAGGAGGCGGAGGAGGAGACAGGGCCAGCACCTCACACGGAGTCACCCACCAAACACGACATAGAACCAGTGACCGACCGAGACTTAGTGGCTGAGTCTATGGGAATCTCGGCTCCTGCTGGAACACCGTTTACCGAGCCTGTGGCTGAGAGAGACGAGGTAGGTGTCCTCAGCTTGGTTTGTAAAGGTAAAAATTAGTCTAACCTCACCCATTCTAAACTGATTTGCCCATATAGTATAACTTTACCAAACTTGCGTCACCCAATCTGATCTCATCTAACCTAATTCAACCCAACTAGTTTATCTAACCCACCAATTCTAACTTAACTAACATAATCTGACATAACTAACTTAATGTAATATTCATCAAATTAGCTAAACCTAACTAGCCCTATCTAACCACACCAGACTTATCATAGACTGAGGTAATGTGTATCCTAGCGTTATCTCACTTAACTAGCCTACTGTAACATTTATCAAACAAGCATAAGCTCCCAAACCTAACTAACCAAATCTAACGAAGCCAGAGGTATTTATAATAATTTGCTCTACCTTTCAGACATTGGAAACCATATTTGACTGGCTGGGTGAGGCCGAGGAAGGCGAAGTGACCACTCTGCCTCCGGTAGACGAGACAGAGGTAGAGATGCTCAACATGAACGATCACTCGCCCACGATGATGGAAATCCCTGAGACTGTCACAGAGATGATCATGGAAGAAGGGGTAAGGAGAAAAAGTATTATATGGGAAGAGGTAAGGAGGAAAAGTATTATATGGGAAGGGGTAAGGAGGAAAAGTATTATATGGGAAGAGGTAAGGAGGAAAAGTATTATATGGGAAGGGGTAAGGAGGAAAGTGTTGGAGGGTGAGATGAAGGTTTAGGAAGCAGAGACACGAGGCGAGTAAGAAGAATAAGTAAGATGGAAATTAAAAGAAAGGGAAGAAGAGAAAGGGGACTGAATAGAATATATGTATGTAATCATATAGTAGAATAGATGATTACAAATATGAAATTTAACACACTTACAACTTATCTTCCCACGACAGAGTATGACCGAGCTGACACTGGATGAAGCGTCTACGGAGTACCCGTCCTTCACAGAGAACGAAACCTTCTGAACTCCATCAGCCCCTGAACCACAAAGTCCGTAAACCACATCCAAGGTCTCCAGCAACACAGATTCGCGCCAAAACTCCCATTGAAGACAAATGGGATCTCGGCTTGAGACAGAAATATTCGCGTCAAAACTTTCAGCAATACAGAACTGGTTCTCACCTAAACCACAGGCTGCACAAATTCGCGCCAAAATCTCTTGAATAGACTCCAGCCAAAAGAGAATTTACCTGAACATGTATATGTGATATTTCAGGAAACCATGAAATTTTCCTGGAGATGAGAGGACACATGATGTGTCGTTTTCTCAGTGTGAGGGAGTGTGGGGTACAACGAAAATATAAGGTGGGGTTTCCTGTGCCCGCAGCTCTTGACTTCGCGAGGTAACCAATGTGGATAACTTACTAAGTTTCATTTTATATGTTTTCAGTTCATTGTGTAACATATGATAAGAAACATCACAAGACTTTTCCACACATACTGAACTCCAAGAGAAGCTCACGTGTTTAGTCCTATGAACTAAACTGTCCTGCAATGTTTTAATCAGGACCTCAATATACGGAGTTAATCTGCCTAAATATAGTCAGTGGTGTCCATAATGTATCATTGATTTATAAAAAACAATTATTACATCGATTTTCTATCTCAGTACGTGGAGGCACTAATAAAAGAACTGCACGTATTGTCTAGAATTCATATTATAGGAGCTGTATATAAAAAATATATACTTTGTTTTAATAATTAATTGTGTACAATCGGCCACAAGAGCATTGGTGTGGCAACGATGAAAATATGATCGAATCATAGTACTGTACGAGGTTTGTTGCTATGTTGGTATCCCTGACACCTGCTCGATGGCAGTATATTTAATCGCACATTGACCCTCTCAGTGTTTTGGAAGTGAGCACTGAATGGATTAATCGAGATAGGTTTTACAGCTGATGTTTTACATTGGTGTCTATTAACGTCAACAGAGATGAAAACAACATAAATATCCTCTTCTTTACTTTTTCTTTTATCCTCTTCACCACTGATCGGCCTGTTAGCCGCTTGGGTGGTCGGTCACGTCTCTGTTACAGACTGTTGGCAAGTACTGGGCATGCACTGGCTCCTGAATGTATCTGAATCTGAGCCAGTGTTGGTTAAGTCTGGTCTTGAAAGAATTCACACTCGGTGCCGTTACATTTTCTGGCAGATTGTTCCAAGAGTTCACAATTCTCACTCCGAAAAAGTTTGCCTTCACAGTTTTCTGGACTTGTGGCTTCTTCAACCTTCAGCTGTGCCCCTTGTGGGGCGGGCGTCCGCCAGCTCCAGGTATGGACACCCCCTGCCCGTCTGTATTATAAGCTAGGCAATTGATGGCGTTCTAATCTCTCTGGGTAAATGAGGTGCCGTAGTGCAGGCACCAGTCTGGTGGCATTCCTTTGGACATTTTCAGCCAACTGACAGTCACTAGCATATCACGGGGACCAGGCGGGGTTGACAGTACTCCAGGCGGGGAAGCACTTCACTCTTAAAGATCGATACGAGGGATTTCTAAATATCTGAACAACCTTCTTGCAAGATCTACTATATGAATTGCTTGATTCACCTTCTCCTCACAATGGCTCGAGAACTTCAGTTCATTGTCAACATACACACCCAGGTCCTTTTCACATTCGGTCTCTATTATGCAGTTTCTTTGTCCCATTGGGACATGTGATACGCCTCCTTACTGTTGGTACAACATAGGTGCATCCCCTTACACTTTGTGACATTGAATCTTATAGCAGCCATTACTTCGACCACTCTTGAAGCTGGCAGAGATCTTTATATAGCTCTTCACTGTCTGTTTGGTTCTTAATTTCCCTAAATAACTTGGCATCGTCCGCAAGCATTTCTATGGAGGAATGTATAACTTCTGGCATGTCATTTATTAAACAAACAACAACGACGGGCCCAGTACCCTGTGGTACCCAGCTTGTCACGGGTACACACGACGATTTCGTGCCATTAATCACCACACATACTGCCAGCGATCGTGAAGAAAGTCTCCGATCCACGCGAGGATACTTCCCCGAATCCCGTACCCTTCCAGTTTAATTATCAGCCTTTCATGGGGTACGCTGTCGAAATACTTGATAAAATCTAGGTACAGTATATAAAATTATTGTCCATATTGCCGCCCTGTTCCAGAATTTGAGTCCAAACATCCAGGACATTGAGTAATTGTGTTAAACATAGCATCTCTTGTCTATAATCATTCGTGGAGTGATGATCACCCTTTTTGATTATGGAAATCATATAAGCCATTTTCCAATCACTTGGTACCATTTGCTCATCCAGGCATTTACAGAACAGAATCTTCAGTGAGCTCAGTAAGCTCGTTTCACAACTCTCTTAATACTGGGGTGCACCATGCCAGCCAGGGCCTGAAGTCTTATGAACCTTTAGAAACTGATTTCCGATTAGTATTGAACTACTCATAGTTGGTGTATATCACTTTTAATTTTATGACAGTTGTATATTTTATCAAATTAAGCTCCCTAGTAACTGTACATATGAACATAAGAATGGAGGAAACTGCAGCGGGCCTATTGGCTCATACTGGACAGTCCCATTACACTCAACCCCTATTGCTCATATATAAGAACATAAGAAAATAAGGAGTCTGCAATAGGCCGGTTGGCCTGTGCATGGCAGCTCCTGTCTAGAGTTACTACCACTCTCTATCATCCATGAATCTATCTAGCCTCCTTTTGAAACTTTCCAGAGTTCCCGCACTTACTACAAAGTTGCTAAGCTTGTTCCACTCGTCCACCACCCTATTTGTGAACCAGTTTCTTCCTATCTCCCTCCTAAACCTAAACTTATCCAACTTGAATCCGTTGCTCCGAGTCCTATCCTGCTCGGATATTATAAGAACTTTATCTATATCCCCTTTATTGATTCCTTTCACCCACTTAAATACTTCTATCATATCTCCCCGCACTCTTCGTCTTTCTAGGGAATGCAAGTTAAGTTTCTTTAACCTATCCTAATATGGAAGGTTTCTAAGTCCCGGAATAATTTTTGTTATTCTTCGCTGCACCGACTCTAGTGAATTTATATCCATTCTATAATAGGGGCACCAGAACTGAACCACATAATCGAGGTGCGGCCTGACTAGCGCAAGATATAGTTGCAATAAGACCTCTGCACTCTTGTTACTTACACTTCTAGATATAAAACCCAATACTCTGTTTGCCTTATTTCGAACATTAAAGCACTGTTTTCTAGGCCGTAGGTCCGGGCTTACAAGTACCCCTAGGTCTCTTTCACAAGCCGACTTCTCTAGGTTGATGTTGTTAAGGCTGTATACATTATAAGTATTTGTTCTTCCAATATTAAGTACGCTGCACTTGCTGGTGTTGAATTTCATTTGCCATTTTCCAGACCACCCCTGCAGTTTATTTAGATCCTCCTGTAATGCATTTGCATCCTGCCCTGAATTAATTTGCCGCCCTATTTTGGTGTCATCCGCAAACTTGCTTATGTCACTGCTGATCCCAGTATCTAGATCGTTTATGTAGATTATGAACAAGAGTGGGCCTAGTACTGACCCCTGGGGAACCCCACTGGTTACACGGCCCCACTCAGATTTAACACCATCTACGCTGACCCTCTGTGTTCTATCGGTGAGCCATGATTTTATCCAATTTAAAACTTTCCCCTCGATACCATGAGCCTTAATTTTTCTCAGAAGCCTCTGATGCGGTACTCTGTCAAATGCTTTGCTAAAGTCTAAGTAAATAACATCGTAATTTTCGTCATTATCCACTACCTGGAAAACTTTCCTAAAAAACGTTAGCAGATTTGTTAGACAAGATTTTCCCTTTGTAAACCCATGTTGAGAGTCATAGATTAATTTGCTTTTCTCTAGATGCGATCGGATGCTATCTGCTATAATTGATTCAAGAAATTTCCCCACTACTGACGTCAAACTGATCGGCCGGTAATTTGACGCTGCTGCTCTGTCTCCCTTTTTGAATATGGGTACTACATTTGCCTGTTTCCACAAGTCTGGCACAACTCCAGTGTCTAATGATTTTGTAAATAAGTTTACGAGGGTTCCGCTAATCTGTTCCCTACACTCTTTCAAGACTCGAGGGAAAATTTCATCCGGCCCTGGGGATTTTGTTTTCTTTAGTTTATTTATCTTTTTAAGAACATCCTCTTTTCTGATAGTGATATTCTTTAATTTCTCTTCTTCCTTTCCCTTAAATATCAGTTCCACCTCTGGAATTTCATGGCAAATTTCTTCTGTGAAAACTGATAAGAAGTAGCTGTTCAATGCTTTGCTTATTTCTTCACTGCCATTTATCACTTCTCCCCTCCCTGACTTTAAAGGCCCAACTTTGTCCTTGACCTTTGTCCCATATACCTGGAAAAATCCCTTGGGATTCGCCTTGGATTCTCTTGCTATTTTGATTTCATAGTCTCTCTTTGCTTTCCTTACATTTTTCTTAACATTCCTAGATAGTTCATTATACCTATTTCTGAGCTGTCCAACCTATGTTTGATGGATATATGAGCAATAGGGGTTGGGTGTAATGGGACTGCCCAGTATGGGCCAATAGGCCCGCTGCAGTTTCCTCCATTCTTTTGTAGTGATAATGGTATAAGTAAATACTAGTAGCACTAGTAGTAGTACCAGTGGTAGTAGTATTTTTAGTAGTAGAAGTAGTAACACAAGTATTAATCCTTCGAGAAGCATATTAGTTATGACTACTTGAGAGCCAATGATACTTTCGTTGATTCATTTTGAATTAATGACAAAGGATTTTTTGCCATCAGCTGTTTTTTGTTTATATTCTTGAAACGATTATTATTATTATTATTATGATTATTATTATTATTATTATTATTATTATTATTATTATTATTATCATCCTAGACAGAGGGTGTCATGAGATTCTAATCAAGACGGCTACCTCTTAAATTCTGTGGTTAATAATAACCTCCCCAAGTTCTGTGAGCACATTCTCAAAGAAGCTAATCCCCCCCCCCCCCAACCTGGTAATAAAAGTAATTTTTTTGTGATTTGTTAAAACTATAGCATAATGATGGATTCTCAGAGGTTCTTTGGTTAGATGTTCATTCTAACTGGAGATGCTGGCTCACTTAAGGTACTGCTGCCAGTGCTGCGTAAAAATTAATCCTTAAAGGTTCGCGCAATAAACTTTTCTCCCAAGCTGGAGCTAACATGCACCTAGCGCCTTCACTCGAGATATGACACAAAGACGAATACTAAACGGTGTTTTTTTTTTCGTTTAACCTGTATCTAGTTCACTAAACGAAAAATAGAAAACAGCTCTCAAAATGTGTAAGTTACAATGAATCTTGACTCTCACTTGACACGTTCTCTCATCACCATTCATAAGAAGAAAAGTTTACAATCGACCCTTTGAGGCTGTGTAGTGGACCCCCTCCCCCCACACTCCCTACCACGGTGAGTTATGACAATGTGTATGCAGGTATCATGTTCAATATCAATACCTGAATTTTTACAATATGAGAAACGCCATATAAGTGTTTTATTTAAGGAACCTGTGAGTTACATGGTGTGGAACCAGTGAGATACATGGTAGGGAACCTGTGAGATACATGGTGAGGAACCTGTGAGATACATGGTGAGGAACCTGTGAGATACATGGTGAGGAACCTGTGAGACACATGGTGAGGAACCTGTGAGATACATGGTGAGGAACCTGTGAGATACATGGTGAGGAACCTGTGAGATATATGGTGAGGAACCTGTGAGATACATGGTGAGGAACCTGTGAGATTTATGGTGGGGAACCTGTGAGATACATGGAGAGGAACCTGTGAGATACATGGAGAGGAACCTGTGAGATACATGGTGAGGAACCTGTGAGATTTATGGTGGGGAACCTGTGAGATACATGGAGAGGAACCTGTGAGATACATGGTGAGGAACCTGTGAGATACATGGAGAGGAACCTGTGAGATACATGGTGAGGAACCTGTGAGATTTATGGTGGGGAACCTGTGAGATACATGGTAGGGAACCTGTGAGATACTTGGTGAGGAACCTATGAGATACAAGCTGAGGAACCTGTGAGATACATGGTGTGGAACCTGTGAGATACATGGTAGGGAACCTGTGAGATACATGGTAGGGAACCTGTGAGATACTTGGTGAGGAACCTATGAGATACATGCTGAGGAACCTGTGAGATACATGGTGTGGAACCTGTGAGATATATGGTGGGGAAACCTGTGAGATACATGGTAGGGAACCTGTAAGATACATGATGAGGAACCTGTGAGATACATGGTGGTGAACCTGTGACATACATGGTGATGAACCTGTGAGACACATGGTGAGGAACCTGTGAGATACATGGTGAGGAACCTGTGAGATACATGGTGATGAACCTGTGAGATACATGGTAGGGAACCTGTGAGATACATGGTGAGGAACCTGTGAGATACATGGAGAGGAACCTGTGAGATACATGGTGAGGAACCTGTGAGATACATGGTGAGGAACCTGTGAGATACATGGTGAGAAACCTGTGAGATACATGGTGAGGAACCTGTGATATGCAGGGTGAGAAACGTGTGAGACACATGGTGAGGAACCTGTGAGATACATAGTGAGGAACCTGTGAGATACATAGTGAGGAACCTGTGAGATACATGGTGAGAAACCTGTGAGATACATGGTGGGGAACCTGTGAGATACATGGTAGGGAACCTGTGAGATACATGGTGAGGAACCTGTGAGATACATGGAGAGGAACCTGTGAGATACATGGTGAGGAACCTGTGAGATACATGGTGAGGAACCTGTGAGATACATGGAGAGGAACCTGTGAGATACATGGTGAGAAACCTGTGAGATACATGGTGAGGAACCTGTGAGATACATGGAGAGGAACCTGTGAGATACATGGTAGGGAACCTGTGAGATACATGGTGGGGAACCTGTGAGATACATGGTGAGCAACCTGTGAGATACATGGTGAGGAACCTGTGAGATATATGGCGGGGAACCTGTGAGATACATAGTGAGGAACCTGTGAGATACATGGTGAGAAATCTGTGAGATACATGGTGAGGAACCTGTGAGATACATGGTAGGGAACCTGTGAGATACATGGTGAGGAACCTGTGAGATACATGGTGAGGAACTGTGAGATACATGGTCAGGAACCTGTGAGATACATGGTGAGGAACCTGTGAGATACATGGTGAGGAACCTGTGAGATACATGGTGGTGAACCTGTGAGATACATGGTGAGGAACCTGTGAGATACATGGTGAGGAACTGTGAGATACATGGTGGTGAACCTGTGAGATACATGGTGAGGAACTGTGAGATACATGGTGAGGAACCTGTGAGATACATGGTGAGGAACCTGTGGGATAAAGGTGAGGAACCTGTGAGATACATGGTGAGGAACCTGTGAGATACATGGTGGTGAACCTGTGAGATACATGGTGAGGAACCTGTGAGATACATGGTGAGGAACCTGTGAGATACATGGTGGGAACCTGTGAGATACATGGTGAGGAACCTGTGAGATACATGGTGAGGAACCTGTGAGATACATGGTGGTGAACCTGTGAGATACATGGTGAGGAACCTGTGAGATACATGGTGAGGAACCTATGAGATACATGGTGAGGAACCTGTGAGATACATGGTGAGGAACCTGTGAGATACATGGTGGTGAACCTGTGAGATACATGGTGAGGAACCTATGAGATACATGGTGAGGAACCTGTGAGATACATGGTGGTGAACCTGTGAGATACATGGTGAGGAACCTGAGGGTTACATGGTGGGGAACCTGTGGGATACAGGGTGAGGAACCTATGAGATACATGGTGAGGAACCTGTGAGATACATGGTGGTGAACCTGTGAGATACATGGTGAGGAACCTATGAGATACATGGTGAGGAACCTGTGAGATACATGGTGGTGAACCTGTGAGATATATGGTGAGGAACTGTGAGATACATGGTGAGGAACCTGTGAGATACATGGTGAGGAACCTGTGAGATACATGGTGAGGAACCTGTGAGATACATGGTCAGGAACCTGTGAGATACATTGTGAGGAACCTGTGAGATACATGGTGAGGAACCTGTGAGTTACATGGTGAGGAACCTGTGGGATACAGGGTGAGGAATCTGTGAGGAACCTGTGGGATACAGGGTGAGGAACCTGTGAGATACATGGTCAGGAACCTGTGAGATACATTGTGAGGAACCTGTGAGATACATGGTCAGGAACCTGTGAGATACATGGTCAGGAACCTGTGAGATACATGGTCAGGAACCTGTGAGATACATGGTCAGGAACCTGTGAGATACATGGTCAGGAACCTGTGAGATACATTGTGAGGAACCTGTGAGATACCTTGATGAGGAACCTGTGGGATAAAGGTGAGGAACCTTTGGGATACAGGGTGAGGAATCTGTGAGGAACCTGTGGGATACAGGGTGAGGAACCTGTGAGATACATGGTCAGGAACCTGTGAGATACATTGTGAGGAACCTGTGAGATACATGGTCAGGAACCTGTGAGATACATGGTCAGGAACCTGTGAGATACATTGTGAGGAACCTGTGAGGAACCTGTGAGATACATGGTGAGCAACCTGTGAGTTACATGGTGAGGAACCTGTGGGATACAGGGTGAGGAACCTGTGGGATACATAGCAGCGGCTGATTCAGGAATATCAAAGGTGGGGTCCAAGAAGTTGTGGGTGGAGGAACATGGCGAGCACAGCGAGCCCACCCATCTGGGGGTTGATATTGGGGGGGGGGGGGGGGGACTGAGGGCCCCTGTCTAATATCGTGAGCATTTTGAAGCCATGTGCACTTGAAATTTGGAGTTATTCTGAGGTCAGTATTATTTACTTTTTACAATACAAAAACACCTGTGTACTATAATGCATTAAATGAAAGGTGTTGGAATTTTCTGGCGAAAAGGGGGACTCCAACCGCCAGACCTCCCCCCCCCCCCCACCCTGGATCCGCCCTTGCATAGTGAGGAACTCATGAGATATATGGTGATGTAAAAATGAGGAACCAGTAAACACAGTAAACACCTTATACCAGTTAGTACAAAGTACAGTACCAGTAAACACAGCGTGAGGTCATTACCCTTATCAGGGGCATCACCAATAAACACTGGTGGTATCAATACCACACAGTACCATTACCACAAATGTTAAGCTTAAAAATATACTGTAACTCATACAGCCATGTTAAGATTGAGGTAACGACAGATAATTTATGAAACATAACAATCCTTGAGTTGTAACAAGTAAGCCTACAGCAGTGGTGGTTACATGTGTTATAAATAAAGTTGTAAAAATTGCACGAAAATATTTGCAACATAAATATTGGGAACATTATCGCCAACAAATATATGTGAAGTAAACTGACTGGTGTAGGGCATGTAATTATTTCATCTTTCTCTCTGATAATGTTGGAATCTTTTATCCTACATGTTGGACGACAACCTTACCATCATATTTGATGGTATAAGCTAGGCAAGTTCAGGCGCTCCAATCTCTCAGGGTAGTTGAGGTGCCGAAGTGCAGGTAAGGCCGTGGGCTCGTTACACACGTCTTGCCCGCGGTGCCCATCGTTTCTCTGTGGATGTCGGTCACACGAGAGTAACCCGTTACAGTACTGTAGTGTACTGTATGTGGCCAGTTGTCAAATTCTCTTTGCTTGTCTATTATCTCTTTGTATGGGTTCACATACGAACGTACATGTAAGATATCTCACACTCAGGATGGGGGTAGAATAGAAACTCACAATGCGATTTCTGTATATATATTATTGTACAGTGCAGTGCTTAGGAGATACTGTGTGGTGAGAAGCTTGCTCAGAGGTCCTGTTGGGCGAGGAGCTTTCTGAGGGAGGTGGTTGGTGAGGCGCTGTTGAGAGGTGTTGCTGGTCCAGTCGAGGAGAGAAGAATGATGTCCACGGCGTTGTTGTGTTGTTGTTGAGATTGTCGGACCGTAGTCCGACACGGGCCTTTGCCTGTAGGCGGCCCGTTTGGTGGTTCCGACTGGAGCTCCTGGAGCAGCCAGACCGGATTTGGGATTGGAGGTTGTTCTACCTGCAGATATGAAAGGATACTGCAGGTTGCAAGTGTGAGCGGACCCTCGGTCAGTGAACGCTTACCACCAACCCCCACTCTTGGACGTGGTCAGTTTCGGAGTGGCGCGCCCCCCGAACTGGGGTCCGCACTTGCTGGGGGAGGATACTTCCTGCGCTATCTGGGTGGTGGGTATCGTGTGATGACCCGTAGAAGGTGGTGAATGTGGTTTGTTTGGGCCTTTCGGGTTAGAGTGGCCGCTGGTGTTGTGTGTTCTTGGAAGTTTCGAATTCTGTTTCGGAGACCTTGTGTGACTTCGCTGTCGAGGAGATAGTGTTCCAGTGGGTTGGCCGCTGGCTCCTGACAGTAAGCGCATTCCCTGGCGACATTTCCGATCGTCTGCCAAGTGCACTTGTACCCTAGTCGTAGTCGATGAAGGCTAACTTGGGTTTGTCTTGGTGTTTTCTTGTCCGCGAAAGGTGGTTCCCCTTTTGTAGCCGTCAGGTACCATTTGGCTGATTGGGAACCAGCGTTGAATGCGTGAAGGAAGCTCTTTTGGATGTGGAGCTTGGTAGTCTTTCTGAGGTGATTCTTGATCTGTTGCACGCTTGTTGGAACTTGAATGTGTACGCTTCTAGAACGTGTGGCTGCCTTGGCTGCTTCGTCTGCCGTGTCGTTTCCCCCGATCCCTACATGACTGGGAATCCAGTGTAAGACGATTGGGCGATTTTGTCTTTGGAAGTCCTGTAGCTGTGCGAGGATCGACGTTATAATGTGGACGTTTTCTCTTGGTTGACTGTATTGGAGCGCCTGCATGGCCGTTTTCGAGTCCGTGTGAATTATGATGGACTTGTTGTGTTGTGTTGCAGCGTGTTGTAGGGCCTTTGAGATTGCTACTAACTCTGTTTGTAGGGTGGAGCAGTCATTAGAAAGTCTCCATAGGAGGGTCTGACCTTGGGTGTAGAAGGCCGCTCCGGAAGTATGATGTTTTGGGTCCACCGAGCCGTCTGTGAAGTATGATGCTGCATCAGCCGGTGTCTCGGTGGCTATGGCTTCCAGAGTTATTCTTTTGAGGTCCTCCTTCTGGGGGTTGGCTTTGCTATCACCTAGTTCGGTAATTTTGAGTGTGGCTGGTGGAGGGCTCCATGGTGGAGGAACAGCGTAACCATTGTCTCGTATGTCTTGGTTGTTCTTGACGAGTGTTTCTGCTTGCAGGAGTCGGATGACCTCGCTTGCCTCGTGCGACCAGGTGGCCCCTCGCACTCTGTGGTCGAGGTGAAGGGAGGAACTGATTTGCGTTTTGGCAACTGTGGGCTTATCTGATCTACAGATTTTGGCGAGGAGACCGGCTGTCACCTGCTTGACTCGTACTGCCAAGGGTGATAGTTCAGTTTCCATTTGCAAATTGCAAATTCTGGTCCACATGGGTGCTCCGAGCATGGTCCTGAGAGCATTATTTTGGATAACTTCGAGCTTAGCTATCTGGTCTTCTCTCAGTCCAATGAGTGCTGGAGCACTGTAATCTACCAGCGATCTGATGGCGGCCGTGTAGTAGGCTTTGAGCACGTGTATGTTTGCTCCAGCGGTTGTGCTGGTGAGCGACCTCATTATATTGTGTCTGCTCTTCTTCCTGTGCCTGAGATACTCGAGTTGCGGTTTGAAAGTGAGTTTCTGGTCAAACCAGATTCCAAGACACTGGTGGGTGTTGGTCCAGACTACCGTCGTGTTTTGTATGGAGAGCATCTTGTCTGGTGTGTCTGTGCAGATGGCCATCGCTTTCGACTTGGTTGGATTTATCTTGAGTCCAAGTCTGTTGCACTCCTCTTCTATAAGTTGGAGTGCGTGTTGCGTGTTGGCTAGTCTGTTTGCTCCTCTTACCATGAGCTGAAAGTCGTCTGCATAGCATAGGAGCTTGGCTGTTTGTCTGAAAGGAAGTCTGACTAGATTTTCCATCAGGACATTGAACAATATTGGACTGAGGATGCCTCCTTGTGGGGTTCCGTTTTCATGGACCCTGTAGCTTGAGGTTGCTCCCTGGAAGGTAGTTCTGGATCCACCCCAGCAACCTTCCTTTGACGCATTTTTCAGCGAGCGTCGTTATAATGGCCAGTGGATTTGCTAGTTCGAAGGACTTCCCCAGGTCGAGGAAGAGCACCAAAGCTGGTTTATTGTCCACCGTGCTGAGTATCTCGGCGATGTTGTTGCCTGGGCCGGTGTTCTCGGTGTAAGCAAAAATGTGAGGGTGTGGGCTGCCTACTTTCCACTTGAGTCTGTTGAGAGCCATTCTTTCTCCCGTCTTCGCTTTGCAGCTGAGAAGGGAGATGGGTCTCGGTTTGCCTGGTTCTCTGGGCTTCGGAATGGGCTGTATATCTGCCTTTTTCCATTCCGGTGGAAGTCTTTGTGCTGTCCACGAAGCATTGATGGCTTGTAGCAAAGCCTCGTGCCCGGCTTCTCCGGCATGGGAAAGCATGGAGTAGGTTATCCTGTCGGCCCCTGGTGCTGTGTCCTTGCTTCGTTTTATCGACTTCTGGAGTTCTTGCTGCTTGAAGGGTCTGTCGGTGACATCTTCACTGTTGCAGGCCTCTTCGATCATCTGGAGTCTGGCCTGTCGCAGACGCCGTTGTGTCTCCTCCACATGTCTCGGGAGGTTTTTCGTTGCTGCTCGGTCAGAGAACAGTTTTGCAAGTTTCTCGGCTTCTTCTTCTGGGTTGGGATGGGTTGGTGGTGGTGGTGTTGCCTTCCCAGATGCCCTTCGGATCTGGGCCCACATCTTGCCAAGGGAGGTGTGCTCGTTCAGTTCGGAGCACCACTTGAGCCAGCTTACGTTTTTTATTTCTTCCCTCTCTTCCCTGGTATCCTTAACTATGACTTGCAGGAGATGTCTGTTTCTTTCCGTGGGATGTCTCCTGTAGTTTCTTCGGGCCATGTTCACTCTGTGGTTGAGTTCTTTCACCCTGGGACAGTGGTAACAGTAATCCTTGTACTGTCTTGATGTGGGTTTTGTTTTTGGGATAGCCTCTTCTGCCGCTTGGTGAAACGCCTCGACCAATTGTTGGTGGAGGGTTGTCTCGTCCACGGGTGCTGCGCCGGACGGCTGTGATTTATCGCCACTTAGCCAGGTGTTTCTTATAGAGTTCCCAGTCTACCTTTTGGGTATTGTATCTCCATCTCTGGGGGGGTGGAGTGGGGAGTTTGTTCACCTTCAGTGTTGTTTGGGTGACAAAGTGGTCGCTGGTCAGCGTGGGGTGTAGCTGCCAGGAGGCCGAAGGCTGTAGTGCACTGGAGACGAAGGTTAGGTCTAGCCTTCCTCCCCTAGTGTGGATGGGCTCTCCGGTGTTCAGGAGGCTCATCTCGGATGTGTCTTGAAAGGTGGTGTATAGGTGTAGGCCGTCTTCGTTTGTGGGGCCTACCGAGCTTAGGAAGGGATGATGTGCATTGAAATCCCCTCCTATGAGTGTGGCGTGGTCAGCGGCCGAAGCGAATAATTGAGTCACCTTCAGTGAGCCCCTTGGGTTCTTGTACATGTTGTGAAGAGTTAATTCCCCACATGGCAATTGCTGCATGACCTCGGAGGAGGGTATGCTTGACTTGACGAATATCATACATCCTCTTGTCAACGCCTGCGCGAAATGTCTCCTGTATGTCTTGTAACCACTGAATTTGAAACAGTGGTGTTCTTGTAGAAGTGTTTCTTGTAGCAGTTTAATGTCCAGCTTGTCTTTGGCTGCTGCTTCTTGTAGGAGTTGTTTCTTGTTTTTGATGCCCTGAGCATTCCATGAAAGGATGTTCAGGGTGTTGATGTTTTCCACCACTGTTTCATCAGGGACTTCTGGTGGTCCTCGATGGATATGTTCAGGTCTGATTCCGACCGGATCAGGTTCATTTCTTCTTGTTCTGTGGTGGTTTTTGCCTTCTGGGCCGTGGTTCGGTTCAGGGGAGCTGAAACGTCAAATTTCTTTCTGGGAGCTGTCGGTATCTTGGGTTCTCTGGTGGCCTTTTTCGGTGTAGAGTGTACCTCGGCTGTCACTCGTGTGGGGGCCGGCGTGGCGTCCTCCACTGAGGTGGCTGGAGCTGTGGCGACTTGCCCGAGGACGCTCCCCATGAGTATTTGGAACTGTGTGGGTTGGATCTTGTGGCCCAGTAGTCCGGCTAGGCCCTCCGCGAAGGTTGTCAGTACCTTGGCTAGGTCTGATATGTGTATCATTCCTTCTGGTGCCTTGGTGTGTGCTTCTTTTGTCTTTTTCGTGGTTGTCGTTGTCTGCTGCTTGGGTGGCTGAGGTGTGGCCGTAGTGAGGCCAGGAAACTGGGCTGCACTTTGGGTGTTGACCGGCTGAGGAGGTTGGCTTTGTTGTTTTGGCCTCTGGGTTCCCCACACGAAGGTACTTGGTGGGGCTGGTGTGCAGGCGGTGGGGGCCGGTCTTGCTGCTGGTCGGTTTGCCTGGACCCTCTTTGTCCTCTCGGAGCATCCAGGGTTCCAGGCGTGGTGTTTGCCCCCGCAGTTGGCACACTTGGGGGCAATTTTTTCCCCATTTTTCAACTTGGTGAGGCAGGAGTGTGTGCCGTGCTTCTGCGGGCAGACGGCGCAGATTTCCTTGTACGTGCACCTCGTCTGATGGTGGCCGTATTTCTGGCATCTGAAGCACCACAGGGGCTCCGGGACGAAGGGCCTCACTTCGTAGATCCCCCAGATTTTGAGGTCTATGGTGCTGGGGGGGTGGACCGTAGTGCGTTATGAGCACTTGTTTTGTGGTGGCCGTCTTGTCGGATGGGGGAGAGCATCTCTCGGCTTTTAGGATCTTCGAGTGGTTCTCCAGGGGTTCGAGGGGTAGCCCCTTTCGGTACCGGAGGACTACCGACTTCATCAGTTTCTGGGTGGGGTCCAGCTTGGTTGATGCAATGGTGGTGGTGTTTTTCAGGTAAGTGTCGAGGGTGGTGGCGGAGTCCTTGTCTTTGGGGTGAATAATCATCTCCCCCTTTAGGATGGGCCGCACTGAGAACTTGGCCAGTGGATTTAGTTTTTCCATCTCTGGCGGCATATGTCGTTTTCGTGTCCGTTTTCGAGATCCGGAATTTTGGCAGTGTCGTTGGAGGTGAGCTGGTGGTGGTGATGGATGCCTTTTGGGCTGCTTGACGGCATTCGTTTCCCGAAAAAGCACGTCGGCGTTTTTTGTTTTCAACCTTCGTCCAGTTGTCGTCCTCAGTGGCGGTAACAGTGGTGGTGGAGTTGTTGGGGGCGGTGGCAGTGCAGTGGATGACGTTGTTCTTACTTTTCAGGGTTTCGTGGAAGGCCCGCAGCTGGTCCGCTTTCTCTGTGCGGAGCCTGTCGTGGCTCGGGTCGTCGGGTTGGTGGTTCAGGCGGGGGTCGCGGTTAGGAGGGCGTACGCACTCCATAACCGGTGGTTAAGTGGTGTTTTCTTCTTCTTTGTTGTTTTTTTTTCAGAGCTTACCTATTCCGGTTGAGTAAGTAGCAGAGGAATTTCAACACTCCCCACAGGCACTTGATGGCCGGGTGGTTGTAGAGTTGTTCCTGAGCTTCTCTCCCGGAGCCCCGTTGGGGAAACCTACTTCCTAGTGTATGTGACTGCTCACTTATAGACGTGAGCTAAGTGTGCCTATTGGGTAAGGATGAGGATTGCTACCCTCTTTCCAGGTGGACCCGCACGATCACGGTTTTCCGAGAAAGACTGGGCTGGAGTGAGTTCTTGCTCCAACCCCCTTTCGTGTTCACAATCTCCTGGGAGGGAAGTGAAAAGTTACAGGGGGGGGGGGGGCTGCAGGACGAAGACACTTTTGAGGGTGCAGGTCCCAAGGCCAGAATGAAAGAAGAAAAATAGCAGTAGAAGGAAAAGAGCTCAAACCACGTAGGGAATATCGCACTATAGCTGCTCTCCAGCTGGAGTGTGGGTCACTCACACCACCAGTGGGGAGGGCAAGCTAATGCTCAATAAACCGAAAACGCTCGTGAGATGTTGTCGACGATGTCAGTGGTGGATGGTCCGGTCAGGAAAGTTGGCCAACAATGGCAGCAGAGAGAGGGCGGTCTTCACAGTTCCGGGTCCAGCAGTAGAGCTTGTTGAGAGGTCTTGTTGGTTCGAGAGCGTGGAATAGAGTGTGTGTCCACGATCGATCGATCGATGGGTTAAGTAAAGTATGAAGAGAATTGATGCTGGTGCGTAGATTGGTGGTGCGGGAACTGGACTTCAAGAATAATGGTGGAATTTGGAGGGACTTGGGGTTGGTGGATAGTGCAAGAAGAAAAGCGAGGAAATTGGAAAATAGTAGCAGAATGCTAGGTCTTGGGGCTCAACCCAAGTGCTTCTGTTATCTCATGTTTGTGTTTCAGCTAATTTTCGTCTTAGGTATTATATTTATGTCAGGTGTTTGTATGTTCAGCAAACATTGCAATTTTATACCTTACATTTTCGGGTCTTATGTCCTAGGACCAAGCCAATGGTGGAGAGTCTAGGGCAGGTACTTGTGTTTCTGCTAAGAACATCCCGTCTTTTCATGATCTAATGTTGTTAGTGGTAGGGCTGCCAAGGTTGTCACTGGGGTAACGTTGCATCTTTCACTAGAGTGAAGTTGGTGTGGGTTCTAGGGCTCTTCTTTTACTGCGAGGGACCCACGAGTGTTCTCTTCTTCCTTCTATGATTGGTCCTGTCTCTATTTCTTCTAACTTCGTCCATATTCTTTTTGATTGTTGGTGTAGGTAAACGTTTAGGGGTTCTTTTTGCGCCCGTTGGTGTAGTTGACGGTTAGTGACTTTGTGTGTCCACGTACATACATAAAATGCTAGTGACAGGGTGGAAGGAGGTTCAGGGGAAGGATAATGGGAGGATTGAAGTGAATTTTAGGAGGAGAGAATAGGTGCAGTGGCTAAACACCGCTTGCGTGACGGAGTTTAAGTTGGAAGCAGCAGCAACTCGCCTGGACGCGGCGAGGAGGCAGCAGGACAGAGTCAGGTTAGCGTCAGGTCAAGCGTCAGGTGCGTGTTGGGTTGGGCCATGGATTCTCAGTACTTGGTCGGCTTGATTGTGTGTGTTGTTTTCTTGTTTGGAGGAAATGTCTTGGTCTTCTGTCTTGGTATTCTTCTTAGCTTGAAGTTGATTTTCTTCTAACTCTCCTCCTCTTCTTGCTCTCTTGAAGTGTCCATTCATTCGTGTTTGGGTCTTGTTGTTCGTCTTCCTCGTGTCTTATGTCCTCATAGGTGTGGAAGAAGTCGGAGACGGTGAGGTTGACCACGTGGGCTTCAGCTCCACGGGCCTCGTGGTGTTCTTGATTCTGTGTGGCGGGTGTCTTTTCTTGAGTTTTCTTTTCTTGGGTTTTCTTTTCTTGGTTTTTCTTTTCTACTGCTTTTTTCATGTCTTGGGAGCGTACAGCAAGGAGGGCCTCTTTGTAGCTCAGTTTCTTGTCGAGTCGGGCCTTGGCTATCCTGCATTCCTCCTTCCATTTCGGGCAGGTCCGATCGGCGGAGGAGTGTGGGCCGCCACAGGCAGCGCATTTTTTTACTGTGTTGGGGCAGACCGTGTAGCGGTGTCCGGGGCTGCCGCACAGGGAACAGGTGTCCTCCTGCGCCTCACACTTGTTGACAGTGTGTCCGTAGTGCTGGCATTTGTAACAGCGTTTCGGTCTGCAGTAGGGCTTGACTGGCACAGTTACCCACGCCAGTGAGCCTTCTTGGGTAAGGTTGTATGGTGTCCGATGAGGGCAGTGGTGTCGGACAGCTTCTTCACAACTTGGAGTTGCCCCTTGAGGAGCTCACTCAGCTCTGCTTGGTCCACGTGAGCAATTTCGGCGTGGGAGATTACTCCCAGCTTCAGGTTGTCCCACTTGTAGGCAATCATCTTAAATGGAATGCCGTTGATGTCTGGGATCTCCGCGAGCTGTACGGGCATACCCTTCTCGGCGAAGGTGATCTTGATGTCACCATGGAGCTTCAGTCGTTCCACCTTGGTGACCCCCCATGATCTCATTAGTTTCAAAGAACTTCCTGAGAACTAGGAGGTTAAATTTCTTGGGGCAGGTCGGCGTGTCCGGACGTATCCACGCCACGTTATCAAACTCGTAACCGTTCATGGTGAGAGAGGGTTGTGTGTCCACGGCTGTTGTTGTTGTTGTTGAGATTGTCGGACCGTAGTCCGACACGGGCCTTTGCCTATAGGCGGCCAGTTTGGTGGTTCCGGCTGGAGCTCGAGGAGCAGCCAGACCGGATTGGGATGGAGGTGGTCCCACCTGCAGATGGAAGGATACTGCAGGTTGCAAGTGTGAGCAGACCCCCGATCAGTGGACGCTTACCACCAACCCCCACTCTTGGACGTGGTCAGTTTCGGAGTGGCGCGACCCCCCGAACTGGGGTCCGCACTTGCTGGGAAAGGATGCTTACTAAGCTATCTGGGTGGTGGGTATCGTGTGGTGACCTGGAGTAGGTGGTGAATGTGGTCTGTATGGGCCTTTCGGGTTAGAGTGGCCGCTGGTGTTGTGTGTGTTTCTGGGGAGATTTGAGTTTTGTTTCGGAGGCTTTGTGTGACCTCGCAGTCGAGGAGATAATGCTCAAGTGGGTTGGCTGCTGGCTCCTGACAGTAGGTGCAATCCATGACGTCATTGCCGATCATCTGCCAGGAGCACTTGTACCCTAGTCGTAGTCGATGAAGGCTGACTTGGGTTTGTCTTGGGGTTTTCCTGTCAGCGAAAGGTGGTTCCCCTTTTGTGGCCGCCAGGTACCATTTGGCTGATTGGGACCCGGCGTTGAGTGCATGAAGGAAGCTCTTTTTGATGTGGAGCTTGCTGGTCTTTCTGAGGTGATTCTTTATCTGTTGCACACTTGCTGGAACTTGGATGTGTACGCTACTAGAACGTGTAGCTGCCTTGGCTGCTTCATCTGCCACGTCGTTTCCTCCGATCCCTACATGACTGGGAATCCAGTGTAAGACGACTGGTCGGTTTTGGCTTTGGAATTCCTGTAGCTGTGCGAGGATCGAGGTGATGATGTGGACGTTGTCTCTTGGTTGACTGTGTTGCAGCGCCTGCATGGCCGATTTCGAGTCCGTATGAATTATAATGGACTTGTTGTGTTGGGTTGCAGCGTGTTGTAGGGCCTTTGAGATTGCTACCAGTTCTGTTTGTAGGGTGGAGCAGTCATTGGAAAGTCTCCATTGGAGGGTCTGACCTTGGGTGTAGAAGGCCGCTCCGGATCTATGATGTTTTGGGTCCACCGAGCCGTCTGTGAAGTATGATGCTGCATCAGCCGGTGTCTCGGTGGCTATGGCTTTGAGAGTTATTTTTTTGAGGTCCTCCTTCTGGAGGTTGGCCTTACTGTCACCTAGGTCGGTGAATTTGAGTGTGGCTGGTGGAGGGCTCCATGGTGGAGGAACAGCGTAACCATTGTCTCGTGTGTCTTGGTTGTTCTTGACGAGTGTTTCTGCTTGCAGGTGTCGGATGACCTCGCTTGCCTCGTGCGACCAGGTGGCCCCTCGCACTCTGTGGTCGAGGTGGAGGGAGGCACTGATTCGAATCTTGGCAGCTGTGGGCTTGTCTGCTCTACAGATTTTGGCGAGGAGACCGGCTGTCACCTGCTTGACTCGTACTGCCAGGGGTGGTAGCTCGGTTTCCATTTGCAGGTTGCAAATTCTGGTCCACATGGGTGCTCCGAGCATGGTCCTGAGAGCATTGTTTTGAATGACTTCTAGCTTAGCCATTTGGTCTTCTCTCAGTCCAATGAGTGCTGGAGCACTGTAATCTACCAGCGATCTGATGGCGGCCGTGTAGTAGGCTTTGAGCACATGAAGGTTTGCTCCTGCGGATTTGCTGGTGAGCGACCTCATTATATTGTGTCTGTTCTTCGTCCTGTGCCTGAGATACTCGAGTTGTGGCTTGAAGGTGAGTTTCTGGTCAAACCAGATTCCAAGACACTGGTGGGCGTTGGTCCAGACTACCGGCGTGTTTTGTATGGAGAGCATCTTGTCTGGTGTGTCAGTGCAGATGGCCATCGCTTTCGACTTGGCTGGATTTATCTTGAGTCCAAGTCTGTTGCACTCCTCTTCTATAAGTTGGAGTGCGTGTTGCGTGTTGGCTAGTCTGTTCGATCCTCTTACTATAAGCTGTAAGTCGTCTGCATAGCATAGGAGCTTGGCTGTTTGTCTGAACGGAAGCTTGACTAGGTTTTCCATCAGGACATTGAACAGCATTGGACTGAGGATGCCTCCTTGTGGGGTTCCGTTCTCATGGACCCTGTAGCTTGAGGTTGTTCCCTGAAAGCTTACTCGTGCTTCCCTCTGTGTGAGGTAGTTCTGGATCCACCCCAGCAACCTTCCTTTGACGCCTTTTTTTGCGAGCGTAGTTGTAATGGCCAATGGATTGGCTAGTTCGAAGGCTTTCTCCAGGTCGAGGAAGACCACCAGAGCTGGTTTGTTGTCCACTGTGCTGAGTATCTCGGCGATGTTGTTGCCTGTGCCGGTGTTCTCGGTGTAAGCAAAGATGTGAGGGTGTGGGCTGCCTACTTTCCACTTTAGTCGGTTGAGAGCCATTCTTTCTCCCGTCTTCGCTATGCAGCTGAGAAGGGAGATGGGCCTCGGCTTGTCTGGTTCTCTGGGCTTCGGAATGGGCTGTATATCTGCCTTCTTCCATTACAGTGGGAGTCTTTGTGCTGTCCACGAAGCATTGATGGCTTGCAGCAGAGCCTCGTGTCCGGCTGTACCGGCATGAGAGAGCATCGAGTAGGTTATCCTGTCTGCCCCTGGAGCTGTGTCCTTGCTTCGTTTTAGCGACTTTTGGAGTTCTTGCTGGTTGAAAGGTCTGTCAGTGTCATCTTCACTGTTGCAGGCCTCTTTGATCATCTGGAGTCTGACCTGTCGCAGACACCGTTGTGTCTCCTCCGCCTGTCTCGGGAGGTTTTTCGTTGCTGCTCGGTCAGAGAACAGTTTTGTAAGTCTCTCGGCTTCCTCTTCTGGGTTGGGATGGGTTGGTGGTGGTGGTGTTGCCTTCCCAGATGCCCTTCGGATCTGGGCCCACATCTTGCCAAGGGAGGTGTGCTCGTTGAGTTCGGAGCACCACTTGAGCCAGCTTACGTTTTTTATTTCTTCCTTCTCTTCCCTGGTGTCCTTTACTATGACTTGCAGGAGATGTCTGTTTGTTGCCGTGGGATGTCTCCTGTAGTTTCTTCGGGCCATGTTCACTCTGTGGTTGAGTTCTTTCACCCTGGGACAGTAGTACCAGTAGTCATTGTACTGTCTTGATGTGGGTTTTGTTTTTGGGATAGCCTCTTCTGCCGCTTGGTGAAACGCCTCGACCAATTGGTGGTGGAGGGTTGTCTCGTCCACGGGTGCAGCGCCGGACGGCTGTGATTTTTCGCGCCAGTTAGCTAGGTGTTTCTTGAAGAGTCCCCAATCTGCCTTTTGGGTATTGTATCTCCATCTCGGGGGGGGGTGGAGTGGGGAGTTTATTCACCTTCAGTGTTGTCAGGGTGGCGAAGTGGTCGCTGGTCAGCGTGGGGTGTATCTGCCAGGAGGCCGAAGGCTGTAGTGCACTGGAGACGAAGGTTAGATCTAGCCTTCCTCCCCTAGTGTGGGTGGGCTCACCGGTGTTCAGGAGGCAGATCTCGGGTGTATCTTGAAAGGTGGTGTATAGGTGTAGGCCGTCTTCATTTGTGGGGCTTGCCGAGCTTAGGAAGGGATGATGTGCATTGAAATCCCCTCCTATGAGTGTGGCGTGGTCAGCGGCCGAAGCAAATAATTCAGTAACCTCCAGTGAGCCCCTTGGGTTCTTGTAGATGTTGTGAACCGTTAGTTCCCGTTCTTGGAGGGTTACTTTGACGGCCTGTGTCTCGATGTTTTCGCCACATGGAAATTGCTGCGTGACATCGGCGGAGGGTATGCTTGACTTGACCAAGATCATGCATCCTCTTGTTGACGCCTGCGTGAAATGCCTCCTGTATGTCTTGTAACCGCTGAATTTGAAACAGTGGTGTTCTTGTAGTAGTGTTTCTTGTAGCAGTATGATGTCAAGCTTGTCCTTGGCTGCTGCTTCTTGTAGGAGGTGTTTCTTGTTTTTGATGCCCTGAGCATTCCATGATAGGATGTTCAGGGTGCTGGTGGTTTCCAGCACTGTTTCATCGGGGATTTCTGGTGGTCCTCGATGGAGATGTCCAAGTTCGGTTCCAGCTGGATCAGGTCCATATCTTCTTGTTCTGTGGTTTTTGCCTTCTGGGCCGTGGTTCGGTTCAGGGGAGTTGAGACGCCCAGTTTCTTTCTGGGAGCTGTCGGTATCTTGGGTTCTCTGGTGGCCTTCTTCGGTGTGGAGTGTACCTCGGCTGTCACTCGTGTGGGGACCGGCGTGGCTTCCTCCACTGAGGTGGCTGGAGCTGTGGCGACTTGCCCGAGGACGCTCCCCATGAGTATTTGGAGCTGTGTGGGTTGGATCTTGTGGCCCAGTAGTCCGGCTAGGCCCTCCGCGAAGGTTGTCAGTACCTTGGCTAGGTCTGATACGTGTATCATTCCTTCTGGTGCCTTGGTGTGTGCTTCTTTTGTCTGTCTCGTGGTTGCCTGCTGCTTGGATGGCTGAGGTGTGGCCGTGGTGAGGCCAGGAAACTGGGCTGCACTTTGGGTGTTGACTGGCTGAAGAGGTTGTCTTGGTTGTTTTGGCCTCTGGGTTCCCCACACGAAGGTACTTGGTGGGGCTGGTGTGTAGGCGGTGGGTGCCGGTCTTGCTGCTGGTCGGTTTGCCTGTACCCTCTTTGTTCTCTCGGAGCATCCAGGATTCCAGGCGTGGTGTTTGCCCCCGCAGTTGGCACACTTGGGGGCAATTTTTTCTCCATTTTTCAGCTTGGTGAGGCAGGAGTGTGTGCCGTGCTTCTGTGCGCAGACTGCGCAGATCTCCTTGTACGTGCACCGTGTCTGATGGTGCCCGTATTTCTGGCATCTGAAGCACCGCAGGGGCTCTGGGACGAAGGGCCTCACTTCGTGTATTTATACGATTCTGTCGGATCAGGAAACGAGGTGCCAATCTTGCAGGAGCCAATCACTGTGGAGAACGCAAAAGGTGTCATGAGCGCTGATCCTGGCTGGGATATTGAAGCTCGGACCTCACTCGACGATGCTACGTGTGCGTCCGCACCCTGGAGGTAGTCTGTCGATGTAGCTGGCTCCTAAAATTCACTTCCATCCTCTCTTTATTCTTCCTCTGAACCTCTTTCCCCCCTGTCACTAGCATCTTCGATTCGATCGGCTGTAAGCACACACACTCTCTCTAACCCTCTCACCATGAACGGTTACGAGTTTGATAGCGTGGCGCGGATTCGTCCAGACACGCTTACCTGCCCCAAGAAACTAAATCTCCTAGTTCTCCAGAAGTTCTTTGAAGCTAAGGGGATCGTGGGGGTCACCAAGGTGGAGCGTCTAAAGCTCCATGGAGACATCAGGATCACCTTCGCCGAAAAGGGCATGCCCGCCCAGCTCGCGGAGATTCCTGACATCAACGGCATCCCATTCAAAATGATTGCCTACATGTGGGACAACTTGAAGCTGGGAGTAATCTCCCACGCCGAAATTGCCCACATGGACCAAGACGAACTAAGCGAGCTCCTCCAGGGGCAACTCCAAGTTGTAAAGAAGCTGTCCGACACCACTGCCCTCATCGGACACCACTCCACCTTACCCGAGGAGGCTCAACTGGCGTGGGTAACTGTGCCAGTCAAGCCCTACTGCAGACCGAATCGGTGTTACAAATGCCAGCACTATGGACACACTGTAAACAAGTGTGAGGCGCAGGAGGACACCTGCTCCAAGTGTGGCAGCCCTGGACACCACTACACGGTCTGCCCCAACGAAGAAAAGAAATGCGCTGCTTGTGGTGGCCCACACTCCTCCGCCGACCGGAACTGCCCCAGATGGAAGGAGGAGTGCAGGGTAGCCAAAGTCCGCCTCGAGAAGAAACTGAGCTACAAAGAGGCCCTCCTTGCTGTACGCTCCCAAGAAAAGAAAAAACCAGCAGAAAAGAAAAACCAAAAAAAGAAAAACCAAGAAAAGAAAACTGTCGAGAAGTCGCCCACCACACTGAACCAAGAACACCACGTGGCCCGTGGAGCTGAAGCCCACGTGGTCAACCTCACCCTCTCTGACCTCTTCCACACCTATGAGAACCTATCTCACGAGGAAGACGAACAACAAGACCCAAACACAAACGAATGGACACTCCAAGAAAGCAAGAAGAGTGAGAAGAAAATCGACCTCAAGCAAAGAAGACCAAGACATCTCCTCCACACAAGAAACCAAAACACATTCAAGCCGCCCAAGCACTGAACATCCATTGCCCAACCCAACACGCTGCACCTGACGCTTGACCTGACGCCAGCCTGGCTTTGTCTTGTCGCCTCCCAGCTGCCCCCACCCCTGAACCCCTCACGCAAGCGGTGTCTAGCCACTGCATCTGTTCTCTCCTTCTAAAATTCACTTCCATCCTCTCTTTATTCTTCCTCTGAACCTCTTTCCCCCCTGTCACTAGCATTTTCTGTCTGTCTCTGCTGTAAGCTGATTCGCTGGTGATCAGTCGGCAGTTGTAGGGGAGAGTATCCACTATAGTACCTCCTTCCTTCCTCACACAGCCAAACTGTGGAATGCTCTGCCTACTTCTGTGTTTCCATACTTATACAATCTGTCTCACTTTAAAAAGCTGGTTTTCCGTCATCTTCGTGGTGTAGATTAACACAGTATAACCTTTTTCTTCTCTATCTTCAATTTCTTTCTATTCTTTTTTCGCCACCCCCCCCCCCCCCCCAAGACCCCCTTGTGGGTCGTTTGACCTGAGTCCGGGTGGGCTAATACCCGAAAAAAAATAATAATAAATATGATATATAGCGTATTGTCTGCATTCTTGTGCCTTAATGAGTCAGGCCAGTGGATACCCCTCATCTCTTCCCTCATCCCATTGTAATTTCCCTTGTAATATTTGCACCTTGCCCTGGCCTTATCCTGAACTAGGTAACGGTTAAATCTGAATGACAACACTATATGGTGACTGGTGCCAACTGGGGCAAGGTGTTCCAGTTTGGCCACCATACCCTCCTCGTTTATGATGAGGTCTAGTGGCTTGGGTGTTTGCTCCCCTCTGTAATGTGTCGGGTCTCTAACATGTTGGAACAAAAAATTATCTCTCAGAGATTCTACAAAAAGAGTAGCAGGGTTATTCAAGTCATTTGGGGTGAACTCGTTTCTCCAGTCGATGTCGCCATAGTTAAAGTCCTCCATGATAAGGAAGTGGCTAGGGTTGGGCATCGCTGCGTTGTCTATCAAGGCTCTTTAGTTCCTTTGATTTAGTGGGCCACAGTTTGGGGATCTGTAGACACACCCGACGATAAGTAAGTCCCTTCCCTTTAATTTAATTTTACATCACTTGGACTCTTAAAAAACATCCTCTCCCTTTACCCTCACCTGGCTGGCTCTAAGGTCTTGTCTAGCATAGATAACCGCACCCCTCTTGCAAGTTTCTTGAGAAAGGTTCGTAAATGAGTCATATCCAGCAATACTGAACTCACATTCCTCTGGGTCGATTCTCCTGTTCTTGTACAACAGTTCTACAATAGCAATATCTGGTTGGTGTATGAGGGCTGGTACTGCCCACCATTTATAAGGGCCTCTGAGAGCCAGTAACAATTCCTTTTACTCTTACTTATCATCATTGGTAGCGTGACGATAGGAGGCTCGTGGGTAGGTGTAATGATAGTATCGAGCAATAGGGAAGAAATAACGATAAATACTGTAGGTAATTAATAGACACAATTATACAAATACAAAGTTTATTTAACATGACTATGAAATTAAAAGAAAGGATTTATTTGTACTAACCGACGAAATCTAGTACTAGGCCCTCAGGCTCAACATACTCACACCATTACTGGGTGGACATAATAACACTTCCAACCCTACTGGGTGGACATACTCAATACACAACTAGTGTAGTCACTTAGCACCAAAAATACTAGGGCAACTGCCACTACAATACTCAGTCGTCAGGTGTGATACTCAAGCAACAGCCATGGGGTCCAGCCACCATGGAGTACTTTCCAACGACTCTGGAGATCCAGTGGAGTAATTCCACCACACAAATAACCCTATTGAGTTAGACACTCATCCACCAATGATGGGGGCTAGTAGTGGTGGGTGGCTTGGTGACCCGGCGTCACCTCGTGGGCCGAGCGTTAGGGACAGACGAACCAGCTATGGGGGCTATAGGTAGTCTGGAGTGTCTGACGGCCGGGTCTCACGAAAGTAAAAGATCCTACTGGACCTCGGACATCTCCCCAGACATTGTGGATGCAACATCCACCCTACAGACACGGCCTAGGCTGCGTTAGGGACCTGTATGGATGAAGGGACGGGCACTTACTAACCGGTGACAACAACATCACGTTTCAGGGGACGTTAAAGACGTAAATATGACTTTACTCAGAGCATATCAACTACGTTACTGTAACACTTGCACAATCAACTATCAATTGGGTCAAATCACTTAAAGAAGGGCGAATTACAACACAGAGTGGAATAGCAGCATACCTGTATGGATGAAGGGACGGGCACTTACTAACGGTTGAAATGCCCGCTGCGCCCTCACTCAAAACAGGCCAGGGAGTCCAGCTACTCCTATTCCGATGAATTAATTTACGGTACACTCTGACCTTGAAACTGAGACTATGAACTCATTTTCATTCTCTATTATTATCTTCACTAACAATGCTCTGACTCAGCTATCGAAAGCACAATTAAATTGATTACAAAGGTTTGGATGGCAACAGGTCCCAGCATACAGCGTCTGCTCTCGGTGACGTCACCAAGGAACAGAGAAAACGGAGTACGTTTCCACTGGGGGACTCAAGAGGTTTTGTGGACGTTTGAGCGTAATATGAATCCTTAAGGTTTTCAGGTTAGCTCTTATCATGACCATTACAGGTGTACCTTCAGTAGTGTTTCAAACTCCTCTCTCTTATCAAGGAACGTGTCAGTATTAGTGTACATGACATTCAAGCCAAAATTTTTTCTCAGTAACGGCTCTGCTCTTAGTAGTAACCCCCCCCCCCCCCCCCACATTCTCAGAAGCTGCAGCATTTGCCAAGTACACTGTATTTTGCAGGGTGTGGTTAGAAATGTCATTGCTACACGGGCACTCGCCTCCTCCAAGGCTGGTAGGCGGAGCTGGTGCCACCTCCCGGGTGAAGGGTGCGCTCCTGCTCCCTGGCCTTGTGTCGGCACACTTGCTTCCACTACCCTCTCCCTGAATAAAACCCATGTATACCCGTCCCCGTTCCTCCTCGACTCTTCCCCTCTCTGCTTCAAGCCCTACAACAGCTTCTTGTGCTGTTCCCTCTGCATTCGACAGTGTACCCCACGAAAGGCTGAAAATCAAACAGGAAGGGTACGGAATTCGGGGAAATGTCCTCGAGTGGATAGAAGACTTTCTGCATGACTTCAAGCAGTGTGTGGTGATTAATGGCACGAAATCATCATCCGTACTGTCATGGTCACTTTGACTGCTAGTCTGTTTTAACACTAATGATTCTTATTATACTCCACGTACGCAGAACATGAGTGGGTTAGTAGGGTGTGTCATACGGAGGCGAATTTTTTTTTTTTGAGTTTGAAAAATCGGCCCATGGTATTAATGATGTAGTTCTATGTGCAGAATCATGTGATATCTTCAGATTTGAAAGGTTTTTATTTTTTGCTAGGTAAATTTTAACTTGAAATCTTATGAAAATTCAGTATTCCCACCCTTTTACCAACACCACTAAATAGCTTATTTAAAGTAAAGTAAATGTATCAGGTTAATTTATTAGGATGAAAATGATCAAGAATAGTGAAACGAATGATCTTGACACATTTATTAAATTTAATATTCCTTTAGAAAACAAAATCATCAAATACAAAAACCGGTTTTACTACTACGACCCGGTGTTGCTGCACACCATAGAGAACATGTCTTTCTTGCTTCTGTTTCTACTCATCACCTCCCTGCTGACCACCTGAGCTCGGATGTAGCCTTCCCTCCTCTCCTGGCTGTACACGTGACTGCTGGCCTCGCTCACTTGCTGTACACAACGCTCTATACTCTGGGTGTGCGAGGGCCAGGCAGGGACATGCATGGGGTTGTCCAGGAAAGCTCTGACTTGAACATTGGTGAGGCTGCAGGAAAGAGGGGGCTCACTGCCAGCCTGGATGTTATCCAGATCTATGAGATCAGTGAGGGTCTTGGCACCTAGATTGACTTCAGGAGTCTTCCTGACCCTGAAGGAATCGTCACCAACTGATTCGTCATGCCCAGATCCTCTCATAAGTCTCATATCCAAGATCTTTTTGACTGCCACTCTTCTCTCCTCCTCATCCTTACTGCAGAGCATTGTCTGCAGAACTGCCTCGGGATGAGCATACCAGGAAGATCTCCTCACAGTCTGCTCCACAATCTGAACAACCTTCCTTGGCTGACCCCTCAGGAGCTCAAGCTGGAAGAGAACATGCCTCGGACCTTCGGAGAACGATGACTTGACCTTGGTGTTGAACCAATTTGGCAAGTAGACACTCACGATGAATTGGACAATAAGTCTCAGGTTGTGAAGCTGGTTCCCTTTCAGTTTATGATGAGCGACCCAAATTCTGCAGAACCTGAGAGTCGTTGTGAGCCACCTAGAATGTGAGACTGGACCTATCTGCAGGTAAGCAAGTCTATCAGGCATGACCCTAGTTTTGATGGCACTACAAATCATGTAACCATAGTACTGGTCAGTACTCAGGTCGTCAATGACAGTATGTGCAAGCTCAACGAGTGGAGGGCCAACTGTGATTTTTTCAAAGCTCGGATTTATTTCTAACTCAGTGGCAGAGTCCAGCATCTTGCCAAGAGGACCAGACCATCTGTTGTTTGAAAGAGTCTTGCCATCCAGCTCCTGGATCAGATGTCTGAGTGGCAACTCGTTGGTGTGGAGGTCACAAACAATCCAGACCAGCTTCCTCCCAATCTTCCGCTCTATCCACTGTATGACCCCCCCTTGCCACCCTGTGTTCGTGTTGGTGCTGTCCCCTCCAATGGCCTGCAGGGTCTGGTCTACGTTCCTCTCTCTGAGCCAGTTCACAATGTTATCTGCCACTATCTCAGCTGGTTTCCTGATGTCATCTTTCTCTGGAGTGAAATGCCACAAATACTTCCCTCCTGGTTCACTGCAGCAGGAGTAGTGTTCCTCCTTCACCATGGCAGGGAACAACTTGTCAGAATCTCCAACTTTCATGAACACTTTAGTGTCATCCCTTCTCCCATCAAAGAACAAACAATTGATTCCATTTTCTCTTATCCCCTTATCAAACTCCTCTTCTAGGTTACTGACACGTTTCTCCTGAGCTCTCCTTACTTTGTTATGATCTATCACCAGGTGAACATCATCAGGTGTTATCAAACCACCGTCAACCCAGGCAACTGTTGCTATCTCTGCAGTTTCTCTGAGACCAGTGTGGTGTCGCATGCTGGCCAGAGCTATGCTCGGGATATCTTTCCTATTTCGAATCTTATGCCTGGAAGGTTTGGGATCATTATTTTCTGGGTTAGGGACAAAGTCACCATTCTCCTGGTCAGCACTCGGATCAGCCATGGGGAAGTCATTAAACTCTGAATCAGCTTGACTCCAATCATCGGCCTTTTTTACCTCACCCTGGGCCTTCTCAAGTCTCTTTTTCTCGGCAACTCTTCTCCTCTTCTGTCTCTCTGTGGCAGCCTCCTGTCTCTTGGACTCCGGAATATCTTGGCTAGAAATCATGAGAGCCCCTATACTGCCAGTCTTCTCTCTCTGTGCTTTGACAAATGCCAGTTCGATCACAGGAATCTTCAGTTCACGCTTGCAAATACAGGAGATGTGGGCCTCGGATTTACAGTCACGATCGCATCCAAACTCAGGACAGAGAATTATTGGGCACTTGCAAGTAATTATGTCAAATAACTGGTCCAGTTGCTTGGCAAAGCTGTCCTTAACTGCAAGTTTTCCTCTCCCAAGAGAGATATCTCTTGCCTTTTCCCAACTGGCTAGCAGTCTCTCACTAATCTTCTTCTGACTTGTTATGCCTGGAGGCTTGAACTGAGCGTTAGCCAGAGTGTACTGTGCCAAGACAGCTTTGGTCATATCACTGGCAATGTCTTTGTTTGTGTAAGTTCTTTGGTTCTTTTCACTGATTTGCCTGATTAAAACACCGTATCTCAAAGCATCTCTCAATGTAGGCAACTCCGACTTCAGGAGCTCTCTCCCAGACCCAAGATAGTGACTGAGATGGCTGGATTTTTGGTTCCTCGTCCTGACACAAGCAGCCATCGCAAATATTATCAACTTATAACTGCATCAGAATCTGAAACAGAAAAAAATATTGTTAGTTGGGTTGTTAAAGAATGAAGTCAGAAAGCAATGTTCACTATTTAATTGTAATGCACTAATGCAGCTGTACGTTAGATTTTTGATAAATTTTACGCTAAAATTTACCTAGCAAAATGTTGCAAAATATTGAAACTGAAATTATTTTCTGTTTATATACACTAAAATCTACCAAAAAAGTGATGGGCCATTAGTTTTAGCTGATCTTCCCTCCTATGACACACCCTAGTGGGTTGGCCATCCCTGAGAAGACGTCTTTTTCCCCGTCGACGTTTATACTCATGATCCCTCCCAGTAAGTCCTGCCTTCGAAGACAGTTGTCACACGTTATTCCATTCTCTCCTGACAAGCTCAATCTTGAATTAGTCTGTGTAAATCAACTCAAGTAATTTGCCAGACTTTTGTCAACTGAGGGTCATCTTTGAATGATTAACAGTTGGGTTGTTTGTAATTTCCTTCATTGCATGAGTAGCGATCGCTGGACACTCAGGGGTATATAAACCAGTGATAGGAAGAGAGAGAGCCTCCCTCTCTCCTCACGTCAACTTCGTTGTCCTACAGGTATGTAGCAGTGTTCCCTAGCCATTCAGTTTGATTCACTCATTGTAGTGTATTATCAGTGTTCATGCTTTAACAATGGAATTGTCATTCACCCAGTGTAAGAAGTAATATAACGTAAATGTCGTCTGCCGTTGCCAGATGAGAGATTTGTTGTGATGGTGTTGTCATCATGCTTCCCTCTCTCCTCACGTCAACTTCGTTGTCCTACAGATTCTAGGGTGTCCTCTGAATACCCCATCGGCTGCTGAGCCGGTGGATAACCAGCAGGGATCAATATATGCATTGATGTAGGTGATTCAACATGATTGAGACGGCAGGTCCGCCTCGTGAGCTAGACCCCAGACTCGCCATGTGTCTGGCTACCACCGATCGCAGCAACGGTTGTGAGCCCCAGTGTCCTCCCCTGGGATGCTCCCTGGAAGTTATGGCCCACAGTGTTTGATGTATATGCTTGGGGATAATTAATTGGAAATAATTATCCCACGTTCGGTAGTGGACCCATGTATTTGCTGGTATCAGTATTAACGTGCATGTTGTGAGTGCATCTCATATGCACTACCAACAGTCTGTAAAGTATCATATGCAAGATTGTCTTATAACTGGATGTAATGGAAAGTACCTCGTAATGCGGGAAAAGTAAAGTTGTCCACTTGGGACTATGAATAAAGCCTGGTAACTGTAATGAAATGTACCACTAGAAGATGTGGGTGAAGTAAACGTACCCACTTGGAGTGGCAGTTAAGTAAAGCCAAGAGTTGTCATGTAACTATGTATTGTGATGTAACACCAGTAAAGTTGTGCGCAGAAAGAGTATAGTATCTGAGTAAATTGCTGTTGAGTAAAAATAAGAAATTACTGAGGTTGCAGTTGAGTAAGCGAGGAGTTGCACCTTGAAGTTATATGTTAATAATATCTCTTTTTCCCCTTGATTTCATATTAATAAACCTGTTCTTCGAGTATTTTAGGAGTATTCATTTTCCCCACAGTAGTTTACCTTTATTTCCGTCCAAGTGACCCTGATATCAGAATTACAATACCCATATGCCTTAGACCCTCGACATGCTACCAAAAAGAACTAAGGTTATGCAGTAACCATTGAAGTAAGTAGAAAGAAAAATTGAATTAAAGAATTAAGATAAGAGAAGGGCAGAGAGTAAGAGAGAGAAACCGCCGCCGTTACAGTACCTGTCACAAGCGGGATACCACAAGGCAGTGTATTGCGCCGGCTGTTGTTTGTTTGTTTCATAAATGACATGCCAGACATTGTACACTCCTCCATACAAATGTTTGCCGATGACGCCAAGTCATTTCGGAAAATCAAGAACCAAGCGGACTGTGAAGAGCTGCAGAAGGATCTCAGTGAGCTCCAAGAATGGTGGAAGAAATGGCTGCTGAGATTCAATGTCACGAAGTGTAAGAGGATGCACCTGGGGCGTACCAACGGTAAGGAGGCATATCATATGTCCCAACGGGATGAAGAAACTGCACTATTTGAGACTGAATGTGAGAAAGACCTAGGTGTGTATGTTGACATGAGCTGAAGTTCTCGGGCCATTACGAGAAGAAGGTAAATCAGGCAAATAAATTTTTGGGTCTTATAAGAAGGTCGTTCAGATATCTAGACGGTCCGTCCCTCGTAACGATCTTCAAGAATGAAGTGCTTCCCCATCTGGAGTACTGTCACCCCGTCTGGTTCCCGAGTCTTGCTTGGGACTGTCAGTTGGTTAAAAATGTTCAAAGGAGGGCCACCAGACTGGTGCCTGCACTTCGGCACCTTAACTACCCTGAACTTGCCTAGCTTATACTACACACAGGTAGGGGGCGACCTAATTGAGGTGTATAAGCATCTCAAGGGGCATTACTCAGTCGAGTGTCCTTACTTGGAGTTGGCGGATGCTCGCCCCACAAGGGGTCACAGTTCAAGATTGAAGAAGCCGCAAGTCCAGGAAACTGTGAGGGCAAACTTTTTCGGAGTGAGAGTTGTGAACTCTTGGAATAATCTACCAGAAAGTGTTGTGATGGCACAGAGTGTGAGCTCTTTCAAGACCAGACTTGGCCAACACTGGAGCAGGTTCAAGTACATTCAGGAGCTGGTGCATGCCCAGTACTTGCCAATAGTGCGTAACAGAGACGTGACCGATCGCCCAAGTGGCTAACGAGCCGATCAGTGGTGAAGAGGATAAAACTAAATATTACAGACGGGCAAGGGGCGACCTAATTGAGGTGTATAAACATCTCAAAGGGCACTACTCGGTCGAGTGTCTATACCTGGAGCTGGCGGACGCCCGCCCCACAAGGGGTTGTGGGGTACGGGTTGTTTGGTTCGAGACTCAGGATGGGATGGAGAAAGGAAACTCACAATGTGCTCTCTATATACATGTTGTATTGGATGTACAATGCAGCTTGGTGCTGGGAAGTGGCAGCGTGGTTACAAGCGTGATGTAGAGAGAGCTGGTTGGTGAGGATGCTCAGAGGAGGACAGCTTGTGGATCACCATGCTCGCCGGCGGGAGCGAGGGCCGCCAGGCAGCGGCGGAGGAGGAGGAGGTGTTGTTTGCTGGTAGGTGTAGGTAGAATAGAGAGCGGTCACCACGAGGTCAGGTCTTAAATAGCAGATGTAGGCGTGGCTTAGTAGTTGACTTCCGTCATGTAAGGCGGCGCTGGTTGACTTAGACCACGAGGCATACACTGGGGAATTCGGGGGTCGGCTACTCAGCGACAAACAGCGTTTGTAGGGGAGAAATCCACTACAGGGTCACAGCTCAAGGTTGAAGAAGCCACAAGTCCAGAAAATTATGAGGGCAAACTTTTTCGAAGTGAGAATTGTGAACTCTTGGAACAACCTGCCAGAGTGTGTTGTGACGGCACCGAGTGTGAGCTGTTTTAAGACCAAATTTGACCAACACTGGAGCAGGTTCAGGTACATTCAGGAGCTGGTGCATGCCCAGTACTTGCCAGCAGTGCGTAACAGAGACGTTTGTAGTGGAATTCTCCCCTACAAACGCTGTTTGTCGCTGCCTAGCCGACCCCACCTATTCCCCAGTGTATGCCTCGTGACCTAGGTCAACCAGCGCCGCCATACACCACGGAGCGGGGGTCAACTACTAAGCCACGCCTACCCCCGCTATTTAAGACCTGACCTCGCGGTGATCTGCCTCTCGCTCTCTCGCTGACTCTCTACATACAGCCACAGCCAGCAACACCACCTCCTCTGCCGCTGCCCGGCGGGCCTCGCTCCTCTGCCTGCCTGGCGGTCCTCTCTCCCGCTGGCGAGCATGGCGACCCACAAGCTGTCCTCCTGTGAGCATCCTCACCAACCAGCTCTCTCTACATCACGCTTGTAACCACGCTGCCTTCCCAGCACCAAGCTGCATTGTACATTCAATACAACATGTATATAGAGAGCAAAAAAAAAACAAAAACAAAAAAAAAACAAAAAAAAACAAACAAACAAACAAACAATCCCATACCCCACAAATGGTGACTCCCGGAGATTCGCACTCACACAGGATGGAGGAGAAACTGATCACGCTCCCAGTCTTCAAGCAACATGGAAGACTGGCTTATCCACCCAGAAGCAGCTGTCATCGACTCTACAACTACAGTTTCTACACCGCAGGTCAGACACCCTAGAGCAGCTCTGCTACTCTAAGCAGACACCAGCTCCTCTTCCTGCCCCAAGCACCACGTCCTACCGACCCCAGCACACCCGTCCTGCCTCAGACGCCGACCCCGGCCCAGCAGTAACCCCCGCCGCCCTGACGCGGCCTCTGTTCCTGAGTGCGGACCCACACACCCCTCTTTTCTCCCTCAGGTACTCCCTGCTAATGTCCTGCACCCTGCTGCTGTCGTGGACCCAGCTGCTGTCACGAGCCCTCATCCGCTGCTGCTGACACAGCCCTTGCTACTGACCCAGGCCCACACACACCCCAGCAGGCGCATCTGGCGACTCTGTACCTGCCGTGAGGGAAGCACAACATTCATCGCCTCCACACACACTTATTCTCCCTCTCTACTCCCACAGATATTGTGTATCTAGACAGTTGTCGCCAGCGACCGGCTCATCCACGCCATCGCCGTTGTCTCACATGAGGCACGCACCGCCCGTTCTGCCTCACATGTGCTATGCAACTCTGCAGACAACAAGTCTCCTACACAGCCTGGAGGGAAGGGGGAGTACTGTAGTGGAATTCTCCCCTACAAACGCTGTTTGTCGCTGCCTAGCCGACCCCACCTATTCCCCAGTGTATGCCTCGTGACCTAGGTCAACCAGCGCCGCCATACACCACGGAGCGGGGGTCAACTACTAAGCCACGCCTACCCCCGCTATTTAAGACCTGACCTCGCGGTGATCTGCCTCTCGCTCTCTCGCTGACTCTCTACATACAGCCACAGCCAGCAACACCACCTCCTCTGCCGCTGCCCGGCGGGCCTCGCTCCTCTGCCTGCCTGGCGGTCCTCTCTCCCGCCGGCGAGCATGGCGACCCACAAGCTGTCCTCCTGTGAGCATCCTCACCAACCAGCTCTCTCTACATCACGCTTGTAACCACGCTGCCTTCCCAGCACCAAGCTGCATTGTACATTCAATACAACATGTATATAGAGAGCACATTGTGAGTTTCCTTTCTCCATTCCATCCTGAGTGTGAACCAAACAATCTCATACCCCACACGTTACCGACCGCCCAAGCGGCTACCAAACCGATCATTGGCGAAGAAGAATAGAGGATGAAAGTAAAAAGTCAAAGACGAAATTTTTGGATATCTACATAAATAAAAACTTGGATGTTAGTTATAATTCATATTGAGTAGAAATTATCCATAATATATGAAATTTTATATTTTTTTAAATATATATATATATATATATATATATATATATATATATATATATATATATATATATATACTGTATATATATAAAGACATTCATACACAGATAAATAATATAGGCTCGTCACTCTGTAAATAAACGCACGACAGTCAGGTTTTTATCACCTGATACAGTTCGGTATTTTACACTTTAAGTTTTAATTATGTTGTTTTGATATCAAAATGTTTCCGGATTAAAACACTAAAACATATTTGATTAATTATATTAAATAACCCAGATGCTTCCAGAAAGAAAACATCTGTAAAAATGTATTTATTTAATTACAATTTATATTATAACTACTATTTCTGAATAACTGATTGTTTAAGTCATTGTAAGTGCAAAATATGATTAGAGGAATATGATTAATGAATTAAAAATGATGTAACTAATATAATTTATAGCTTATAAAAACCACAATAAGGAAATATGGTGGTAAGTGTGGAAGCTGTGCTGGATGTGAAGGTCTGAACCACAACACATGAAGAGCAAGATGATGGTCACAAACTTAACAGCCGAGTCATATCGAGTAATTCTTCAGTCTACAAGGTCTACACAGTATTTTAATTATATCCAGGTAAAGCAATAAACGATGGGATGAAAGGTAATGGTGGGGGAGACGGTTAACAGTAGAAATTACTATGGAATTGCACCAAAATTTCTGGGGTGCTGGACATTAGTACCCAAGCAAATCCTACCCGTCAGAACATGTCAACTCGTACCCAATTACGAGATAACTCGTAGGCCAATTTACGAGACAGTTCGTACCCATATATATATATATATATATATATATATATATATATATATAGAGAGAGAGAGAGAGAGAGAGAGAGAGAGAGAGAGAGAGTTAAAATGCAAGGTTTACATACGAATAGGTATGGATTATCTCTTGAATTGGGTGTAAGTAATCTTGGGTATGACTTATCTTGAGTACTACTTATCTTGGGTACGAGTTGTCTTGGGTACAAGATGACCCTAACTCAAATTTCTGGGGATGTTATTTGCATGATAATAAACAAGGAAATATAAACAACAATGCACAGAACCTAACCAATCAAATCTGGTATTGTCATCATTCAGTCATCCGGAGAATCTTATGAATTTAACAATTGAAAGGTTGTATATAGTTCCTGGGTTCTGTGGGTAGGTTAGGTTAGATATCCAAGCTAAAATTATACTAATGAAAGCACTTTAGGTATTACTGCAGTTTCACTCCCAATTGGGTAAGAGGAATTGAGGGGGGGGGGAGGGTATAACTAAAAAAAAGACTCGTTTCCGACGCAAATGAAGGTCAAATTCGAATGAATCACACCATATACCATGGGTAAAACCTAGATTTTGGGTCAAAAACCAATTGATAGTGAAACTTCAATTTTACCGCACGTTTTTTTCGGACATACTTTAAGAGTTCGATCAGTTGTTGCACTGAAACACATATGGTTAATATTTAGTAGTTGCCAACACCTATTTATGTATTGAATCTTATGTAGGAAGAAAGAGAAGAAGAAAATTATTCTATAGCATTTCTGTCGGAAATTTGTAATTGATTTTAACCGATAAAATTACCCACAATATTAGTTGTTCAAAGTAAGCAGCGCTTTGAAGTAGAGGGAAAAGGTCAATTTATAATAGTAGCCAGGTTTTGATTTTTCCATAAAAAATACGTTTTTTCCCTGGTTTTTGTTATGATTCAAACAAATCTGCCTTCATTTCTGGTGTTAACCACCCGTTATCGAGTTAAGGCCCTCCCCCTCACAGGGATGAGGTAAGAACTGGGCCTAACCTAACCATAAAAACCATGAAAAATCTGACCTTGGACCCCCTCAGTGTTAGAGGCTGGCGTCGATGTCAAAACGTGACGCATCTGGCTTCTCTGGCTGTTAGAGTGGCCTGTAGCCTGATGGTCCAGCCTGCGGGTTCTCGGGGTCAAAGCGGGGAGCTACAAACGGGTCCCGCGATTCCCATAATGCATCATTCTCCTCGGGTCATTGTTTACCTACTGCCAAGAACAGAGCTCTTCAAGGGGAAGGTGTGGTTTTCTAACTCGCTATATCTCTGTTATTTCTCGTCAGCACAGAGTGTCATAGAAGACATTTGTCTTATTTTTGTTAGGTAATGTGGTTGCAAACAATATAAATAACTGAATTCAAAACTTGGCTACTATCCTAAACTGACCGAGGGAAAATTTGGGGTAAATACTAAAAAGAACAACACCAAATAAACCTTTGAAAACCTTACCAAACCTTTGCTAACTTGTAAAAATTTTAAGAATCACTTTAGAATTTATGGATCCCTCCTCATCTGAACACCGAAAACACCATCACATACTAAACACCGAAAACGTGAATAAGGTAAACTTTTTATAGTTTTAGGATTTTTTAAGGTTAGGTAAGGTTTCCAAAATTAAGTAATTTTTATTTTTGCTATTTATTTTTTTACCCCACATTTTCACTCTACAGTACTTTAAAGCCCTGCTCACTTTGAACAAATAATATTGTTTAAAATTTTATCTGTTAAAGTAATTGAAAATATGAATTTCTGACATAAATGCTGTCAAATAAATTATTTTTAGTATTTTCTCTTTCTCCCTATTGAAGACTCAATAGAGGTTGGCAACGATTAAATATACTGTATTCCTCACATATTTCTTGTTCACTGTCAGTTGCCTGCCACATTTTTAACATTTACATGTCCTGCCAACTTAGTAAGTCAGAGTCAAGTGTTCCAGAATACAGGTACGTATCATCAAACAATCACGGAACTATGTTTGATTTTATCAAGAATGAACAATTAAAACAGATAAAATATAAAAGATAAGTTAGGTTAGGTTAGAAGAGTTAAGTTTGATTGGTAGATGATTCCCTAGAATGGTCAAATTTGTCCCCTGTAATATCTAAATCAGCATACAGAGAAGTTACCCACAAGTAATCAAAATTAAAAATGAATTAAAATAAAAGCATCAATTAAGGGTTTCCTGTACATATAGGGCATAATTAAAAGAAAGGCCATTCTATATAAATCTTACAATACAGTTGTGCCTAATCAACAATCACTCGAGAGAAATGCAGGAAATGATGAAAATTTAAAGCAAATGATTATACAGTATTCCTAGAAAATTTCCTTAAACAGGTCTTTAGTTTCATTTTAGTACATATTTGGGAAATTTCGATGTTTGATCAAATCCCCCATCCTGTAGTTACCCCCCCCCCTTTTTTTTATATATACAACTTTCATGTAAACAATTGCTTCACTTGTTTTCTTTAATTAAAAAATTATAGTCATGTTTTTAGTTAATTTTTTTTTTTTTTTTTTTTTTTTTCTGATTAACTTTCAGTCCCTAGCTTGCCAGATAAATGATACACTGTACAGAACTATAGTACAGTACAGTACCTGTATATGTATGGCATGTGTCAGTAAGAGTGTGACATCTTTTTAACTTCATTTTCTCATATCCATTTTCAGACAAGATGGGCATCATCCCAAGGTCAGCTTTCTGTGATACGTGTTCCTGTGCCACTGGCAGAAAAGTTAAAAAGAGAAAAGCAAAAAAGAACAAAAATTGAAAGGGAACTTCTGGTGCAGAGGTCTCAGAGAGGTGACCAGTCTGTAAGTTTCACCTTTAATGACATTTCTTTTAACAACTATTGTGTGAAATATACCACTGTACTGTGGCTAATTTAATATTAATTCTTCTCGGGCTTTTCTTGACTTAAACTTAAACAGGTACTTTTTAATTGTGAATTTATTATAGGAACTCTTACCAATTTATATTAAAATTGTAGCTCTATTGTCTTTTGTTTGATGAAGTTAAACATATTTATGTTACCATGATAATGCAGTTTATAAACTAATATAAATTTCAAACTTTCATCATTCAGTTCTTTATTATTATAAATTATTAATGCATTAATGTTAAATTAAATGCTATATTACGTTTTCTCATTTACAGACGCCTATAATATCATGCAGGAGAAAACAATTTAACCATTACCTTGGTCAATCATACAACAAATTTAAAGAAGTACCTCTGGCATCAAAAGGCTGGGGCCATAGAAAATCTGTTGGGGACTACTTCACTATCAACAGTTATGGAGGGGTAGGATTACAACTACTGTACAGTATTCCGTTGTATAATTCAGAGACATTACTCATTTTCCAACAAAGTGCCAGTCTCAAGTGACTGTGTAGCGTTAGTAAGTCTACAGGTAAAAAACGAGGTTCTAGAGGACCCAAACTTTTGATTAGAATAAAAAAATTTAACATTTTTCAAAATTAGAATATTCTTTACATTCATGGCATTTCCCATTAAAGGAGACACTTGATATGAAAGTTTGCCTAGGGTTTAAGGATGGAGTCCTCACTGACATAAAAGCATATATGTGCTCCATGAACTTACTTTGTTTTAGTCACACGACCCTCCAGGTCAGAAACTTTTCCCTCTTCTCCTGTTGGAGGCCATGATAAGTGAAGTTCCAAGATTTACTGCTGTATTTTTTTATGAACTAGTGATGACACTTTCCAAGGTCTTTGTACACTATTTGATTGTAATGATGCTAAGTGTAATAGTGCTTACATTTGTTAAGAACAGTTTGGGGGTTGGCCAGTTTGTCTACTATTTGGGCCCTTCATATATTGGCAACATGCTCTACATTCATCAACAGATAGGTTAGTTCTATTTAGATTTTAATATCTGGCTTTACAGGAGTCCAGGATAACTGCCTTTCTGAAGAGTGGTCCACAGGGTATCTTGCCATATTTTTTTATGAAACCTTCAACAATTCACTAAGCACTACTATAATATATAAAGACATTTTCAGACAGTTTGCAGGGGTTACATCACTGTTACTGCATCCTCCTCTTATCATCATTGTAATTTTAGGTGAACTCATTTACTGTACAATAATTTTTTTTTATTAATGTACTGTACTGTATGATGATGTAATTTTGAGTTGTTTAATTTTTTTTTTTTTTTATTATTATCATTAAGATTAATCACTTGGGAAACAGAAATTTTGTGGCATTTAAGGTGAGTTGATAATATTGTACTGTTGTATTTTCTTCTTTATTATTTGGTTCCTTTCGAGTTATTCTTAAGGCACATGTGGTCTGGCAGATTCTCTCATCCATCAAGGAGTCAGGATTCACAGTTGTCAGATTATATAGAATCATCCATAATTATTTATTCTGATTTAACCTTTATGTGGTATTTCAGAATCCCGCATTTCGAGATCTCCAAGAAGGGCACAAAGCTGACTTTGAATCATTGGGTCTTGACAGTGATATACAGTCACAGTTAAATAAACTAGGATTTCAGACACCTACAAATGTACAGGTACGGTACTGTACTACATATCTATTTGAATAAATTTCAGGGGTTAGTGAACATGAAAAAATAAGCTTGTATGGTACAGTATACATTTATTCAATCCCATCACAATGTTACTACAGTAATTATAGGTCGACCCCAACTTTTTGTCTATACACAAGTATGTATGGTAACTTGGGAAGTAATCACTTAGCTTTTTGGGTTTGGAATTCAACCTTAGCTGAAGCAAGCTTCATAGTAATTGGATCTCAGATAAAACTTTATTCCATGGCTGTTGAAAAATGTTCTATTTGGTCCTGATGTTTGAAAATGTCATGAGTATTTAACTGTACGGTATAGTTTTCAACGTAGGCACACTGCCACTCTTACAGTATGTGTCATCCATCGTTTTTGGCAGCATCACACGAAACAGTAGCACAGTTACTACTGTCATATATCTCAATCATATCAATAATTCTTTTTACCTGTACAGTGGTCCCTCGGTTAACGAACACAATTCGTTCCAGAAGGTCATTCGTTAACAGAAAATTTCGTTAACCGAAACCATTGTTTCAATGGGATTTTGGGTAATTGGTTCCAGCTCACCGAAAATTACATACAATCTAAAAATAAATGCAGTAAAGTACACTTACTTTGAGGTGTGTAGAAGGCTCCTGGTTGATGATGATGATGATGGGAATTAGAATGGGGGTGGAGGAGAAGGGAGAAGAGAAGGCATTGGGGTGGAAGAGAAGTCACCCCATGCTGCCATTTCACCCATAAAATTTTAGTTCACTTGGTGTAATTCAAGATTGTTTTCTTTAAATCAACACTGCACTGCATTATATATTGCCAATATGTAAAATAAACTTCAGAATGACCAATAATTGTACTGTAAAAATGTAAAAATAGTTTATGTTCAAGAGAGTCTCAAGCAAGATGCTTCCTCCACTGAGCAGGGACACAAACTGACGCCATTCTGGGTGAGTCAAGTGGCTGTTTGGCGCGCTAAAAACTAGTTCCCCGTACTTCAATTATGTTAAATAATTGTTAAAATGACTAAAAACTGTAATATATGACTTGAAAAATTATTGAATAGTACAACCTTCTTGATATTTACTCAAATGGGAATGAATTTAAGCCCTAAAACCGATTACTGCATTGTGGACTAATACTACAGCTGGTGAGCAGGCAAAAGCAGGCGAAAATATGTTGGAAAAAATTCGTAAGGAATTCGTTAACCGAAATTTTTTCGTTAACCGAAGTGAAGAATCTTATGGAAGGTAATTCGTTAACCGAAATTTCGATAACCGAGGCTTTCGTTAACCGAGGGATCACTGTACAGTACTTAGTTTCTAAGCATCAAATTTGCATTCATGTCACTTCTCAGTATCACTGCATACATTTGTTATCTACCTATCCAAACACTGACCACTAACAGTCTTTTTATGTTCATGACCATTTTCAAGCACTGTACAGTAGTACTTCCTCTGTGGCCACCCTGTATGTGTTCCAGTTTCCTAGTGTCATTCTGTATATACTGTATCTGCTATTTGAGGTATTAGGTATACTCTACTGTATATAGGTTAAACTTTTATTCCCTGCACCTCATGCCTGGACCCTAATAAACTTGATTAAGTGAAAAGAACTTGTATTAAATACATGGATCAGTTTTGGGTTGCTGCCTGAAATTTAATGGTAGATCCCAAAGGGTAAAATACTATTACAAACCCCAAGAAGTAAATGGCACCCGAGACATATTTTTGTCTATTAATAAGCCATCATGTTTAATCACACTTTGTAAATTCAGTCACATTCCACTTCATCTCATTTGTATCATTTATGTTGATTTTTATTTTACAGTACTTGTACAATTGTTTTATATTTTCAGACCTTAGCCATACCACATGTCTTAGAGGGCAAAAACACTCTCATTACTGCAGAAACTGGCAATGGAAAGACATTAGCATTCATTGCTCCCATGCTACAGCAAATAAGGCAATGCATGAAACCATTTGGGTCAGCTTTGCCATTTAACTCGCCCTTTGGTCTTGTCATAGCTCCAGGTCGGGAATTGGCAGAGCAGATTCAAGTAAGTACAGTGCTTAGTTCATGGGTGTCAGATGCAAGAGGTTAGGTAAGGATAGATTTTGAAAGTTTTATAAAAAAAACATAACATGCTGATATAGCTGAGCTGTCCAAACTACAATGTTTATTTTATGTCGCTATATACCCTTTTATGCAGTGCGAGTCATAAGACAAAACTTTAAGAAGTTGATAAAAGAAATTAGTTAGAGTAACAGTTTTTGTCTTAGTAAAACATGACAAGGGTTACAAGCAATAGATATGAACAATGTACAATGCTATATGTAATAATTTCAAGAATACCTGTACAGTATTTTACAAAAAAATTCAGGTATAAAAAGTTGTTGGGAAGAAGATTCAATAACAATAATTTCATATGGACAAAATAAACATAATCTGGGTGAGATATTAAAAAAGAGTTGGCAGTATGTATAAAGCTGGATATGGGGAGGAGGACTGTACTGCACAAGAAATGTGAAATGGCGAGTGAGTACAGCTCCTCCCCGACTTACGACGGGGTTAGGGACCGACATCCAGGTCGTAAGTTGAAATGGTTGTAAGTCAGAAATGCTTAAATAATACATAGAAAATCTAAAATGGGTGGCTCTTTTTCTTCTCAGCACCACAAAATACTCACTTTTAATCTTGCCAGCCATTTTAAAGTGAATTACAAACGAAAATTTTGTCTGTATACTGACTTTGGGACTCGAAAATACGTAATTTGACCAAATTTTGGTACGACTGAGGCAGGTCGTAAGTCGAGTACGTCGTAAGTCAGGGAGGAGCTGTATACTGTCCATCATCTCAAAAGAAGATAGTTGAGACAAAACTTTATGCATGAATTGTCTTTTGTGTGTGTGTGTGTGTGTAATGCATCTAGTGTAGCAGCATAAGGTTAGTGTTAAAGTGCAAGCACTGCTTGCTTCTTCTCACTTTCAGCTACCACCACTGACTAGCCCTCGTGGCGAACAGGAAAGCAACTTGCATAAATCTTCCCCTGCCAGTACACAGCCTCTTCACCATCAAGACTTGTGCTGTGTCTCCTCGTGGCAACACAGGGTAACTAGGTGTCACGTGGGTCCAAGTTAGACCAGCATGGGATCTCGGAGTAGCAGTGGGCCCCAGGCGGTCGGCGCATAGGCCCACTGGCAGTGGACACGTCCTGGCGCCTACCAACCATTGCCCCGCTGCCTTGTGGATTAACCTTAGTAGGTACAAGGTTACTGGAGTAAACATCGAACAAAACATCTGCGGTGGAGCCCCGCATTAGGCACACATGCTAACCGAGCTCCAACATGACCCCAATAGCAGTATAGGCGGAAGAGGTGACCACCATGGGAACCCAACGACTACATCAGCAGATGAAGGCAATGCATGATGGGCAGGCTACTAAGGCGAAACCCAACAAACTGGGCTATCGGCAGTCCATTGCAACTCCCTCTCCCCAGTCGTTGCAACACTTGCACCACTGGATCAGGTAAAGGGAGAGCCAAGATGTGTGGTTGCAGCCTGCTTTCTGCCTCACCACATAAATCAACTCACGTGCAGCCATCATCCAGCTCATCATACTCCTCATCATCATCAAAACTCCTATACCCCCAAAATTCCTATGGCGACAAATGAGTGGTGACGGGGACAGGCAGAGATGACTGCTGGGAGTCTCTTAGTCACAATCTGCACATGGGCGTCACAGATAAGATGGTTGTTTATGCACTGGGATCTAGGCAGCAGTGTAATCCAGTCCTGTCTGTGCGACTGAGCAGCCCTTTTGAGAAGTCTCTCTGCTCACCCCATATGGGGAGGGGGCTAGAAAAGGTGCCCTAAACATAGCCTGCCTAAAAACCCAACCTGACTGGGCAACCACACCCAGTAAGGTCATCCTTGTGGAGTTGAAAACACAATCATAATCACAGATAAAAAAAAAAAAAAAACTATACAACCTTTTATGGACACTGCATGGAATGTCAGGACCCTTCTGGATACTGGCACATATGAGCGTCATGAAAGAAGAACCGCCCTTGTGGCGAGCTGGCGAGGTATAACATCAATATAGCAGTCACTAGTGAGTCCCATCTCCCAGACGAGGGTCGACTAGCAGAATGGGGGTCTGGCTATATCTTCTTCTGGAAGGGTAAGCCTGCTGCGAAAAGAAACCACATTTATGGAGTTGGCATTGCCATCCGCCAACTCATCCTACACAGGCTAACTGAAATGCCTGTTGGGATAAACGAACGCCTCATGACACTCCAAGTCCCACTTAATCACTCACGTCATGCCTTTTTCATCTGTGCATATGCCCCAACACTGGATGCAGAGGATGACATCTAGGAGGCCTTTTACACCAACCTTGACAGAGTGCTAACCTCTATCCCCAGAGAGGATAAGGTTGTGTTCTTGGTGATTTCAATGCCACAGTTGGCAGAGATGATGACATTTGGCAAGGAATCATAGGGAGAAATGGACGAGGCAAATGTAACCCCAACGGCCTACTCCTCCTCAGCAAGTGTGCTACACACAATCTTACTATCACCAATACCTTGTTTAGCCAGGCCGACAAATTCAAGGATTCGTGGCAACACCCAAGATCCAAACACTGGCATCTCGCTGACAACATCATTGACAGAGAAAGAGATCGCCGGGATTTCCTCATCATCCAAGCCATGTGTAGCTCAGACCACTGTGACATTGATCATCGGCTCGTCAGAGCCAAGCTCTCGGTCCATGTTGCCCCAAACTGACGAAAGCAACAAGCCTCCAGAATTGGTTTTAACACGAAGCGTCTGGAGGATCCAGCGGTAGCACATGCTTTCAGAGAGCAGCTCGAACATAGGCTGGTAAACAACTTGACAACAAACAACCCAAATCCCAGTGCCGAATGAGGTATTCTCGACACTGTCATAACAAAACCTTGCAGAGAGACTCTCTGCCAGATCAAAAGAATATATCAGGACTGCTTTCATGAAAATTACCTAGAAATCAATGTACTCCCTTGATGATAAACGTGCTGCTTTAACTGACCCTCTTTTCCATTTTCTTTGCTGCCTTCATTACTCGTGCCATTGCCAGCAGGGTGGACATCCAGTACCAGATGAAGGGTCTTTTCAACATAAAATGACTCCAGGCAGGAACAAAGGTGTCAGCAGCTTCCATTACTGAACTTCAGTATGCAGACGACCTCACCCTTGTCCCTCACACTGAACACGACCTACAGGAGATCCTGAACACCTATGCAGATGTGTATGCACTCTTTGGCCCTGAGGTGAAGGTACGTAAGACTCAGATTCTCTTTCAGCCTGCCCCTGGTCCAGCCACACCTCCACCATCCATCCAGCTGAATGGTACTACCCTCTTTAATGTTACCCATTTTCACTATCTCGACTCCCACCTGTTCACCACCGCGGACATCAATGAAGAGATTCAACATCAGATCAGATGTGCATCTCAAGCCTTTGGCAGACTCCTTACCCATGTCTTCTGCTGTAGGGAGCTGAAATTATCTGCAAGTTGCAGGTGTATTGAGCAATGGTTCTCCCCACCCTGCTATGTGGCAGCGAGACCTGGTTCACATACAGGGGGCACCTCAAGGCACTTGAAAACTTTCACCAACGTAGTTTACTTCCCATCCTCCGAGTCTGCTGGGAAGACAGGAGAACAAATGCCAGTATTCTCGCTGACACCAACTGTAGGAACATTGAGGCTACCATTATCCATGAACAACTACGTTAGACTGGCCATGTGATCCGCATCAACGACAATAGACTTCCAAAGCAGCTACTTTACAGTCACCTAACGAATAGTAAACATAACGCTGGCGGGCAACTGAAAAGGTATAAGGATAATCTTAAGACAAACCTGTAAATGTGCCAAATCGACCCCCTCACCTGGGAGACGATTACTCCACACCGTAACGCTTGGAGGAGCACCACACTGCAAACCTAGGCAGACAAGTGTTAACACCGGAAAGACGCTGCCGCCGTCCCTCCCGCACTAGATGTAGGCCACCATATGTGCAATATCTGTGAACGACCCTGCCGGTCCCGTATCAGCCTCTTTACTCACCTCAGAGCTCACCAGCGAAGTTAACATCCTTAATAACTTATTTAATTTTATTATAGCTGGATGATCATCATACTAGATTCCGAATGACAGCAAAGTAGTAGTGAGTGAAATGCATCCCACTATTTTTAAACTACTATGGTGTTAGGTTCTGAATAATAAGTTCTATATACAGGAGAGAACACAAACACCTGTATAGTTTTGTAGGTTCGGTTTACTGGATAAGAGTATGTACACAGAGGAGAGCAGCGGTCTCCCTGGCTAGGCTCCTTGTCAACTGCTATAGGCGACGTATGGCAAGTGATACATTAGCAGCTTCCATACGTCGCCAGGCACATTAATTAAGCGTGTGGGATATGGTAATAACATTGCCACACGCTGCTAGCTAGGCTGAATAAATAATACATAAATGGAGCACATACATAATATACATACATGATATATAATCCAGCATACATAATATACATACATATGGTATTTGTTTTCTTTGACTATTTATTTAAAGATTATTTTGCCACTAAAGCTAGAATACAAAAAAAATCCTATTACAGTCTATACATAAAAATAAGGTATTTTTCTTTCAAGATATACAGGTTGGACTAAAAAATAATCTTCAATTTAGGATGTTGCATCAAGATTAGGCGAGAGTTTTGGAATTAATGTCGGGATACTCAAAGGTGGAAGGACTAAGAGAAAGATGCTTTACCCAAGAATGCGCCAGGAACACCTGCTTGTGGCAACAATTGGTGCTTTATCAAAACTCACTACTGTTGGTAAGTTAATCTCTGATGATGTTATATGGACATGCAATAAAAAAGTATATGTGAACATTTTGCTTGAAACAATCTGACACCACAGATGATGGATATTGCAAAATTCCATACTGTATAGTGTTTACTTAGTGATATTTCCTGTTTTATCCATCATAAGTATTGTTATGATATGTACATTCAGAAGAAAATAGATTAATCTTGCAAACAGTGTGTAGCATAGTTCATGTTGGTGGTTACATTGCTGCATAGGTCTATTGATTATTTAGGAAATCATTGGACCTAATGTGCACAGATACTTGAGTGTGTGTACAATACCTGTACAGTATAGTACTCTAATGTGGAAAATCAGATCTATGTTAAATTGTCATTGTATTCTTATCTTATAATCAGATGGTAATAGCTATTGGGGATATTTTTTTCCAAGAAGTGAATTATTTGCTTATAAATATTTACTTTTCAGGTGTATATGATATGTCTCTTGTGAAACACATCACCCTTGATGAAGCAGATTCACTACTGGACGACTCCTTCAATGATCAAGTGACACGCTATATCTCCAAGTTTCCAGTTAGTACTGTATATAAAATACTGTACTGTTATTCCCCACATTTTCTGCTTTTAAACTCTTTCTTTATTATTGGCAAAAGGACCTTCTCTTTCCTCAAAATGAAAGATGTATGTAGCTGGCATGAGAAACATGTATGGCACTGAAATATGTCCAGTTAAATGGCATACATGGGTTTGAGCAAGTTGAAATGAGAATGGTGAGATGAATATGTAATGAGACATTGAGAGACAGGAAACCCTGTTTAGAGCTAAGAGGATAACTGAATATTGATAGTACTGTATTGGTGAAGTTGTGTATCATGGTAGGCCAAGATGGTTTGGGCATGTGGAGAGAATGGAGGAGAATAATAGAGTCAAGGAATGCATGAGTAATTGTGGAGAAAGGGAGACCTATGTGTAGGCAAAGAATGACATGGGGAGAGGTTGTGAGAAATTACCTGAGAGACAAAAACCTGGTGAGAGGCTGCAAGAGACCATGCAGCATAAGAGCTGCCATCAGATAATCATGGGTAATCTTGGTGACTATTGCATCAAAAATGGCTGTAAAATGGTGATGGTGATGAAGGTGAACCCATCAATAGCTAAACAATAAAAGGTTTCAATCAAGTGTCAAACAGACATCATTACTGTTAAGTATTTTTCAATTTTAAGTGTAATTCCTAACCCTAGTTTCCAGTTTGTTACAGTACCTGTTGTCCCTTTGCTAATAACCAATTTTCTTCCTAAGGTCCAAGGATCAAGGAGTGAAGAGGACCAGCAGCCTTTACTTATGTCTGGTGTACAGCTAACAATGGTGGCAGCAACATTACCACGGAGCCTAGACACTATTCTGGATCCTTTTGTGGATGTGAGTTAATTGAAGATCAATATTAATTTGAAATAAAGATGTTATTTACACAATGTGTTGACAATGTATGAAGCCTAGACTGTACTCAAGGGAGGTGTCAACTTATGCTGGGCAAGACCCTTTTCAGTGCTGTGATCTTGACTTTTGACCCCTACGAACTTAACAGCTCTGAGTTCTGTTGTTCAAAACAAAATACAAGCCAAGTGTGGAAGTTGGAGGTTTCTCCTTCCTTTCTTTGAGTTATGTTGCAGATATCCAGTACAGGGGCCCCCAAGTTTGTGAATTTTTATTTCGCTGATGACACCCTGGTTGTACTCAAGAGTGTCTGTGGGTAGTTTTAAAGTTGCCTTCATTTTTGCAGCTGGGATAGGGAGCCAATCGTTCTAGAGACAGTAATTTCCTTTACCTGTAGTGTGTGTGTGTGTGTGTGTGTGTGTGTGTGTGCGCAAAATACCTGTACAAGTAAAAGAAATAATTGTCTTAAGGGTAAACACATAAAGGGAATATACATTTCTTTGTACACAAGTAAAAATGTAACAACCCCCCCCCCCCCCCCCCCCAAAACACACACCGGTCAGTAAATGTTATTCAGCCCTAATGTAACCCCTCTTTTAATTACAGTAGCACGCCGATTTAAAGCAATTCAATTTAAGATTACAGTGGTCCCTCAGTTAACGAACGCCTCGGTTAACAAAATTTCGGTTAACGAATTACCTTCCATTAGAATCTTCATTTCGGTTAACAAAATTCTTACAAAAATGTTTCGACATGCTTTGGCTTCCTCACCAGCTAGAAGATTAGTCCTCCAATACAGAAATCGATTCTAGGGCTTATATTCGTGAAAATTGGAGTAAATATCAAGAAGGTTGTACTATTCAATAATTTTCCAAGTTTTATATTAAAATTTTGAGTCATTTTAACACTTATTTAACATAATTGCAGTACAGTACAGGGAACTAGTTTTTGGTGTGCCCATCAGCCACTTCACTCACCCACCAAGGCCTCAGTTTGTATATCTGTTCAGTGGAGGAAATTTCTTGCTTGTGGGTCTCTTGAACACAAGAGTATTTTTACGTTTTTATAGTACAATTATTGGTCATTCTGACAATATATAGCGCAGTGCAGTGTTGATTTAAAGAAAATAATCTTGACTTACACCTAGTGAACTTAAAATTTTATGGGTGGAATAACGGCATCAAGCATGGGGTGATTTATCTTCCACCCCCACTTCCTTCTCTTTTCCCTTCTCCTCCACCCCCCACTTCTAATTCCTATCATCATCAACCAGGAGCGTTCTACATACACACCTCAAAGTAAGTGTACTTTACTGCATTTTTTTTTTACTTTGTATGTAATTTTCGGTGAGCTGGAACCAATTACCCAAAATCCCATTGAAACAATGGTTTCGGTTAACGAAATTTTCGGTTAACGAACGACCTTCTAGAACTAATTGTGTTCATTAACCGAGGGACCACTGTATTGATTTAAAGCAACACCCACAATTAAGGACAATGTTTTAATTTAAAGCGAATCTTTCTTATTTTGCGCGAGTCAATCTGGCGCATCATATTTTAAAATTCATGTCAAATGTTTCTCTGGGCACGCTACACTGTCCTAAGGGCAAAGCTGTACTGTACATGTACTCAAAATATTGTACTAAATGATTTCTAAAATTTTTGTCTGGTACAAACTATAGCATGATTACAAGTGATCGTGGGTACGTTCGTGCCCTTATGAGAGTTTGAACGCTCATGACAGCGTACAGCGAATGAGGGTGCGCCAAGTCCGTAGACTTGCATCGTTTTCCATCGTAAATAAAATTGTTAACTAATGCCTTCCTAAAGAATCCATCGACATGGGATCAGGTTTGTTCCACTCTACGAATTTTTTGCGATTTTTCCACCAAGTTTGATGAAAAATGATTGTGCCATTTCGGCTGCCCAGAACACACACACAAACAGACAAACAGACACACACATAGTCCTATAGTATATTAGATATTCAAATTAATCTCTATCTTATGAGAATTCCAGCAATGTAAATTATATTTTCCCCGGTTCACTTGTGACATTTTATAAACAAAAAACAAAACCCCAATCTAAAGGACATAAATAAACAAATAAATACTTCACTAAACCTTCAGCGCCAACTGTCAAACGTGTCACTGTCACCCCCCCCCCCCCCCCCCCCATCTTCCCAGCCAGGGTTGGGTGGTTACAGGCTTTCAGTTTTTAGCTTATATAATATCACAGACTAAAGTTAGGAGAATGTAATTTGCATTGCTGGAATCCTTGCAAGACAGCGAATAATTTGAATATAAACGTCATATATTTTGCACAAAAGAGATAAAAATTTTAGCCCTTTGTAATAAAATTAATTAGATCATGTCAGTTCAGTGACATTTTATAAGAGATAAATAAGCACTAGACATTGTCATCAACTGTCAAACATATCACCCCACCTCCCCCCCCCCTATCTTCCCATCAGCTGATCGCTAGTAAACAGACCATTTCACGCCCCATAATTTTAGCTGTGTTGATTTATGAGTGTTTGTTTTAACATAATTCTACAAAAAACAATGTTTTGTTTATTCTAGGAGATGGGCTGAGGTGCATCTGGGTAGATTCTCAGTCTTTTTAGTAGTTTGTGTTTCTCTCAAGTACCATTGAAACAACGCTTCGATTTAGTGCGAATTCGGTTTAAAGTGACCTCTCTTGGAACGTATCTCATGTTATATCGACGTTCTACTGTACCAGTAATTTGAAATAAATGCTTCTGTTATCTGTTTATAGAAAATCCATTTCTCTACATATAGTATGATGGGACATGTCTTTGAATGATCCTCTCCGTTTCAGGTTGAGTCTGTGGTGAAAATTTCAACACCGTATCTTAATCGCATCATGCCACATGTACCTCAGCGATTCGTACGTGTTAACCACAGAACAAAGACAGAGAAACTGTTGGAACTGGTAAAGAAAGATGCAAAAAGAAAAATACCAATTGTGATATTTAGGTAAGATTTATATTTTAAAGAAATAGCCTTTTTAATTTTATAGAGGAAAAGTAGCTATCAAGATATACAGAGAGAGGAATACAGTACATTATTTAACTTTTTATAATATTCGTATTTATGCATAAATAAGTTTAATTTTGTTTTCTGTTATTAACTAAACTTTTAATATAATTTTTTTTAATGATATAAGGCCTTCATGATATAGATGAGCTATAACTCAAAGGTTTTATTAAATACATATGTGTTGGAGAAATCAGTCAAGTGGCCATATGCTTTTGGCATCAATCTTGGAACATGGGTATTCTGTACCGCAGTGTTCCCCATCCTTTTCTACACTGGGTCACAGTTCCCAATGGACTAAGATCATTCGGTCACATTTCAAGATTGTCATCTGAGAAATGACACAACTTTATAAAAATCAAAGGTCTAGTAACTTCTGTATGGGTATACTGTACAAATATACTGTATTACAGTAATAATTAGTCACACTACGTACGGTAGTACAAAATAATTAACACATACACTCGTACAGTCAGGCCTCATCACATACTATACTGTATGTCAAGTGATAAGTTCAGTGTCCTTTTTTGTTACTGAACACTTACAGCAAGCAAGTTGAATCATGAGACAATATTTCATGTCGCCACCATTCACAGGCACACAGACAACATCATCTCTCCCAGCCTCTGTCTCTTCTTGCTCTTAATGGTGAGGAGATCTGAGAACCCTCTCTCGGAAGAGTATGTGCTGTGGAATGCCGCCAGAACTTGGACTGCTTTACCAGCAATCGCCTCTTATGTTTTCTTCTGGCTCACTGCTACCCAAAAGTCGGAACGGTTGTGGCAGTTGAAATGGTCCTTCATTTCTGAGTCACAATGAAGTTTGATTAATGTCTCTTGTTCTTGAGTGGGCAGATTGCTGTCTTTCACATTAGAGGTAATGAACAGGTTCCTTATCCAACTCTTCTTCCCTTTTTCCTTGTTCAGGGATGGAAAATAACCATCAAAATTCTGCTGGAGAACAGTGAAATGTTGGGAAACGACCGTCGTCACTTTGTCGTCGATGGCTTTATCCTTGGACTCTGCAATCACTTGTCCAAGTTCATCGAAGTCTGAAAACTCCCTTCTTTCAACTCGTTTCTTCCACTCAGAAATTTTCAATTTGAATGTCTCAATTTTGGTACTGGAATTGAACACATCTTGGCCTGGCCCTTGAAGGGAGAGGTTCCATGCATTGAGCTTGAAAAAGATATCACACAGGAAGGAAAGTTTAGCAATCCACTCTTCTTGCATGAAATTGTATGCATGTGGTGAGCTACATTCTTGCAGGAAGCCATGAACTGCATTCCTCAGTTGAAAGAGTCTCTTCAATGCAACTCCTCTTGATAGCCGTCGCACTTCACTGTGAAACAGCAGGATCTCCGTCTCCCCCATCCCATCACAGAATTCTTGGAAAGTGCGAGATTTCTTTGCTTTGCCATTGATATTGTTGATGATAGTGATGCACTTTTGCATCACAACTTCCAAATCGGACTCGCTTGGTGGATGTTTTGATGCCAAATTCTTATGATGCAGAACGCAGTGAGAACTTTGACAGTTTGGTGCGTGATCTTTCAATCTTGCTACTGCACCATGTCTTATCCCAACCATAGCTACTGGACCATCGGTTGTAATCAGTGCCAGATTTAGACCTGTGGAGGCCCATGGGCAGCCTCTTTGTGGAGGCCCCCCTCATTATAACTACCCAAGAGGGTGGGGTGGCGAGTGAAGCGAGCCTAAACATCTGGGAGTTCCAGGCAGCGCTGTAAGCCCCCCGGGAAAATTTTGAAATTTGAACACTTCTTTGGAGAATTTTGAAGCCATATGCAGTTATATTGAGGAAATTAGAACATTGAGAAATATTTAATTACATAACTGTATATTTGTTGATAGTGTACAAATTCCCAACATACGCACACACACACAAAAGTGAGACATGACTGGAGTCATTCATGTGGTTTCAAGTCGACCAGCCCTAACATAGCTACTACCGCACATGTCAAAAATTTTCAAGAGACTTCACAGAAAAGAATATATTATTATTGCTGAACATAGTTTTACGTGATGGAATAGATAAACATGAATTTTAAAGAATGAAAATAAAAATAATCCAAAAGAATAAACAAATAAATAAAATATTGTAAGTGGAGGCCCCTGGGCAGCTGCCCAATTTGCCCACTCCTGAATCCAGCCCTGGTTGTAATGTGCAAACACTTTCCCATTGCAATCCTGTTGCAGGCGAGGAAGTCCAAAAATATCCTTGCAATTGCTTCGCCATTAGTTTCCACACCAACTTCTCAACAGAAAAAGAACTCTTCTGTCAATTAAAATTGCTCACAGTTAGCATAATGAATGAAGCACATCAAATGAACCCTGTTGTAAGATCCGTGGACTCGTCAAATTGTAACCCATAGCAGGGACTTTTCTTGACCTTTTCTGCTAGCTGTACAAGCAGGTCCTCAGCAATCATCAGCTTCCTTTATTCAATTGTGGCTGAAAGGGGGACCTCATTCAGCTTCATAGCAGCACTTTTTTTAAGCACTTCTTCCGAAAGGATGTTCATCGCTGGTACGATGATTTCTTCACTTTCAAAGATGCAGTGACGAGATTGGTATCAGATGTCGCCTTGTAGTGCTCTTCAAACCTTCGTGAAGACTGACCCTTCTTTTTTTTTGGGGGGGGGGGGGGGGGTTAGCCCACCCGGGCACAGGTCACTGACCCACATCGGGGCCTGGGGGGGGTAATAATAATAATAACAAATAATAATAATAATAATAATTCACATAAGTAAAATTTATAATAAAAAATACAAAAATAAAAATAAAATAATAATGAAAAAAAATAACAGCACTGCAATAATAATACTGTAATAATAATAATAATAATAATAATAATAATAATAATAATAATAAAGAAATACAACAATATAAAAATGATTATGAGTGAGAAACAATATATGTATGTTGTTTTGTCAATAGTAAGAGAAACAATTGAGACCCTACAAATGTGTGTAAATGAGGCACAAAGACAGATCAGCAACCTGGGGTTTGGTCACAATTTTCGTGATGCCATATGGCAGCAGGGTCTACCAGTAGACAACACATTATGCTTCCAATATCTTCCCAGGCAACAGTACCTCCCTGTTTGGTAGCTGCCTACTACCTCTTTGTGAACAAGTTTTCATAATAAGCCAGTGGCTTATTCTGAAGATTAGGATGACTTCTCTCCAGGTGACAGCAAAGCTTGCTTGGCACCAGGCATTGGTTTGACTTTATTTGGGGGCATAGCAGACACGATGCTATTGGATGCTCCTGCTCTTTCTCCTTGTCAGTCAGATGAAATCCTTACTTGATGTAAGCTGCACTCCATTTCCTCTTCGCTGCTGTAAATTTCGCTTTTTTCTTCGGTGACACCAGCCAGACTGAAATGACAACATCATTTTGAATCACACTGGCGGTGAGTCTGCAGTGCTGCCAGTCGCATATAACGTGTTAAGTGGGTCACAGTGATGGGAGCAGCACGCGGTCACAGAAGTTCGCTGGTCACACTAGTAGGTGGTTTGGGTCATGGGGTTGGGGAAGACTGCAGTGACTATTTTTTAAATACCCATATTACTTATTTATGTGAAATAATGTCAGTCTGTCAAACCATCAACCTTGATTTGCTTCATCTTCCCTGTAAACCAACTTGCCTTTATAAACTTGGTCTCTTGTAAAACTGACAAACCTTTGTTTTTCTCTTTAAAACAGCAACTTCAGCAAAACATGTGACTGGGTATCTATATTTCTCAATGACAATGGTGTATCTTGTGTCAATCTTACTGGTGAAATGCCAGCTGTAGTTAGAGAAGGCCGATTTAATACCTTCCAGTCTGGTGAAGTGTTAGCCCTTTCCTGCACTGATTTAACATCACGTGGGTTAGACACTGTGAAGGTAAGCCCAAGATTTGTTATTACTGTAAACCCTCAGTTTAAGTGGTATATTTTTTGCAAAGTTTTACTTTCCATCAAAATTGCATCTGTTTCCTCCCATGTTAGCACGTATTATATTTATACTGTACATATACAGGTATTTACGTTTGTGTATACCATACATGTGGGAGTCATTTTTGTTGCTGCCAGGTGCATGCTCCAATAAAAGTCCTTCCACCATGGTGTTTTTGTGATTACTTAGCTGCTGTGACATTCCTGAGGGTGAAATTATTACTGTTGGTGACATATGGCTTCAAATATGAGTCAAGGTTACTTTAAGATATTTGAAATGGGACAGGAAACATAAGGTTGTATCTTGTACCGTACATATGTAGGCCTCTGGTCCCAAGTGTATGAGGAATATATGTTGTAATGAAAGGGTTAAAATAATGGTTAAACATTATGACACTTATGTTCTTATCTTTAGATTGACAAGTTTCATATCAGTGAAAAGGTTAATTGCTCTATAATGCAATGAAAACCCAAAGTAAAGTGTCTTTAAGAGAATGGAGAGAAGGGGACATTAGTCTACAGTGGCCAAATGATAAGAGCAACCTCACCTATAGTCAGTCTTAGGGAATCAACTAGATCCTGGAACCTAACCCTTCTGTTTCCTAAAGGTCTAAGGTATTTTGTTTTACACTGATCCCTTTTGCAGTGTTTTCCAGGAACATAACAACTGTACCTTATAAATCGTTTCGCATGATTGATTTTGTTTTTTAATCTTTGTATTTATTTATGGTCCTTTATTATTATTATATTATATTTTTATTTAATATTTGTTAGAATTATTATTATTATTATTATTATTATTATTATTATTATTATTATTATTATTATTATTATTATTATTATTATTATTATTATTATTATTATTATTATATTTTTGCCCCCAAGCCCTGATTTGGGTCATTGACCTGTGCCCTGGTGGGCTAATCCCAGAAAAAAAAAATTAATATGGAAGATCCTTTACTGTTTTTGAGCATGTTAATGTGTTTTGTATTTTTATGCTGCTCACACATCAAATCACCACTACTGTACAGTAATATGATTAATTATTAGTCTTCTAATCCTTTATGATCATTGTTGATTTTTACCCACCACTAGGCTGGCCATGTGATCAATTATGAGTTCCCCAAATTCATTGCTGATTACATCCATCGATGCGGAAGAACAGGACGAGTTGGTAGCCCATTAACGGGTCTAGTGACAAATATGGTTCACCGTCCCTATGAAGTTCAACTGGTCCAGAAGATTGAGGTAGGTGGACATAGTTGAAATACTGTATTCATATTACAGCTCCTCCCCAACTTACAACCTACTCGACTTACGACCACCCGCACCCTTACGACCTGCCTCAGTCGTACCAAAATTTTTTCAAATTACTCATTTTTGAGTCCCAACGTCAGTGATTGTGCTGTGTACTGACAAAATTTTCGTTTGTAATTCACTTTAAAATGGCTGGCAAGCTTAAAAGTGAGAGTTTTGTGGTGCTGAGAAGAAAAAGAGACACCCATTTTAGATTTTCTGTGTATTATTTAAGCATTTTCGACTTAGTACCTAAATGTCAAGTACTGTACTCTACAGTAAGTCTGTAATTAAGTAAAAAAAAAAAAAAGTTCCCACAATCATAAGGATGATAACTCCTTGGTGAGATGGGTTAGCTTAGCCTACAGTAGGGAGTATAATCAGATATGAATACAGTACAGGTGGCCCTCAACATACATACAGTATACCAGATAAAAAAATAATAAATTTAAGGAAAGTCACATTTTGACGCTTATATTTTTTCTTCTTTAAACAAATACAAATATTTGCTTAAATGAATAACAGTCATATTTTGAAACCCCTTTTTATTTATAGAATATGAACTTTTAGCTGCCATGCAGTCAAGGTGATCAACATTTTCCCTCCCTGGAAGTTAACTCCTAATTATACATGGGCAAAGCCATTTGACACGATAGTACTGTGCATGTAATCTCCCCTTTAACCAGAATCTTCAATCTCTAAAACTTTCTACTACCAGGAAAATAAAATTTTAGCATTCAGAGAAATCTCCCCCCCCCCCCCCCCCCAATCTTTCCGTTCTGGGCATACAAATGAATTTTCCGGAGATTGCGACCAACGTGTGCCAAACCTGTGGATGGGTAGTCTCAGGGTGCTCGTGCACTTCAATATATTGGCTACTACTGTCATGTGACTGCATGAGATGCCTATGATTGGCTGATGTATCTCCCAGCCTATCTACACAAACTTTAGCATCATGAGACTCTTAGTTCATTGTCTGATGCCATTGTACAAGCTTGTTTGCATGCTCACTGTTGTCTTCACATACAATCTGTGTTGTGCAATATTGTACCAGGAAACAATCAGCCAAGAATACCATTAAAGCAGTATTAAGAAAAAAAAGTGATTACAGTTGCATATACTGCACTGTACATTCAATAAGTGTGAAACTACTGTACATAGGGTACTGTACATAGCAGAGTGGACGGTGTATGCTAGTGTGTAGAGAGTGTATGTACAGTATATAGTGCATGTACAATCACTTCTTCATGGAGGGAGAAGAGAGTGACAGCAACATATGCTACTGTAGATGGTACAGAACAACAGTAAGTCATCCTGTATCATCACATCACCATTTGGCCTGCCTGCATCACAAGCTCAAGATGACAGCATCTACTGGTGAGTACAGTACTATATAGTGTACTGTAGGGAGTGGCATATTCTGTTTGTGTACTATATGATGTACTGTACAATATGTGTACAGTAGTATCTGCATAAATAAATACCACTCTTTGTCTGTCCGACTGCAGATAAGCCTCCATAGCAATGGTGCTCCATGTCAGATGCTTTGTGCTTTAAAATTTGCAATAATCCAGATATTTTGCTAATCCAGATCACCTTTTCTCCCATTACTCCAAATTAACAAGGTTTCACTGTTCAGTACTGTACTTCACCCCACCAGTAGTGCACTCTAATTCTTAATATATAATACAGGTAGCTATATGAAGAACACAGAGGATACCGTATTATTGCATCATATTAAATGGGTTGTACTGTATGTTGCTAAAACAATAAAATCCTTATTTTGATAAATTTTCATTAAATTTGTTTTTGTGCACTGTACCTGGGGACCATTCCATCATCAAATAGTTTTATTATCTGCACATCTCCAGGTCCCAAACTGTTAGGATACTATGTTGTTTACAGTGCAGCACCAGGCATGTCAGTGTTCTTCTGTTTGTGGGACCCCACATATTGTGGGAAGTGGCATCAAGGACATATTTTCTTAATATTTAAGCAAAAATTTTTCTCCTTTTTTCAGTATGCAGCAAGGAAAGTTGAAGAGTTCCCCAACGTCAATGCAAACATCACTAGAATAATAGCTGCACATGCCTTAAAAGAAAATGAAAGACTTATAAATAAAGCAAATAATGTAGATTGAAAATAAAAATTTCTCAATAGGGGAATGCAGCAGTGGTAAATAAAGATATAGTAAATACCTGTACAGTATAAAAAGAAAATATGTAGATGGAATCGCTGAAAGTGACACTTTCAAGCAGAGATGTAAAACAAAATATGAACTACTGTATTACATATAAAAAATAAAATATGATTTTCTAGATACTATATTGTTAACAGTCATTATATCATATATTGCTAGTCATCCTTCATTAAGATACGTTATGAACTACAAAGACTAAATCTTCAAGTCTAGATCCAGGACACCTAAAACCTGGACAACTGGGATGAATTCGTTATGTCTTCCCTTCACAACCAAGTAGCTGAGGGAATCTTTAGAAGCAATAGTTTCCTTCGGGGAAATGGCAACAATTCATGGAGTCACACTAAATATGCACTTCTTGCCAGTCAGTTGCTGGACCTGACCATATTTGGGACTAAGACACAAAATTCCTTCAATCCTGCTGCCTTCTTATCCTAATCAGTGTTTTCCTGCATCAGTTCCTCCTCCAATATAAATGTTTGCTCTGCTGCCATTTCCTCAGCACTAAAGCAGTACTATTCTGCAGTGTATCTGGCTGGTGCTCAAGTCTCCAGTGTTAGTACAGTATTGTACTGTATTAGTGTTCTGCCTTTATTATTTTCATGCTGTAGAATTTGTTCATGTTTTGGCTAATGATCCACTTTTGGCACAGGTTGTATGTGAACTGAGGGAGGCTGCTGTCACCTATAATGGGTCATGGAGCAGTCACAGTTTGCTTTAAGTTCTTATAAATAATTCACTGTGTTAAAATGAGTTTTGAGGGTTTTTTCTTCAGAATAGTAAGTTATTAATCCATAGGACTGAGCACAAAATAACTATAAGGTAATTACACTCCGGACTACCTTATGTGGAGCGCTCATTCTTGTCTCGTACTTTTGTCAGTCATTACATGTACAAGACAACAGCACTGGAGGATGTGTGCCATTAGGGAATTTGCAAAGTTAATTTTTTTCAACTACTTTTGAAGATGCACAGTAATCTCATTTTAAGGATGAGCTCAAAGTTTAGGTCCAGTAACTGAGTCGCATATCATTCCTCCTCCAGTGGGAGGAATGACAATTTGCAGGGATTATTCTATACACCTGCAGTCTCAGATATTATGAGGTCCATCACCTGAGCCGACACAGGGCCAGGGGACAGCAGCGCACCCTCCGCCCGCTCTACCCCCCACCCGGGAGGTGGCACCAGCTCCACCCATCAGCCAGGAAGAGGCGAGTGCCTTGTAAACAATGACATTTCTAACCACACCCTGCAAAATACAGTGTACTTAGCAAATGCTGCAGCTTCTGAGAATTGGGGGGGGGGGGGGGTTACTACTAAGAGCAGAGACATTACCAAGGACTAATTCTGGCTTGAATGCCATGTACACTAATAATACTGACACATTCCATGATAAGAGAGAAGAGTTTGAAACACTACTGAAGGTACACCAACCAGATATTGTTATTGTAGAACTGTTGTACAAGAACAGGAGAATCGACCCAGAGGAATGTCAGTTCAGTATTGCTGGATATGACTCATTTACGAACCTTTCTCAAGAAACTTGTAAGAGGGGTGCGGTTATCTATGCTAGACAAGACCTTAGAGCCAGCCAGGTGAGGGTACAGGGAGAGGATGTTTTTGAAGAGTCCAAGTGGTGTAAAATTAAACTAAAGGGAGGGGACTTACTTATTGTCTGTTGTATCTACAGATCCCCAAACTGTGGCCCACTAAATCAAAGGAACTTAAGAGCCTTGATAGACAATGCAGCGATGCTCAAACCCAGCCACTTCCTTATCATGGGGGACTTTAACTATGGCGACATCGACTGGAGAAACGTGTTCACCCCAAATGACTTGAATAACCCTGCTACTCTTTTTGTAGAAACTCTGAGAGATAATTTTCTGTTCCAACATGTTTGAGACCCGACACATTACAGAGGGGAGCAAAAACCAAGCCACTAGACCTCATCGTAAACGAGGAGGGTATGGTGGCCAAACTGGAACACCTTGCCCCAGCTGGCACCAGTCACCATACAGTGTTGTCATTCAGATTTAACTGTTACCTAGTTCAAGATAAGGCCAGGGCAAGGTGCAAATATTACCAGGGAAATTACAGCGGGATGAGGGAAGAGATGAGGGATATCCACTGGCCTGACTCATTAAGGCACAAGATTGCAGACACTATGCTGAATATCATAACTAGTAAAGTGACCCATTTGATAGAGAAATATATACCCAAGACCAAACCCAGTGCCTATAGGAATACGAGGGGATCCCTACACATGAACCATGCGGCGGTCGACAAAGTTAAGAAAAAAACCAAGAAATTGAAGACGTGGGTTGGGTCAAACGATGAGCAGGACAGGAGGATGTATGCAAGAGCTAGAAATCAAGCAAAGATAGAGTGTAGAAGGGCTGAAAAGGAGTTCCAGAGGCTGGTTGCAAGCGAGTCAAGGCAAACCCAAAGGCGTTTTACCGCAATGCAAAGTCAAAATTAAAAACGCAAGTAGGAGTATCAGACCTGAGGCTTGAAGATGGTAGTTACGCAGATTCTGACCATGATAAAGCTGAGGCATTGAACAGCTTCTTTTCCTCAGTTTTCACAAGAGAGGATTTAATTAACCTTCCTGCATTTGAGGACAGACGGTTCGACACAGCACAGACCCACATTGTGTTCACAGAAGAGGGTATTAGAAATAAACTGTCAAAGTTAAATTTCCATAAGAGTCCCGGCCCTGACATGGTGCATCCAAGAGTGCTAAGAGAGTTGTGCAACAAGCTTGCCGAGCCCTTGAAGAACCTGTTTTGTAAATGCCTGGATGAACAAAAGGTCCCCAGTGAATTGAAAGTGGCTTACCGGTATGTGAGTCCTATCTTCAAGAAGGGCGATCGTCACTCCACGAACAACTATAGACCGGTGAGCCTGACCAGCATAATATGTAAAGTACTTGAGAGTATTATCAAAGATGCCACGATGGAACATCTACTACGAAACAACCTTGTAAAGGATTGCCAACACGATTTTATGCCGGGGCGCTCCTGCTTAACGCAATCGCTCAAGATACTGGATATTTGGACCCATATTCTGGAACGGGGTGGTAATATCGACAATATATATCTAGATTTTGTCAAGTCTTTCAACAGTGTACCCCACGAAAGGGTGAAAATCAAACTGGAAGGGTACGTAATTTGTGGAAATGTCCTAGCGTGAATAGAAGACTTTCTACAGGACCGCAAACAGTGTGTGGTGATTAATGGCACAAAATCATCATCCGTACCTGTCACAAGCAGTGTACCACAGGGCAGTGTATTGGGCCCGCTGTTGTTTGTTTGTTTCATAAAAGACATGCAGGACGTTGTACACTCCTCCATACAAATGTTTGCCGATGACACCAAGTTATTTCGGGAAATCAAGAACCAAGCAGACTGTGAAGAGCTCCAGAAGGATCTCAGTGAGCTCCAAGAATGGTCGAAGAAATGGCTGCTGAGATTTAATGTCACAAAGTGTAAGAGGATGCACCTGGGGCGTACCAATGGTAAGGAAGCGTATCATATGACCCAATGGGATGAAGAAACTGCACTATTTGAGACTGAATGTGAGAAGGGCCTAGGTATGTATGTTGACAATGAGCTGAAGTTCTCTGGCCATTGCGAGAAGAAGGTAAATCAGGCAAATCAATTATTGGGTCTTATAAGAAGGTCGTTCAGATATCTAGACGGTCCGTCCCTTGTAACGATCTTCAAGAGTGAAGTGCTTCCTCATCTGGAGTACTGTCACTCCGTCTGGTCCCCGAGATATGCTAGGGACTGTCAGTTGGTTGAAAATGTTCAAAGGAGGGCCACCTGACTGGTGCCTGCCCTTCGGCACCTGAGCTACCCTGAGAGATTGGAGCGCCTGAACTTGCCTAGCTTATACTACAGATGGGCAAGGGGCGACCTAATTGAGGTGTATAAGCATCTCAAGGGGCACTACTCAGTCGAGTGTCCTTACTTGGAGCTGACGGACGCTCGCCGCACAAGGGGTCACAGCTCAAGATTGAAGAAGCCGCAAGTCCAGAAAACTGTGAGGGCAAACTTTTTCGGAGTGAGAATTGTGAACTCTTGGAACAATCTATCAGAAAGTGTTGTGACGGCGCCAAGTGTGAGCTCTTTCAAGACAAGACTTAACCAACACTGGAGCGGGTTGAGGTACATTCAGGAGCCGGTGCATGCCCAGTACTTGCCAACAGTGCGTAACAGAGACGTGACAAATCACCCAAGCGGCTAACGAGCCGATCTTTTGGTGAAGAGGATAAAAGAAAAGGAAAAGTAATCAGAAAAGTACTGAGCACATCACTGTCATCCTTAGAAACTCTCCGATTCATATTACGCTACATAACATTCAAATCCACCGCCCGTGTAGTCTTAGAAAACGGGAAACGTTGGGAAAGGATAACTCACCTACTGAGTGTTTATGAATTGTTTTACAAATTGTACCCAGGTACGGTCATATAATATTAAGTGTATGTACTCATAGCATTAAGGAGAACTCAAGGTATATATAAGATAGTTGGGAAAGTCCAATTGATACGGGGGAGTGTACTATAAGGGCTAAGTGTAGATCGTGTTTGAAGGTCATTCTATTTACTTCTGTGAACGATTAGTGAACATAACTACCGCAGATATCAGATGAAAATATAAAAGAACATTGATTTGGAAAAAGGAAATATCTTTTATGCATCGGTGTGAACTTAGTACACCTCGTTTTCTCGTGTGACATATACCCACGAACTATACATTGATCAGAGAATCTTATGACTGTGTTCAACGAATATAATGTGTGAGCAGTGGCGGCTCGTGCATAGGGCTGCAGAGCTGCAGTCCCCCCAGACACTCACTGCCAGGCGTATGATTCCTTTAGAGAGACAGCTGAATAATACACTACCAACAAATACATCATTTTATATGTTATTTAATGATTTTCAATACGTTGCTAAGTGAATTTTCATTAAAATCAGACCAAAATTTAAGTTACTTTCATAGTTGCTGTCAATGCTGTACGATTCATGTCTGTTATTAATTGGCGCCGCCGCCGCACCACTTCTGGAGACAATGAGCTGCACTTGAAGCAGCTCAGTCTCGTACAACGTGTTTACATTGCGTGTGGACGGTGTGGTTAAATCGTGCTTTCTTTAATTACCCTTTGACGATGGAAAATCGAGTGAAGTATTTGCAAAACATCAACTTTTCCCAGCTGACATTAAATGAAAAGACTGAAATCAAAGCAAGAGGAAGACCTACACCAGTTTTATCCATTCAACAGAACAGTACAAGCAGGAACAAAGAATATACACGCCAGTTTAACATCAGTGTTTATCAGAAATGTGAATGGCTCTGTGGTTGTGACGAGGCAAATACTTTATTCTGCTTTCCATGCTTATTGTTTGGTGGGGACTCGGCATGGACGAAAAGTGGTGTGACTGACTTAAGGCATTTGCCACAGAAAATAGTGAAACATGAGCAGTCAGCCAAACATATGAATAACATGATTAATTTATCGTTGCCCTGGGAATTCGTGGACATCAACTACAACTCATACCTGAGGTAGGTCAAATTTGTGTGAGGCTTGCAGTCCCTCCATTTTATTTTTCACGAGCCGCCACTGTGTGTGAGGGGAGGATCCCTAATTACAATTTTAAGTGAAGTGGATATACCCACGCCATGAAAATACGACGAACGGCTTTTGTTCAAGGTTAGCGTCCTTTGTACCCGGGATACAGTTTTGAGTTAATGATATCGCCCGATTAATTTCCCCGAGAACAGTCAAACCAGAGCCTTACTTTAGTATGTAATTTAGGATTAAGATATATAATTATAAGGCATAAGGTCACAATAGATAGAAAAATGGAGATGTGAGAACCATAAGAATTCAAAGTGAAAATTAAAAATTGGAAACTCTAGGCCTACCTCAGGGGAAAGAGCGAGGCGTCAGGTCTTATTCGTACTGCCCTCTTCAACCAAACAGGTCAGTGCCCTACATCGTGCCCCATCCAGCCCTAAAAAGACTTATTTAGCAGTATTTTACATCTTAAAACCTTGCCTGATGTTATAAAGTAAAGTAGTAATTTATTAGTATGTGGTGATAACGGCCCATCAAGCATTATTCTTATTCATACCTCCCTCTTCAACCAAACAGGTACCACGCGTTCTAAGCGTCTTCTGCGTGTCGGCCATGACCACACTGTGAGGGCCACCCCATGTGAGGTGTGACTGTACACTGTTATGTTCCTCCATTGTGAACCTGTGGATCCCCTGCATATCACCACCCAGGAATAGGAGCACATAATAGTATGTTTGAGAAGATTCGCGGTCGCCACTTGGAGCGACCTAGAATACCAGGCGTGGAAACAGTACTGGTGTCGTTACTTGGGAAGTAACCCCTCTCTACTCATCAAGAGTAGTGTGTGAACGAGGTAGATGGTATGTGTACCTAGAAATACCGAGGAGTTCCATACTTGTAGGTGTGGAGTGTACCCGGGATGTGGTACTATGATGTAACATGTGGTGCTGTAATGTAACATGTGGTGCTATACTCTAACAGGTGGAGCAGTCTGATGTGTTTGGCGTTATGGTAAGAAGGAATGACCGAGATAAGAAGGTCAGTGACTGTTATGAAGAATGAGTATGTTAATGTTACTCATTTGATGTAAGACGTGTACTGAGGTGAAGTGTAGTGAAAAGAATAGTTGTTCTGAGGAAGGCCAACTCTTCTTGTATGTTGACGGGATGCAATATGTTTTATAGGAAATAAATTAGTTAATACATGCTTGATGTTTCACCTTTCTTCCCACTATTGATTTGGTCAATGGAAAATCCAACCCAATGCCTAGCTTACTCTGCCCGCTACCTAACGAGCTACATACTGTCCAGGGGGGGGGAGGTCTGGTGGCAGCGATCTTAAAATTAAGAATAGAGTTATCCCCTTAGAATTAGTGACTCCAGAATCTGGTAGTATAGAGACGTGACCGATCGCCCAAGCGGCTAACGAGCCGATCAGTGGTGAAGAGGATAAAAGTAAAAGTTATAGCACATAATTCTTCCCTCACACAGCCAAACTGTGGAATGCTCTGTCTTCTTCTGTTTCCAAACTCATACAATCCGTCTCACTTCAAAAAGCTGGTTTTCTGGCACCTTCGTGGTGTAGATTAATAAAATTAATATAACCTTTTTCTTTTCTATGTTTAATTTCTTTTTATTCTAATTTTTTCGTCCCCAAGGCCCCATTGTGGGTCAATGACCTGTGCCCGGGTGGGCTATTCCCGGTAAAAAAAAAAAAAAAAAAAAACTGCTGCAATAAGGCATCACAAAAATTGTGACCAAGTCCCAGGTTGCTTATCTGACTTTCTGCCTCATTTACACACAATTGCAGGGTTTCAATTGTTTCTCTTACTTTGACAACACAATATACTGAACATACACCATTTCTCACTCTTGATATTTTATTTCAATTTTTTAATTTATGCCACGATAGAAAAGGAGGCTTTGGAGCTTTTGTTGGCATTAGAAAAATTTGCAGTGTATGTTGAGGGTTCACCATATACCGTAGAGGTGTACACAGATCATAATCCCTTACAATTTGTACAGAGGATGAGAAATCAAAATCCAAGGTTACTTAGGTGGGCTTTAGCACTACATCCCTTCAATAGAGAAGTAAAACATATTAAAGAGAAAGACAATCTTTTGGCAGAGACCCTGTCCTGCGATTTATAGAAGCTAACTCCTTTTGTTCGTAAACTTCTCAGATAGAGGGGGTGGTAAGAGTGTCCACTACTAGTTTCTGTTCTTTGTATAATATTCGTTGTTTCGAATGGTGTGTGGGTGTCTCAGGCAGCTTCGCTCACTGCTCGCCCACACCAACCGAGCCCTTATTTAAGTATGAACTTTGTTAATTACATTGTATTGTTTTATTATATTAGGTTTCTACATTAGGTTAGGTAAGGTAAGTGGATATATAGGTTAGATAAGCAGAATTAATGTCAGTAGGGTAATTTATATAAGGTTTATGTTTTACCCAATCAGAATATGTTACGTCAGTATTTGGCGATAGGTGATGTCGACGACCAGATGGTAGTCGGTAGTCAGTCTAGGCACAGCTGTCTTTAAGTTAAGTAGTATACTCTCTCTCTCTGGTGTTTTGGGAGTTGGCATTTGACTATTGAGATTTTTTTGCTTCATATTGATTTTGTGTGATCTTCTTGGACCTTCAGTCCGTAATCAGCCACTTCCACACATCTTGTCATATTATTATAGTTATGTATTTAGGTTTTGACCTGTTAACTTGACCTTTGTTGGGAGAACTTGGGATTTAGAAAATAATGATAAATTGATATATTTGAAAGGCACTTGAGTAATTTGTGTTTATGTAACGATCTACCCTCGGGTCATAATATATATACATATATATATATATATATATATATTTATATATATATATATATATATATATATATATATATATATATATATATATATATATATATATATATAGTGGTCTCATCTGTTTTATAAAGGATTACAGTATGATAAAGAGCTAAAACAATACAGTATGTTTTACTTTACCTTTACTTTTATCCTCTCCACCACTGATCGGCTCGTTAGCCGCTTAGGCGATCGGTCACGTCTCTGTTACACACTACTGGCAAGTACTGAGCATGCACTGGCTCCTGAATGTATCTGAACCTGCTCCAGTGTTGGTCAAGTCTGGTCTTTAAAGAGCTCATACTCGGTGCCGTCACAACACTCTGGCAGATTGTTCCAAGAGTTCACAACTCATTCCGAAAAAGATACCCCTCACAGTTTTCTGGGCTTGCGGCTTCTTAGCAACCTTGAGCTGTGACCCCTTGTGGGGCGAGTGTCCGCCAGCTCCAGGTAATGACACTCGACTGAGTAGTGCCCCCTGAGATGCTTATACACCTCAATTAGGTCTCCCCTTGCCCGTCTGTAGTATAAGCTAGGCAATTTCAGGCGCTCTAATCTCTCAGGGTAGCTGAGGTGCTGCAGTGCAGGCACCAGTCTGGTGGCCCTCCTTTGGACATTTTCAATCAGTTGACAGTCCCTAGCATATCTCGGGAACCAGACTGGGTGACAGTACACCAGACGGGAAAGCACTTCACTCTGAAAAATCGTTACGAGGGACGGACCGCCTAGATATCTGAACGACCTTCTTATACGACCTAATAATTGAGTTGCCTCATTTACCTTCTTCTCGTAATGGCCCCAGAACTTCAGCTCATTGTCAACGTACACACCATTGTCAACATACACACCTAGGTCCTTTTCACATTGTCTCAATTCATGCAGTTTCTTCATCCCGTTGGGACATATGATACGCCTCCTTACCTTGGTACGTCCCAGGTGCAGCTTTGCACTTCGCGACATTGATTCTTAGCAGCCATTTCTTCGACCATTCTTGGAGCTCACAGAGATCCTTCTGCAGCTCTTCACAGTCCGCTTGGTTCTTAATTTCCCAAAACAACTTGGCGTATGGAGAAATATGCAGCGTCAGGCATGTCATTTATGAAGCAAATAAACAACACCGGGCCCAGTACACTGGCCTGTGGTACGCCGCTTGTGATGGGTATACATGTTGATTTCATGCCATTAATCAACACACACTGCTTGCAGTCATGGAGAAAGTTGTGGGGTTCAAGATGTTTGGTGTTCACACTCAGGATGGGATGGAGAAAGGAAACTCACAATGTGCTCTCTATATACATGTTGTATTGAATGTACAATGCAGCTTGGTGCTGGGAAGGCAGCATGGTTACAAGCGTGATGTAGAGAGAGCTGGTTGGTGAGGACGCTCAGAGACGGACAGCTTGTGGGTCGCCATGCTCGCCAGCGGGAGAGAGGACCGCCAGGCAGGCGGAGGTGGAGGAGGTGTTGCTGGCTGTGGCTGTTGGTAGAGAGCGAGAGCGAGAGACAGATCACCGCGAGGTCAGGTCTTAAATAGCGGGGGTAGGCGTGGCTTAGTAGTTGACCCCCGCTCCGTGGTGTATGGCGCGCTGGTTGACCTAGGTCACGAGGCATACACTGGGGAATAGGTGGGGTCGGCTAGGTGGGGTCGGCTAGGTAGCGACAAACAGCGTTTGTAGGGGAGAATTCCACTACAGTACTCCCCCTTCCCTCCAGGCTGTGTAGGAGACTTGTTGTCTGCAGAGTTGCATAGCACATGTGAGGCAGAACGGGCGGTGCGTGCCTCATGTGAGACAACGGCGATGGCGTGGATGAGCCGGTCGCTGGCGACAACTGTCTAGATACACAATATCTGTGGGAGTAGAGAGGGAGAATAAGTGTGTGTGGAGGCGATGAATGTTGTGCTTCCCTCACGGCAGGTACAGAGTCGCCAGATGCGCCTGCTGGGGTGTGTGGGCCTGGGTCAGGAGCAGGGGCTGTGTCAGCAGCAGCGGATGAGGGCTCGTGACAGCAGCTGGGTTCAAGACAGCAGCAGGGTGCAGGACATTAGCAGGGAGTACCTGAGGAAGAAAAGAGGGGTGTGTGGGTCCGCACTCAGGAACAGAGGCCGCGTCAGGGCGGCGGGGGTTACTGCTGGGCCGGGGTCGGCTTCTGAGGCAGGACGGGTGTGCTGGGGTCGGTAGGACGTGGTGCTTGGGGCAGGAAGAGGAGCTGGTGTCTGCTTAGAGTAGCAGAGCTGCTCTAGGGTGTCTGACCTGCGGTGTAGAAACTGTCGTTGTAGAGTCGATGACAGCTGCTTCTGGGTGGATAAGCCAGTCTTCCATGTTTCTTGAAGACTGGGAGCGTGATCAGTTTCTCCTCCATCCTGTGTGAGTGCGAATCTCCTGGAGTCACCATTTGTGGGGTTCAAGATGTTTGGTGTTCACACTCAGGATGGGATGGAGAAAGGAAACTCACAATGTGCTCTCTATATACATGTTGTATTGAATGTACAATGCAGCTTGGTGCTGGGAAGGCAGCATGGTTACAAGCGTGATGTAGAGAGAGCTGGTTGGTGAGGACGCTCAGAGACGGACAGCTTGTGGGTCGCCATGCTCGCCAGCGGGAGAGAGGACCGCCAGGCAGGCGGAGGTGGAGGAGGTGTTGCTGGCTGTGGCTGTTGGTAGAGAGCGAGAGCGAGAGACAGATCACCGCGAGGTCAGGTCTTAAATAGCGGGGGTAGGCGTGGCTTAGTAGTTGACCCCCGCTCCGTGGTGTATGGCGGCGCTGGTTGACCTAGGTCACGAGGCATACACTGGGGAATAGGTGGGGTCGGCTAGGTGGGGTCGGCTAGGTAGCGACAAACAGCGTTTGTAGGGGAGAATTCCACTACAAAGTCTCCGATCCACGCTAGGATATTTCCCAGAATCCTGTACCCTTCCAGTTTAATTTTCAGCCTTTCATGGGGTACACTGTCGAAAGAGTTTGCAAAATCAAGGTAAATATTGTCGATATTACCACCCTGTTCCAGAATTTGGGTCCAAATATCCAGAACCTTGAGGAATTGTGTTACACAGGAACGCCCCGGCATAAAACAGTGTTTGCAATCCTTTACAAGGTTGTTTCGTAGTAGATGTTCCATCGTGGCATCTCTTATAATGCTCTCAAGTAATTTACCTGCTATGCTGGTTAGGTTCACTGGTATATAGTTATTCGTGGAGTGACAATCGCCCTTCTTGAAGATAGGACTCACATAAGCCATTTTCCAATCACCGGAGACCTTTTCCTCATCCAAGCATTTACAGAACAGGATCTTCAGGGGCTCAGCAAGCTCGTTGCACAACTCTCTTAGCACTGGAATGCACCATGTCAGGGCCGGGATTCTTATGAGCCTTTAGTTTTGACAGTTTATTTCTTATAACATCTTCTGTCGAACCGTCTGCCCTCAAACACAGGAAGATTAATTGCATCCTCTCTTGTGAACACTGAGGAAAATAAGCTGTTCAATGTCTCAGCTTAGTCCTGGTCAGAACCTGCGTAGCTACCATCTTCAAGCCTCAAGTCCGATACTCCTATTCGCGTTTTTAATTTCGACTTTGCATAGCGGTAAAACGCCTTTGGGTTTGACTTGACCTCGCTTGCAAGCAGCCTCTGGAATTCCTTTTCAGCCCTTCTACACTCTTGACTTTTCTTGGTTCCTGGCTCTTGCATACATCCTTCTGTCCTGGTCATCGTTTGACCTAACCCACGTCTTGAATTTCCAGGTTTTCTTCTTAATTTTATTGTCTGCCGCATGGTTCATGTGTATGGGTCTACTTGTATTCCTAGAGGCACTGGGTTTGGTCTTGGGTATATATTTCTCGATCAAATGGTTCATTTTATTAACTATGATATTCAGCGTTGTGTCTGTGTTCTTATGCCGTAGTGAGTCAGACCAGTGAATATCCCTCATCTCCACCCTCATCCCGTTGTAATTTCCCTTGTAATATTTGCACCTTGGCCTGGCTTTGTCGTGAACTAAGTAAAAGTTAAATCTGAAGGACAACATTACATGGTGGCTGGTGCCAACTGGGGCTAGATGTTCCAGTTTAACCACAATACGCTCCTCGTTTGTTATGATGAGGTCAAGTGGCTTGGGTGTTTGCTCCCCTCTGTAATGCGTCGGGTCTTTAACATGCTGGAACAGAAAATTATCTCTCAGACTTTCTACAAAAAGAATAGCGGGGTTATTTCTGTCGTTTGGCGTGAACTCGTTTCTCCAGTCGATGTATACAGTACATGGGAATGGCGTGAGGGGCCAACAACAGTACAGTATATACATCAATCAATCAGAGTACCGTCCTCATATTTGATGGTTGGCTACCACAGTCCTTGACTGTAAATGTTCTCGGGCTGTTTTTACCAATCCTCCAAGGTTTTATATACTGTATCTAAAAACAGACAAGAACAACTCCTTACTGCATTAGGTACACCGTAGAGGTATAGTCCATCTATTTTTGCTTAGCTAAAGTAAACTACACCTCCAAAGTTTCCCACAAATTTACATTATCATGTAATTGCATCTTGCTCTTCTGTAGCTATTTGTGATCACTTCATGGTGGGATGAATCCTTTTGCCCTAATTTGATGTAAAATGCACGCTCTTATTGTACAGCACACGTACCTGTAATTGACCTTTCCCATCAGTTTCTTACAATGGCTCAAAAATCTAATCTGCAGTCACCATGGTGAAGCTTTTTGATCAATATACAGGGTATTTGATATGCATTGTTCTCTGTTTGTTAAAATAATATCATTAGCATTTTCAAAATTTTAATTATTTTTCACTTGGGAAGAACTTTATATATATATATATATATATATATATATATATATATATATATATATATATATATATATATTGCGTGTACCGGATAGATTTACATACGATTTTTTTTGAGCGACGGGGGGTGGGGGGGGGGGGGCAACAATCTTATTTTGAGGTAGAATAGAGGAGGGTGAGAGACACACACAGTGGCTCAACACTGTTCCTGTCCAGTGAGCGTGAAGTGTGTGGCTCATGGCCGTCCATCCTCACTCATCCCCACCTTCTCTCCCTCCTATCCTCGACACCACCAGCACCACCACCCTCCCTCACACCCTGTGTGTGAAATGGCACAACACTTCATCTCTAATGGCAAGATAGCCGACATATTAAGATTGTATCCACTTTTTTGCACTTAGTAACTATATCAGTTCTCATGTACAGAACCAAATACGCAATGTGCTTGAATACCTCTCACGTAAATGTGAATAACAAAGTGTGAGGCCAGACATACTGCCTCACACGCCTGTTCTCACGCATTTGTGAATAAGTTACCCTTTATGTATAGAACTAAACAAATAATGTAAATGAAATACTGTGTAACATTCAGTGCCATAATTTCCTGACAATGGGGGTTAATTATTATGACCCTTTGTAAACCCTACTCTGTAATCCTTTTGCGTTACCGCTCACAGGATGAGTGTGGGGTGCACAATAAAGTAGCCGCTGCAAGCGGCAAAATCAAAATCAAACCCTCACCACCACCATTCCCCCCACACCCTCACCTCCACCACTCTCCCTCACACCCTCACCACCACCACCACTCTCCCCCACACCCTCACCTCCACCACTCTCCCTCACATCCTCACCACCACCACCACTCTCCCCCACACCCTCACCTCCACCACTCTCCCTCACACCCTCACCTCCACCACTCTCCCTCACACCCTCACCACCACCACCCTCCCTCACACCCTCACCTCCACCACTCTCCCTCACATTCTCACCTCCACCACACTCCCTCACACCCTCACCACCACCACCCTCCCTCACACCCTCACCTCCACCACTCTCCTCCACACCCTCACCTTCACCACTCTCCCCCACACCCTCACCACCACCCTCCCTCACACCCTCACCACCACCACCACCCTCCATCACACCCTCACCACCACCACTCTCCTCCACACCCTCACCTCCCACTCTCCCTCACACCCTCACCACCACCACTCTTCCTCACACCCTCACCACCACCACTCTCCCCCACACCCTCACCACCACAACTCTCCTCCACACCCTCACCTCCCACTCTCCCTCACACCCTCACCACCACCACCCTCCCTCACACCCTCACCACCACCACTCTCCCTCACACCCTCACCTGCCACTCTCCCTCACACCCTCACCACCACCACTCTCCTTCACACCCTCACCTCCACCACTCTCCCTCACACCCTCACCACCACCACTCTCCCCCACACCCTCACCACCACCCTCCCTCACACCCTCACCACCACCACCACCCTCCCTCACAACCTCACCACCACCACTCTCCCCCACACCCTCACCTCCCACTCTCCCTCACACTCTCACCACCACCACTCTCCCTCACATCCTCACCACCACCACTCTCCCTCACACACTCACCACCACCACTCTCCCTCACACCCTCACCTCCACCACTCTCCCTCACACCCTCACCACCACCACTCTCCCTCACACCCTCACCTCCACCACTCTCCCTCACACCCTCACCGCCACCACTCTCCCTCACCCTCACCTCCCACTCTCCTTCACACCCTCACCACCACCACTCTCCTTCACACCCTCACCACCACCATTCTCCCTCACATCCTCACCACCACCACTCTCCCTCACATCCTCACCACCACCACTCTCCCTCACACCCTCACCACCACCACTCTCCCTCACACCCTCACCTCCCACTCTCCTTCACACCCTCACCTCCCACTCTCCCTCACACCCTCACCACCACCACTCTCCCTCACACCCTCACCACCACCACTCTCCCTCACACCCTCACCACCACCACTCTCCCTCACACCCTCACCTCCCACTCTCCTTCACACCCTCACCTCCCACTCTCCCTCACACCCTCACCACCACCACTCTCCTTCACACCCTCACCTCCCACTCTCCCTCACACCCTCACCACCACCACTCTCCCTCACACCCTCACCACCACCACTCTCCCTCACACCCGCACCACCACCACTCTCCCTCACACCCTCACCACCACCACTCTCCCTCACACCCTCACCACCACCACTCTCCCTCACACCCTCACCACCACCACTCTCCCTCACACCCTCACCACCACCACCACTCTCCCTCACACCCTCACCACCACCACTCTCCCTCACACCCTCACCACCACCACTCTCCCTCACACCCTCACCACCACCACTCTCCCTCACACCCTCACCTCCCACTCTCCCTCACACCCTCACCACCACCACTCTCCCTCACACCCTCACTACCACCACTCTCCCTCACACCCTCAGTACCACCACTCTCCCTCACACCCTCACCACCACCACTCTCCCTCACACCCTCACCACCACCACTCTCCTTCACACCCTCACCACCACCACTCTCCCTCACCCTCACCACCACCACTCTACCTCACACCCTCACCTCCCACTCTCCCTCACACCCTCACCACCACCACTCTCCCTCACACCCTCACTACCACCACTCTCCCTCACACCCTCACCACCACCACTCTCCCTCACACACTCACCACCACCACTCTCCCTCACACCCTCACCACCACCACTCTCCCTCACCCTCACCTCCCACTCTCCTTCACACCCTCACCTCCCACTCTCCCTCACACCCTCACCACCACCACCCTCCCTCACATCCTCACCACCACCACCCTCCATCACATCCTCACCACCACCACTCTCCCTCACACCCTCACCACCACCACTCTCCCTCACACCCTCACCACCACCACCCTCCCTCACAGCCTCACCACCACCACTCTCCCTCACACCCTCACCACCACCACTCTCCCTCACACCCTCACCACCACCACCCTCCCTCACATCCTCACCACCACCACCCTCCCTCACATCCTCACCACCACCACTCTCCCTCACACCCTCACCACCACCACTCTCCCTCACACCCTCACCACCACCACCCTCCCTCACATCCTCACCACCACCACTCTCCCTCACACCCTCACCACCACCACTCTCCCTCACACCCTCACCACCACCACTCTCCCTCACACCCTCACCACCACCACCCTCCCTCACACCCTCACCACCACCACTCTCCCTCACACCCTCACCACCACCACCCTCCCTCACATCCTCACCACCACCACTCTCCCTCACACACTCACCACCACCACTCTCCATCACACCCTCACCACCACCACTCTCCCTCACATCCTCACCACCACCACTCTCCCTCACACACTCACCACCACCACTCTCCCTCACACCCTCACCACCACCACCCTCCCTCACACCCTCAGCACCACCACTCTCCCTCACCCTCACCACCACCACTCTCCCTCACACCCTCACCACCATCACTCTCCCTCACCCTCACTACCACCACTCTCCCTCACACCCTCACCACCACCACTCTCCCTCACATCCTCACCACCACCACTCTCCTCCATACCCTCACCTCCACCACTCTCCCTCACACCCTCACCACCACCACTCTCCCTCACACCCTCACCACCACCATCCTCCCTCACATCCTCACCACCACCACTCTCCCTCACACCCTCACCACCACCACTCTCCCTCACACCCTCACCACCACCACTCTCCCTCACATCCTCACCACCACCACTCTCCCTCACACCCTCACCTCCACCACTCTCCCTCACACCCTCACCTCCACTACTCTCCCTCAAACCCTCACCACCACCACCACCCTCCCTCACATCCTCACCACCACCACCACTCTCCCTCACACACTCACCACCACCACTCTCCCTCACACCCTCACCTCCACCACTCTCCCTCACACCCTCACCACCACCACTCTCCCTCACACCCTCACCTCCACCACTCTCCCTCACACCCTCACCACCACCACTCTCCCTCACACCCTCACCTCCCACTCTCCTTCACACCCTCACCACCACCACTCTCCTTCACACCCTCACCACCACCACTCTCCCTCACACACTCACCACCACCACTCTCCCTCACACACTCACCACCACCACTCTCCCTCACACCCTCACCACCACCACTCTCCCTCACACCCTCATCTCCACTACTCTCCCTCACACCCTCACCTCCCACTCTCCCTCACACCCTCACCACCACCACTCTCCCTCACACCCTCACCACCACCACTCTCCCTCACACACTCACCACCACCACTCTCCCTCACACCCTCACCACCACCACTCTCCCTCACCCACACCTCCCACTCTCCTCCACACCCTCACCTCCCACTCTCCCTCACCCTCAGCACCACCACTCTCCCTCACACCCTCACCACCACCACTCTCCCTCACATCCTCACCACCACCACCCTCCCTCACACCCTCACCACCACCACTCTCCCTCACACCCTCACTACCACCACTCTCCCTCACACCCTCAGCACCACCACTCTCCCTCACACCCTCACCACCACCACTCTCCCTCACACCCTCACCACCACCACTCTCCTTCACACCCTCACCACCACCACTCTCCCTCACACCCTCACCACCATCACTCTCCCTCACCCTCACTACCACCTCTCTCCCTCACACCCTCACCACCACCACTCTCCCTCACATCCTCACCACCACCACTCTCCTCCATACCCTCACCTCCACCACTCTCCCTCACACCCTCACCACCACCACTCTCCCTCACACACTCACCACCACCACTCTCCCTCACACCCTCACCACCACCACTCTCCCTCACCCTCACCTCCCACTCTCCTTCACACCCTCACCTCCCACTCTTCCTCACACCCTCACCACCACCACCCTCCCTCACACCCTCACCACCACCACTCTCCCTCACACCCTCACCACCACCACCCTCCCTCACATCCTCACCACCACCACCCTCCCTCACATCCTCACCACCACCACTCTCCCTCACACCCTCACCACCACCACTCTCCCTCACACCCTCACCACCACCACCCTCCCTCACATCCTCACCACCACCACTCTCCCTCACACCCTCACCACCACCACTCTCCCTCACACCCTCACCACCACCACCCTCCCTCACATCCTCACCACCACCACCCTCCCTCACATCCTCACCACCACCACTCTCCCTCACACCCTCACCACCACCACTCTCCCTCACACCCTCACCACCACCACCCTCCCTCACATCCTCACCACCACCACTCTCCCTCACACCCTCACCACCACCACTCTCCCTCACACCCTCACCACCACCACCCTCCCTCACATCCTCACCACCACCACTCTCCCTCACACCCTCACCACCACCACTCTCCCTCACACCCTCACCACCACCACTCTCCCTCACACCCTCACCACCACCACCCTCCCTCACATCCTCACCACCACCACTCTCCCTCACACCCTCACCACCACCACTCTCCCTCACACCCTCACCACCACCACTCTCCCTCACAACCTCACCACCACCACCCTCCCTCACATCCTCACCACCACCACTCTCCCTCACACCCTCACCACCACCACTCTCCCTCACACCCTCACCACCACCACTCTCCCTCACACCCTCACCACCACCACTCTCCCTCACACCCTCACCACCACCACTCTCCCTCACACCCTCACCACCACCACTCTCCCTCACACCCTCACCACCACCACCACTCTCCCTCACACCCTCACCACCACCACTCTCCCTCACACCCTCACCACCACCACTCTCCCTCACACACTCACCACCACCACTCTCCCTCACACACTCACCACCACCACTCTCCCTCACACCCTCACCACCACCACTCTCCCTCACACCCTCACCACCACCACTCTCCCTCACACCCTCACCACCACCACTCTCCCTCACACACTCACCACCACCACTCTCCCTCACACCCTCACCACCACCACCACTCTCCCTCACACCCTCACCACCACCACTCTCCCTCACACACTCACCACCACCACTCTCCCTCACACCCTCACCACCACCACTCTCCCTCACACCCTCACCACCACCACTCTCCCTCACACCCTCACCACCACCACTCTCCATCACACCCTCACCACCACCACTCTCCCTCACACCCTCACCACCACCACTCTCCCTCACACCCTCACCACCACCACTCTCCTTCACACCCTCACCACCACCACTCTCCCTCACACCCTCACCACCACCACTCTCCCTCACATCCTCACCACCACCACTCTCCTCCATACCCTCACCTCCACCACTCTCCCTCACACCCTCACCACCACCACTCTCCCTCACACCCTCACCACCACCACTCTCCCTCACACCCTCACCCCCACAATTCTCTCACACCCTCACCACCACCACTCTCCCTCACACCCTCACCACCACCACTCTCCCTCATAACCTCACCACCACCACTCTCCCTCACACCCTCACCACCACCACTCTCCTTCATAACCTCACCACCACCACTCTCCCTCACACCCTCACCACCACCACTCTCCCTCACACCCTCACCACCACAACTCTCTCACACCCTCACCACCACCACTCTCCCTCACACCCTCACCACCACCACTCTCCCTCACATCCTCACCACCACCACTCTCCCTCACACCCTCACCACCACCACTCTCCCTCACACCCTCACCACCACCACCACTCTCCCTCACACCCTCACCACCACCACTCTCCCTCACACCCTCACCACCACCACTCTCCCTCACACCCTCACCACCACCACTCTCCCTCACACCCTCACCACCACCACTCTCCCTCACACCCTCACCACCACCACTCTCCCTCACACCCTCACCACCACCACTCTCCCTCACACCCTCACCACCACCACTCTCCCTCACACCCTCACCACCACCACTCTCCCTCACACCCTCACCACCACCACTCTCCCTCACACCCTCACCACCACCACTCTCCCTCACACCCTCACCACCACCACTCTCCCTCACACCCTCACCACCACCACTCTCCCTCACACCCTCACCACCACCACTCTCCCTCACATCCTCACCACCACCACTCTCCCTCACACCCTCACCACCACCACTCTCCCTCACACCCTCACCACCACCACTCTCCCTCACACCCTCACCACCACCACTCTCCCTCACACCCTCACCACCACCACCTCCCTCACACCCTCACCACCACCACTCTCCCTCACATCCTCACCACCACCACTCTCCCTCACATCCTCACCACCACCACTCTCCCTCACACCCTCACCACCACCACTCTCCCTCACACCCTCACCACCACCACTCTCCCTCACACCCTCACCACCACCACTCTCCCTCACACCCTCACCACCATCATTCTCCCTCACACCCTCACCACCACTACTCTCCCTCACACCCTCACCACCACCACTCTCCCTCACACCCTCACCACCACCACTCTCCCTCACACCCTCACCACCACCACCCTCCCTCACACCCTCACCACCACCACTCTCCCTCACACCCTCACCACCACCACTCTCCCTCACACCCTCACCACCACCACTCTCCCTCACACCCTCACCACCACCACTCTCCCTCACATCCTCACCACCACCACTCTCCCTCACACCCTCACCACCACCACTCTCCCTCACACCCTCACCACCACCATCCTCCCTCACATCCTCACCACCACCACTCTCCCTCACACCCTCACCACCACCACTCTCCCTCACACCCTCACCACCACCACTCTCCCTCACACCCTCACCACCACCACTCTCCCTCACACCCTCACCACCACCACTCTCCCTCACACCCTCACCACCACCACTCTCCCTCACACCCTCACCACCACCACTCTCCCTCACACCCTCACCACCACCACTCTCCCTCACATCCTCACCACCACCACTCTCCCTCACACCCTCACCACCACCACTCTCCCTCACACCCTCACCACCACCACTCTCCCTCACACCCTCACCACCACCACCCTCCCTCACATCCTCACCACCACCACTCTCCCTCACACCCTCACCACCACCACTCTCCCTCACACCCTCACCACCACCACTCTCCCTCACACCCTCACCACCACCACTCTCCCTCACACCCTCACCACCACCACTCTCCCTCACACCCTCACCACCACCACTCTCCCTCACACCCTCACCACCACCACTCTCCCTCACACCCTCACCACCACCACTCTCCCTCACACCCTCACCACCACCACTCTCCCTCACACCCTCACCACCACCACTCTCCCTCACACCCTCACCACCACCACTCTCCCTCACACACTCACCACCACCACTCTCCCTCACACCCTCACCACCACCACTCTCCCTCACACCCTCACCACCACCACTCTCCCTCACACCCTCACCACCACCACTCTCCCTCACACCCTCACCACCACCACTCTCCCTCACACCCTCACCACCACCACTCTCCCTCACACCCTCACCACCACCACCACTCTCCCTCACACCCTCACCACCACCACTCTCCCTCACACCCTCACCACCACCACTCTCCCTCACACCCTCACCACCACCACTCTCCCTCACACCCTCACCACCACCACTCTCCCTCACACCTCACCACCACCACTCTCTCACACCCTCACCACCACCACTCTCCCTCACACCCTCACCACCACCACTCTCCCTCACACCCTCACCACCACCACTCTCCCTCACACCCTCACCACCACCACTCTCCCTCACACCCTCACCACCACCACTCTCCCTCACATCCTCACCACCACCACTCTCCTCCATACCCTCACCACCACCACTCTCCCTCACACCCTCACCACCACCACTCTCCCTCACACCCTCACCACCACCACTCTCCCTCACACCCTCACCCCCACAATTCTCTCACACCCTCACCACCACCACTCTCCCTCACACCCTCACCACCACCACTCTCCCTCATAACCTCACCACCACCACTCTCCCTCACACCCTCACCACCACCACTCTCCATCACAACCTCACCACCACCACTCTCCCTCACACCCTCACCACCACCACTCTCCCTCACACCCTCACCACCACCACTCTCTCACACCCTCACCACCACCACTCTCCCTCACACCCTCACCACCACCACTCTCCCTCACATCCTCACCACCACCACTCTCCCTCACACCCTCACCACCACCACTCTCCCTCACACCCTCACCACCACCACTCTCCCTCACACCCTCACCACCACCACTCTCCCTCACACCCTCACCACCACCACTCTCCCTCACACCCTCACCACCACCACTCTCCCTCACACCCTCACCACCACCACTCTCCCTCACACCCTCACCACCACCACTCTCCCTCACACCCTCACCACCACCACTCTCCCTCACACCCTCACCACCACCACTCTCCCTCACACCCCACACTCTCCCTCACACCCTCACCACCACCCTCTCCCTCACACCCTCACCACCACCACTCTCCCTCACACCCTCACCACCACCACTCTCCCTCACACCCTCACCACCACCACTCTCCCTCACACCCTCACCACCACCACTCTCCCTCACATCCTCACCACCACCACTCTCCCTCACATCCTCACCACCACCACTCTCCCTCACACCCTCACCACCACCACTCTCCCTCACACCCTCACCACCACCACTCTCCCTCACACCCTCACCACCACCACTCTCCCTCACACCCTCACCACCACCACTCTCCCTCACACCCTCACCACCACCACTCTCCCTCACACCCTCACCACCACCACTCTCCCTCACACCCTCACCACCACCACTCTCCCTCACACCCTCACCACCACCACTCTCCCTCACACCCTCACCACCACCACTCTCCCTCACACCCTCACCACCACCACTCTCCCTCACACCCTCACCACCACCACTCTCCCTCACACCCTCACCACCACCACTCTCCCTCACACCCTCACCACCACCACTCTCCCTCACACCCTCACCACCACCACCCTCCCTCACACCCTCACCACCACCACTCTCCCTCACACCCTCACCACCACCACTCTCCCTCACACCCTCACCACCACCACTCTCCCTCACACCCTCACCACCACCACTCTCCCTCACACCCTCACCACCACCACTCTCCCTCACACCCTCACCACCACCACTCTCCCTCACACCCTCACCACCACCACTCTCCCTCACACCCTCACCACCACCACTCTCCCTCACACCCTCACCACCACCACTCTCCCTCACACCCTCACCACCACCACTCTCCCTCACACCCTCACCACCACCACTCTCCCTCACACCCTCACCACCACCACTCTCCCTCACACCCTCACCACCACCACTCTCCCTCACATCCTCACCACCACCACTCTCCCTCACATCCTCACCACCACCACTCTCCCTCACACCCTCACCACCACCACTCTCCCTCACACCCTCACCACCACCACTCTCCCTCACACCCTCACCACCACCACACTCCCTCACACCCTCACCACCACTACTCTCCCTCACATCCTCACCACCACCACTCTCCCTCACTACCTCACCACCACCACTCTCCCTCACACCCTCACCACCACCACTCTCCCTCACACCCTCACCACCACCACTCTCCCTCACACCCTCACCACCACCACTCTCCCTCACACCCTCACCACCATCATTCTCCCTCACACCCTCACCACCACCACTCTCCCTCACACCCTCACCACCACCACTCTCCCTCACACCCTCACCACCACCACTCTCCCTCACACCCTCACCACCACCACCCTCCCTCACACCCTCACCACCACCACTCTCCCTCACACCCTCACCACCACCACTCTCCCTCACACCCTCACCACCACCACTCTCCCTCACACCCTCACCACCACCACTCTCCCTCACATCCTCACCACCACCACTCTCCCTCACACCCTCACCACCACCACTCTCCCTCACACCCTCACCACCACCACTCTCCCTCACATCCTCACCACCACCACTCTCCCTCACACCCTCACCACCACCACTCTCCCTCACACCCTCACCACCACCACTCTCCCTCACACCCTCACCACCACCACTCTCCCTCACACCCTCACCACCACCACTCTCCCTCACACCCTCACCACCACCACTCTCCCTCACACCCTCACCACCACCACTCTCCCTCACACCCTCACCACCACCACTCTCCCTCACACCCTCACCACCACCACTCTCCCTCACACCCTCACCACCACCACCCTCCCTCACACCCTCACCACCACCACTCTCCCTCACACCCTCACCACCACCACTCTCCCTCACACCCTCACCACCACCACTCTCCCTCACACCCTCACCACCACCACTCTCCCTCACATCCTCACCACCACCACTCTCCCTCACACCCTCACCACCACCACTCTCCCTCACACCCTCACCACCACCACTCTCCCTCACACCCTCACCACCACCACTCAGTTTCACTCTGTCTTTCCCAGTAACATCATCCTCAGCTGCTGGTCTTTGTTGTCTGTCTGTGTCAACTTTTATCTGCTTGTCTCTTGTTTATATCGCTGACAAAGTCTGAGTGTGTGTGTGTGTGTGTGTGTGTGTGTGTGTGTGTGTGTGTGTGTGTGTGTGTGTTTAGTGCACTACCCACAGCACATACATACTAAGTCAACATATAACCGAACCCACACGGGGTAATAATATACTGGATTTAGTTCTGTCGAACAGAGAAAACCTCATTAGCAATGTCGAGGTAGGGAACGAACGTGCAAACAGAGATCACAAAGAAATTCGATTCCAGTTAGATTTTCAGGGCAGACGTAAGGAAAATTCCACTAAAGTACCAGATTTCAGAAGGGCAAACTTTGACAGTTTAAAGAGGCAGCTGAGAGAGGGGGTGTCGCTATTGGAGGTGAACTTGACAGATGACACGGACCTGATAACGAGATCTGAGATTGCCGAGTTCCACGACAATTTAAATAGTGAGTTACTGAATGCACAAAGGCAGAACATACCATACAAAAAACTCAGATCAGACAACAATGACCCTAAATGGATAAACAATTATTTAAAGAACATCATTGGCCAAAGGAAGGCTATAGGTAGAAGGATAAATCGTGGCGAAATTCACCTCCGGGACTATTATAGGGTATTGGCGAGTAGGGTTAAAACCGAGAAAAGGAAAGCAAAGAGGAATAATAAGGTAAGGATAGCAGGGGAGGCGAAGACAAACCCCAAAGGATTCTACCAAATGTATCAAACTAAAACACGAGAAAAGATTGGACCAATATGGTCAGACTCAGGCGAGCTCACTGATAACGACGGAGAAATGAGCAATAATTTGAATAAATATTTTTCAACAGTTTTCACCACCGAAAATTTAAACATGATACCCGAGGCACCGACTCTATTCAGAGATAGTGAAGAAAACAAATTAAGTGAGATAGTAGTGACTAGTAACGATGTTAATAAGCAAATAGACAAATTAAAGCCTAATAAGTCACCTGGTCCCGATGAGATATTTGCCAGAGTATTAAAGGAATGTAAGGAAGAGCTTAGTATGCCCTTAGCAAAGTTGTTTAACATGTCCTTAAAAACAGGTGTAGTACCAGAATACTGGAGGATAGCGAATGTAATACAGATTTTCAAGAAGGGGGATAGATCACTATCCTCTAACTACAGCCCAATCAGTCTAACATCAATAGTAGGCAAATTACTGGAAGCAATCGTTTCAAACTCTATTCGAAATCACCTGGAGAAGCACGGATTGATCAATGATTCCCAGCATGGCTTCACAAGGGGACGTTCTTGCCTAACTAATCTATTAACATTCTTTTCATCAGTTTTCGAATCGGTGGACGAGGAGCACAATTATGATGTGGTATATCTCGACTTTAGTAAAGCCTTCGACAGAGTCCCCCACGAAAGACTAATTAGAAAGGTAGAAGCTCATGGCATCAAAGGTGACATCCTTAAATGGATTAGGGCGTGGCTACAGGACAGGAAACAGGGAGTGAGCATTAACAGCACTAAGTCCCATTGGAACAACGTCACAAGTGGAGTTCCCCAAGGCTCAGTACTTGGACCATTATTGTTTATTATATACATAAACGACATAGATATCGGCATAGACAGCAACATAAGTAAATTTGCTGGTGACACTAAAATAGGACGTGTTATCAAATCTGACGAGGACTCGGCAAAACTACAGGAAGATCTAAACAAATTTTTCGAATGGTCTGAAAAATGGCAGCTGAAATTCAAGGTCGACAAATGTAAAGTACTCAGTATAGGAGATGTAAACAGGGAAACCAGATACCAGATGAACAACGATGCCATAGAGAAATCCGACTGCGAGAGAGATTTAGGAGTAATGATAAGTAGGAGCCTTAAGCCAAGTAAACACTGTTTTTGCTCGTAACAAGGCTAATAAAGTACTTGGGTTCATACAAAGGAGTGTTAGTTACAAGACTAGCGAGGTCATCCTAAAACTGTATCTTGCTCTTGTGAGACCACACCTGGATTACGCAGTTCAGTTCTGGTCACCGTATTACAGAATGGATGTAGAATCCTTGGAAAGAATTCAGAGGAGAATGACAAGACTAATCCCGGGTATTAGGAACCTTGAGTATAGAGACAGGTTAAAGCATCTTAATTTGCACTCCCTTGAGAGAGGTAGAGCGAGGGGCGACCTGATAGAGGTGTATAAGTGGAAGGCAGGGCTAAACAAAGGGGACATTACAAAGGTACTCAAACTATCCAACCAGGAGCGAACTCGTAACAATGGTTTTAAATTAGACAAATTTAGATTTAGGCGTGAAATAGGTAAACACTGGTTTGGAAACAGAGTAGTGGATGAATGGAACAAGTTACCAAATAGCCTCATTAACTCGAATACGCTGAATAGCTTCAAACATAGGTTGGATGCTCATATGAGCAATAGGGGTTGGGTGTAAACGGGACTGCCCAGTATGGGCCCATAGGCCCGCTGCAGTTTCCTCCATTCTTATGTTCTTATGTTCTTATAACACGACTTAGCCGTGTGTACATCTGACAACAACTAACGTGCAGTCACAAGCACAACACCAGCAACTTCAGGATTTTCAAATATTCACAGGCTACATTTTTCCCATAATTGGTGATGTGACAAGAACGCATCTGTCTTCAAGTACTGCACATGACATTACTGGTATACAGTGTACAAAGACAGTGCAGCTTCACACTGTATACCTGCACCATGTATATGTCCTGAATTAGTGTGACCCTGTGTGACGATTTTACTGAATAAATATCTATCTAAACGTACGACCCATTCAGAATCCTTCGTCACGCCCGGACCGGTGTGTAGAGTTTTCGTCTGGTTCGATAAATCAAATGAAACTTAACATCTAATTATAGTTATACTGGAAAAGAACCAAATTTAATGATAATAACACTGAAAATTTTAATAAAAACTATAATGATTGCAGTTAAAGTATATAATAATAAAAATACGATAATAATAATAATAATAATAATAATAATAATAATAATAATAATAATAATAATAATATTAATAATAATAATAATATAATAATAATAACAATAATAATAATAATAATAATAATAATAATAACAATAATAATAACAATAACTAATAATAATAATAATACCAATAATAATAATAATATTAATAACAATAATAAAAATAACAATATAATAATAATAATAATAATAATAATAATAATAATAATAATAATAATAATAATAATAATAATAATAATAATAATAATAATAATAATGAAACCAAGAAGAAAAAAAAGAGGAACTGGATGAGAGTAATATCCACCACGTATAATATAAGACCCCGCCCGCCTCAGGGTGTTCCAGGACCACATACTCGCCATCAACGGTGGTGGGTCTGGCGGAAGTGATGATGGTCACGCCGGATGTTACCCTTACCACAGCCGGTCCTTAAAAGCCGGCTGTCTGGAAGAAGCACCTGGTGTGGTGAAGAAGGATAGTCTGTCTATGTCAAAGAGCCAGCTAATTATCCCTGCCGGATTTAGAAAACCGGCTTGGATATGAAATTATATGGTGCAAGTCAGGTTGTCTGGTCCGTCGGTTTTATAAAGTCGGCCCAAAACTCACTCAATATGTTAATGATGCTGCAAATTTGCCGGTTGATGACTCACCGTTATCTGTTATCAGTACTGGTGCTATAAAGCCGGTTGATGCCGTTATATTAGCGTTCGTGCAAGGAAACCGGTCTACTATCATCAGCACCACCACTGCCACCATCACCACTACCACCATCCCCACTACCACCATCCCCACTACCACCATCACCACTACCATCCCTATCACCACTACCATCACTATCACCACTACAACCACTGTCACTATTATCATTATCACCACTACCACCACGACCTCTGCCACCACTACCACCACCATCACTACTACCACTAATAATAATGGTTGCCCCTCGTGTAGCGAGGATGGCCGGCCCTAGGGCCACCTAGGCGTGAGTTTGTTTAACGTGTAGAAGCTGTTGCCAACACAACAACCACACCCAGAGTTAACGAGCTGAGTGACCCAGTGTTAAGGAATGGTCCGAGAAGACCGAACTGGCTAACCATTACCACGGAACATCCAGTTTCTCAATTATTGCTGGGTAGACACAGGCAAATGGCGTAAAGAAACTTGCCCAAAGTTTCACCCTGCCGGGGATCGAACCCGGGTCCACTCACTTGCAAAGCGAGCATGCTGACCATCACACCACAGGTCGCCACTATTACCACCAACACTATCATCACCACCACTACTATCATCACCACCACTCCTATCACCACCATCACTACTACTACTACTACTACTACTACTACTTTGCTGTCACTAGGAATCGAGTGTGGCAATCATCCAGCTATGATACAATGAAATCAGTTATTAAGGATGTCACCTCGGTTAGTGAGTTCTCAGGTGACTAAAGAGGCCGATACGGGACCGGCAGCGTCTTCCACATTCGTTGCACATGTGGAGGGCTCCATCTACTGTGGGAGGGGCAGTGGCAGCGTCTTTCCGACGTTGGCGCTATCTGCCTCGGTTTGCAGTCGGGCTAACTCGAAAGTAATGACACAGTCTAATGTGGTGCTCCTCCAAGCGTTACGACGTGGAGAAATCAACTCCCAGGTTAGGGGGTCGATTTGGCACCTTTTTAGGTTTGTCTTAAGACTATCCTTATACCATTTCAATTGCCCGCCAGCATCACTACCACCACCACTATCATCACCATCACTATCATCACCAGCACTACTACCACCACCACTATCATCACCATCATCACCAGCACCACTACCACCACTACTTCACTTCTATCACCACCACCACTACCACCACCATCACTGCGACCACTATCATTATCATCACCACCACCACCACTATCATCACCATCACTATCATCACCAGCACTACTACCACCACCTCTCCTATCACTACCATCACCACTTCACTTCTATCATCACCACCACTACCACCATCACTGCCACCACCATCACCACCACTACCACCATCACTGCCACCACCATCACCACCACTACCACCATCACTGCCACCACCATCACTACCACCACAGTTACTCCACAATAATATCCATATGCTCAGGAATTAGTGCGTAAAACTTCTCGCTCCAGCCAGTTATAAGAAGAGCCATCTTCATACGGTAGTCACAACGTAATTTATACCCCATATAAACCACCAAACTTTTTCTTTTAATTCGGTGAGTCAGTTAGGTTAGGTTATTTTCGGTTAGGTTAAGTTAGGTTATTTTAGGTTAGGTTAGGTTAGGTTAGGTTAGGTTAGGTTAGACCATTAGACATTCAGCCAACTCAAAGGAATCATCCATATTCATGTTAACAATGATACAACGTTCAACTATTTCAAAATACCTGGCAAAATTAGATGAATACAAAATATAAGAGAGAGAGAGAGAGAGAGAGAGAGAGATTCCTCATGACATACGTGGTTCACTATATACAGTACAGCATTGACATACCAAGACGCCCCCCCCCCCCCCTGTACGACACATGACCGCACCCAGTTGATGGTTGACAAAGTTACCTCTCAACACAAAAGAAGGTAGAGTGTTAAAGGTCTGCCAGTCTGTCAGTATGTCTATCTTGGAAGGGCTATATATTAACACCAACACCACATACCACAACAACTAACACATTTCCCATTTTCTCTGGTATTCCCCTCTATAGAAAACGAGGTCACCTTAACAGAGACCAATGAAAACTGAGATTCTTTTAACACAAGGAAGATGAACTGTTGTCACACTTATATACAGCAACGGAGGGTAGTAGTAGTAAGCCAGGCAGGCACAGCACACAGCACCTGCAACACACGCAACACTTATATAAGCAACACAATTCACCCGAGTAAACCTCAAGATCTACCCTGTGTATAAAAGTTTAATAACTATTGCAGAAGAAACGTTGCACGATAAACATTGCTGAATAAATATTACAGATTAAACATTGCATAATAGTTGCAGAATAAACATTGCAGTGACAATGAATTAATCGTTCTTTTTTCAGCACTTAGTTACAACATAAACTTTAGCTACAGGATAAGATGTACCAATCAGTGGAAGAGAGGAAAGGCATAAAAAAGAAGGCAGGAGATATAGCATAAACAAGAAAGGATGAAGGAGATAGTATGAAAGGAGAGAAATCGTCATTGCTCTCTCATTCTAACTTAAATATCTCACTCGATAATCATCTTTCACCATCTCTCACTCTCTCTCTCAACGAGCCGCGCGATAATAAACGTATATACCCGGGTGTGGGGGGTCTACTGGCTTGCTTTACACACGAGACCATCAACCTCTTTATAAAACCCCTTACGAGTGCCTCACACGTCCCAATAACTGTCAGGAGCGTCACTGCAACATGGCCTTACAAGATAAAGAACACAGCAGGTAATATATTATACACATGAGTTAGAGAGACATAAATAAAGTGTAGATATGGGATTATTCAGCCAAGACTTTAAGTGAGTATTGATGGTTCTTGAGACACGGGACAATAGGTATGGGTAGGGTTATTTTTTATTTTTAGTTTTTTTTTTTAGAATATTTTAAGTTTTTGGCAAAGGATGGTGTATGTATACGCTATTTCTTTCTTTTTCTCTTCATCTTTCTCATTTTTTTCTTTCTCCGTCAACATTCTCTCTCTCTCTCTCTCTCTCTCTCTCTCTCTCTCTCTCTCTCTCCATCAACCATAACAACATCACCAACATAAGTCAACTGTCCCCCCAAAAATTCTCCCTTTACTGTTGTCACACTCGGGGAAGCATCACCTCACGCCACCTGCTTTAATAGGTAATTGCTTAGTGTGTGTGTGTGTGTGTGTGTGTGTGTGTGTGTGTGTGTGTGTGTGTGTGTGTGTGTGTGTGTGATGACAGTTTGCTCTTCTTCATCCACTATTTTGTACCTTTTCCTCCTTTCTTCACAACTTATTCTTTTCCTCATTATATTTTCTTCGTTAAATCTTCCTCTTTCTTCTTTTCCTTTTCATCTTTCTCTCACTTTCTCTTCCTCTTGAGTTCGTGTACCTCTTTCCTTTTCTTCTGATATTAAGAGGTAAGAGAAAGAGGAAAAATGAAGCAAGTGGTGAGAGAAAATACCTCAATAATAATAGTGGTAGTGTTGGGAAGGCAGAGAAGAGTGGGATAGGTGTGGTGTTTGAGGGCAGTACTCGAGGGTGACAGACACACCTGCACCTCATTACATTGTTGTCTGCTGAACTTAACGATCATCCCACATTCTTAAGAGTATCGTATAACCAATTGTCCTCTCGGTGGTGTTATCAAGTCACAGGCAACAGGCTGACGTGAGCTAAGAATAGACCCCACATTCTTAAGACCTCGATATTTAATTTAACCCTTACTGCAGACGTCATGGCCCTCCAACATGTTAACCTAACTTAACTTACGACACGACGATGGTTGCCAAAATGGGCGCCAAAGTTACACTGAAGTTTAACCAGAATTAGACGCTTTATTAAGTTTAATCTAAAATTAGTTACGGGGAAATTATCTAATAGACGTCAGAAGCTTTGAGAGTCACCATCGTGGCCTTGGACACCGCCGTCAGGTAGGTGCTCCCTCGTCTCTTTCATCATCATACCTGGCCCAAGTTTTCTTTTTTACGGGTCTTGTGTTTTTGTACATAAACAGTGATCCACCTCCTCACGTGCTGCGGACATAGAGATCTCGCTAACCATACACCAGTGAAGATCTGTTTGGGTGTAACCACAAAGTAACACACATAATAATGTAACACAACGTAACAACACAACTAACCAAACACTTCAGTAAATATTTCCAAACTCTCTTATAAAACAACCAAACTGTCACCATCTTCTATCATGTTGTCGAGACCTCTCTTCCGATTATCATTATTTTTAATATACAGGATTTACATTATTGAAGAATACACCGAAACCTACAGTAACGTTGACAGCTTTTAAGTGACCACACACACACACACACACACACACACACACACACACACACACACACACACTTACACCCCCACATCCCCCACCCACACACACACGGGGGGGGATGGGGGGGGGGAGTCGTGTGAGGGCATAAACAAAAAAAATAAGATGGACCCAAGTTTTTATACGAGGCAGATTTGTTGAAGTTATTTGGCAGTGACCCAGTAGTGATGGGCAACAGGAGGGGGGAGGGGGGAGGGGGGGGAGGGGGAGGGCTGATACGAAGGGGAAAAAATGGGGTGATGACGGTAGGTGATGGGGAGTGACGTGAGGATAAGACATGGGATGATGGGAAGTAAGAGATAACAGGGTAATAAAGAAGGTAGGGGAGGTGGCGGTGATGAGAATGGATGGGGTGATGGGAAGGAAGGCCTACATCTACCCATAACCACGGCCTACATCTACCCATAACCACGGCCTACATCTACCCATAACCACGGCCTACATCTACCCACAACCACGGCCTACATCTACCCACAACCACGGCCTACATCTACCCACAACCACGGCCTACATCTACCTACAACCACGGCCTACATCTACCCACAACCACGGCCTACATCTACCCACAACCACGGCCTACATCTACCTACAACCACGGCCTACATCTACCCACAACCACGGCCTACATCTACCCACAACCACGGCCTACATCTACCTACAACCACGGCCTACATCTACCCACAACCACGGCCTACATCTACAGTATAATCATCACTTACATCAACACCCACCACCTATAACCACGCCCACAACCTCCACCCACAACCTCCAAAAACGCCCACACCTACCAGTCTCATCTTACCTGTCATCACCTGTACTTGAGTTGATCCGTCGCTGTATATATTGAGAGGCAGGTGTGTGTGTGTGTGTGTGTGTGTGTGTGTGTGTGTGTGTGTGTGTGTGTGTGTGTGTGTGTGTGTTTTGCGAAGGTGCGCATAAGAAGGCTGCCAGGTTGAGTGAGGCAAAATAAAAAAGAAGGAGGGAGAGTGAGGGGAGAGGGAGGGAAGTGAGGGGAGAGGGAGAGTGAGGGGAGAGGGAGGGAAGTGAGGGGAGAGGGAGAGAAAGTGAGGGGAGAGGGAGAGTGAGGGGAGAGGGAGGGAAAGTGAGGGTAGAGGGAGGGAGAGTGAGAGGAGAGGGAGGGAAGTGAGGGGAGAAGGAGAGTGAGGGGAGAGGGAGGGAGAATGAGGGAAGAGGGAGGGAAAGTGAGGGGAGGGGGAGGGAGAGATCATTAGTTTTAAGTGTTCTAATGCTCAGACCACACCTGCTTATCTCCCTCCTCCTCCTCCTCCTTCTCTTCCTCCCTCCTCCAATCCTTCCGGCTTCTCCATCTCTTTCTTCTTCTTCCTCTCCTACTCATCGTTCCTTTGGTCAGGAATATATTGATGATGAAAACCACCTCCCTTCAAACACACACACACACACACACACACACACACACACACACACACACTACTACTACTACTACTACTACTACTATTACTACTACTACTTTGCTGTCACTCGGAATAGAGTATCACGATCATCCAGCTATGATACAATGATATGAGTTATTAGGGATGTCACCGTCATTGGTGAGTTTTGAGATGACTAAAGAGGCCGATGCGAGACCAGTAGAGTCGTTCACAGATGTTGCACATGTGGAGGGCTACATCTAGTGCGGGAAGGGCGGCTGCAGCGTCTTTCCGGCGTTGGCGCTTGTCTGCCTCAGTTTGCAGTCGGGCTGACTCAAAAGTATTGTGTATTGATACCTTCTCGAGTGGTGCTCCTCCAAGCGTTTCGGTGTCGAGTGATCATCTCCCAGGTGAAGGGGTCGATTTGGCACTTTTACAAGTTTGTCTTAAGACTATCCTTATACCTTATCAATTGCCCGCCAGCGTTACGTTTACTATTCGTTAGATGATTGCAAAGTAGCTGCTTTGGCAGTCTACTGTCGCCCATGCAGGTAAAATGGCCAGTCCAGCATAGTTGTTCATGGATAATGGTAGCCTCGATGTTTCTACAGTTGGTGTCAGCAAAAATAGTGGCATTTGTTCTCTTGTCTTTCCAGCAAACTCAGAGGATGGAACGTAAACTACATTGGTGAAAGTTTTCAAGTGCCTTGAGGTGCCTCCTGTATGTGACCCATGTCTCGCTGCCATATAGCAGGGTGGGGAGGACCACTGCTCGATATACGTGTAACTTTGTAGATAATTTCAGCTCCCTACAGCTGAAGACACGGTTTCGGAGTCTGCCAAAGGTTTGAGATGCACATCTGATCCGAAGCTGAATCTCTTCATCAATGTCAGCGGTGGTGGACAGGTGGGAGCCAAGATACCGAAAGTGGGTAACATTAGAGAGGGTAGTACCATTAAAGTGGATGGATGATGGAGATGTGTCTGAACCAGGGGAAGGCTGAAAGAGAATCTGAGTCTTATGTACATTCATCTCAAGGCCGAAGTGTGCATACGCATCTGCGTAGGTGTTCAGAATCTCCTGTAGGTCGCGTTCAGTGTGAGCGACAAGAGTGAGGTCATCTGCATACTGAAGTTCAGTAATGGAAGCTGCCGACACCTTTGTTCCTGCCTGGAGTCGTCTTATGTTGAAAAGACCCTTCACCCGGTATTCGATGTCCACCCCGCCGGCTAAATTGGCACTGGCACGAGTAAGTAAGGTAGCCAGGAAAATGGAAAGGAGAATTGGTGCCAGTACACACCATTCTTTAAACCCCGTTTACTCAAGGAAGAACTCAGAGTTGGTGCCATTGTGCACTTGCCTCACCAGAGGGCTTCCCTGTTGATCGAGTAGAAGGCCTTGGTTGGGTCAATGAAAGCCACGTACAGCTCACGACGCTGTTCTCTGCACTTTATCTAGTGGGCAGCAAAGATCATGCCAGTGGTACCATATGATGGTCTAAATCCACATTGAGATTCTGGGAGGAAGTTTTCCGCCTCAGGAAGAAGTCTGCTTAGGAGGACTCGGGTGAAAGTCTTGCCAGCTACGGACAGCAGCGAGATCCCGCGGTAGTTGCCACAGTCTGACCGGTTTCCCTTGTTCCTATAACTGTTGACAATGGAGACGTCTTTAAGAGCTTGGGGTATTTCCTCCTTTCCCCATACATTCTCCAGGTTAGAGTGGAGATGGCTGGTAAGCAGGGGTCCTCCTGCTTTATACACCTTAGCTGGGATTCCATCAGGCCCTGAGGCTTTGCTGTTTTTCATCTGTTTGATGGCAGTAGCTACCTCATCCAGGGATGGAGGATAGCTGAGGTGGGTCAGTTCTGGATGCTGAAGGATCTGCTGGGTAGTCAGGACATCCACATCGGTGTTTCGCTTGAGCAGCGAATGGTAGTGCTCTTTCCAGTGCGGAAGAATGCCTTCATCATCTTTAATTAGGGAGTTACCGTCGGATGAGCGGAGAGGGGCTGCGCCCATAAAACGTTTTAGTGGAATTGAAAAATTTGTGCATCTTGTGCTAATCTGCATATTTTTGTGTTTCACATGCTTTATTTTTAAACCAGTTGTTCTTTAGAATGCTAAGCTCATGCTGGGCCGCCGCTTTCTTCTTGCGGAGTATATCAGCTTTGGTCTAAGACTGAGGGTTGTTCTGGCAGTCAGTTAAAGCAGCACATTTACCATCGACGAGTACATTGATTGATGGGTCATTTTCATCAAACCAGTGTTGGTATATTCTTTCGATCTGGCCGAGAGTCTCTCTACAGGTTTTTGTCATGACAGTGTCGAGAAGACCCCTTTCGGCACATATTCCAGCTACTCTCTGAAAGCATGTGCTACTGCTGGATCCTCCAGACGCTTAGTGTTAAAACCTCTTCTGGAGATTTGCTACCTTCGCCGTTTTGGGGGGACGTGAAGTGATAGCTTGGCTCTGAGGAGCCGATGATTAGTGTCGCAGTGGTCTGAGCTACGCATGGCTTGGATGATGAGGATATCTCGGCGATCTCTTTCTCTTACAATGATATAGTGTAATAAGATGCCGGTGTTTGGATCGTGGGTGTTGCCACGAACTCTTGAAGTTGTCGGCCTGCCTAAACAAGGTATTGGTGATAGTGAGGTTGTGTGCAGCACACTTGCTAAAGAGTAAGCCGTTGAGATTACACTTGCCAAGTCCATTTCTCCCTATGGTTCCCCGCCAAATGTCAGCATCTCTGCCAACTCTGGCATTGAAGTCACCAAGGAGCACAACCTTATCTTCTCTAGGGAAAGAGGTTAGCACTCTGTCGAGGTCGGCGTAAAAGGCCTCTTTGATGTCATCCTCTGCATCAAGTGTTTGGGTGTATGCACTGATGAAAAAGGTATGACGCGAGTGATTCAGTGGGACTCGGAGCGTTATGAGGCGCTCGTTGATCCCAATAGGCATTTCAGTTAACCTGTGTAGGATGCGATGACGGATGGCAAAGCCAACTCCATAAATGCGGCTTCTCTCCTTAGCAGGTTTACCCTTCCAGAAGAAGGTATAGCCGGACCCCCTTTCTGCGAGTTACCCTTGTCTGGGAGCCGGGACTCACTAATGGCTGCTATGTCGATGTTATATCTAGTGATCTTTTGCCACAAGGGCAGTTCTTCTTTCAGGACGCGCATCTGTACCAGTATCCAGAAGGGTTCTGACATTCCATGCAGCGACCATAACAGGTTGTATAGTTTGTTTTTGTTTTGATCTGTGACTTTCATTGTGTTTTCGACCGCATAATGATGACCTTGGTAGGTGTGGTCACCCAGTCTGTTTGTTTTTTAAGCAGGCTATGTTTAGGGCACCTTTAATAGTCCCCTCCCCATGTGGGGTGAGCAGAGTGGCTCCTTGAAAGGGCTGCTTAGTCGCACAGACAGGACCAAATTGCACTGCTGCCTATATCCCAGTGCATAAACGACCATCTTATCTGTGGCCCCCATGTGCAGAGTTGTGACTAGAGACTTCCAGCAGTCATCTCTGCCTGTCCCCGTTGCCACTCGTCCATCGCCATAGGATCCTTGTGGGTATAGGGGGTTTGATGATGATGATGAGAAGTATTATGAGCTGGATGATGGCTGCACGTGAGTTGATTTATGCAGTGAGGCAGGAGTAGCAGGCTGCAACCACACATCTTGGTTCTCCCTTTTCCTGATCAAGTGGTGCAAGTGTTGCAACGACTGGGGATTGAGAGAGTTGCAATAGACTGCCGATAGCCCAGTTTGTTGGGCTTCGCTTTAGTAGCCTGTCCATCATGCATTGTCTTGTTCCACTGCGGTGGTGAAGTCGTTGGGTTCCCATGTTGGTCACCTCTTCTGCCTATACCACCGTTGGGGTCTTGTTGGAGCTTTGGAAGCAAGTCTGCCTGATGCGGGGCTCCACCGCAGATTTTTCGTTCAGGGTTTACTCCAGTAGCCTTATACCTACCAAGGTTAATCCGCAAGGCAGCGGGGCAGTGGTTAGTAGGCGTCAGAAAGTGTCCACATGCCAGTAGCAGTGGACACACACACATGACTATAGCACCCTCCAGACCATACTGAGCAGTCTCTATGGTTAGTCTACCGCTAACCAAGTCACCATCAAGTATAAAATGTTCCTGGTCATGTACACCAGTCTTTCTACTCACCCTGTTCCGTCTCCCTTCATCACACTGGTTCCCAAACTGCTTGGGTCTCAAACTGCTCTGGTCCCAAACTGCTCGGGTCTCAAACTGCTCGGGTCCCAAAACTGCTCGGGTCCCAAACTGTGCGGGTCCCAAACTACCCGGGTCCCAAAACTGCTCGAGGGTCCCAAACTACTCGGGTCCCAAAATTAATCAGGTCACAAACTGTTCGGGACCCAAACTGCGCGGGTCCCAACATAGATGAGAAGATGACACTCTAAACTAGAATGCACACATAGCATTATAGACAAATCCTGCACCGATCTTCATATTTTTCCTCGTCTCAAGAACCTTTTTGAACTTTCTGCGTCTGAACTATAAATCATTTACATAACCTTCATGCTTGACGGAGTGGGTAAGGACCACGCAGGCCCAGTCAGGTGTACATAGCGTCGCCACTCACCACCAGAGCGACTCACTCTTCCTCACCCTCACCTCACACCGATATTCTGTGACTCCTACCTTAACCTCTTGAGTACGATGGCATTAAACTCCTTGAGTAGGATGGCGTTAAGGTCATCGTACTCGGGGTTAATGACATCGTACCCAAGGGGTTTAATGCCATCGTACCCAAGGGGTTTAATGCTATCGTACTCAAGGGGTTAAATTACCCCACCAATACGAGATGAAAACGGATCTTTCTCACTTAAGCTAAGACGCAAAGCTGGATTAAATTATCAGTCAAAGATTCTTATGCTAAATTAACCCACTAGGATAACTGTCACACATGAACTACGTAGCCCAAACAAGGTTGTATTACACATAAACGCAACTACATGTGATCTCTAATAATTACGTGGGATTAATTAACATAGGGATTTTCGAGAATCTGTCCTAGCTGTTGCCGGTGTGCTGCAGGCGCGGTCGTAAGTCAGAACAGCAGAAGGCGGTGTACCGCGCGCCGTCTCACTACCTGGCGCCCGGCTTCAAGGTGTACCTCTTGCTTTGATGTTCATAATGCACCACGTGGAATGAGGAGGGGGGGGTGGTCCTACTGGCTTCTGAATCACACCCGGTGTGTGTGTGTTCGTGTGTGTGTGTACCTGTCACATCCGCCACACATGCTCACTGTCACCCATAAACGAGGCAATCAGGCGACGCCGCTCAGTGAACACATCCCTTATATTCTGGCAGGTTTATGACAGTCACTGTTTACCTCACCTCCACCTGCCTAATTCACGTGTTTATCTTCAGTGACGACTAGTGACGATCCTTCCTAAACTTATACGACCACCTGGTGTGTGTTAGGACGACCCCACGAGCCTTCCTATACTGTATGACCACCTGGTGTGTGCTAGGACGACCCCACGACCCTTCCTAAACTTATACGACTACCTAGTGCGTGTTCGTACGACACCATGACCTTTCTCAACTGAGGAGGAACTAATTTCATACAGTAAGGCACCCACTGTTGGATGGAAGGGAAGGAACAAGACAGAAAGACGGACGGAAAACACACACACACACATGCACACAGACGTATTAACGTTGTATGAGACAGGTAACAATTATCGCCAGGCAGTTGACCTTGAGGGGCGAGAAGTCGCGCCGGTGTGAGCAGGTCCTCCCGCCAACACTGCATTACCTCGTACCATGTCTCATCACCGGTGGCAATGGCTTTCTCACCTTGTTTCCATATTTCTGTTTAACCGCAAACAAATTTAAAAGAAGAAGGTCGCCATAATTACACAACTGTCGTCACCACGTGGGCGACTTACACAAACCCTAAAATATAAATTAAATACAAACAGCTGGAAACCTCTAGGTTTTTTTTTTTTTTTTATGTTGGTGGATCCTGAGTCTCAGAGCCACACACCAGACCAAGGAAGGACAAGAGGGAGTCCCCGTAGGCTGAGTCAAGCTAACCTTATAAGTGCATGACGTTATTCTGGGGTGAAAACAGCCAGCCTTCATTACCACCAAAGACCAGTGAGACGTTAACAATTACAGAGTTGTGAAGACGTAAATAAAACCTGTGTTATTACGTAGGTTTTCCAGAGACAAGGACACGCTTATATACTGTACACGGCGGATCGTAACCTTCACCCCAGCCACCAGGAGCCGCCGCGCCGTGTCGCTAAGAGGCATCAGGACCTAACCTGACCTAACCTAACCTAACCTAACCTGACCTAACCTTCCTCACACCTTAATGAAAAACAGAAAATTTGGCCTCTCTTTACTTTACGTCTCTACTTGAACTTCACGTATTTTTTTTTTTAATTTTCAAATATTAATAAATTTAAATTTCGTCCTCCCGGTACTCTGAGAAACTATCAACTATATGTACAAATCTCAAAGCGTTTACGGCGGACGCTCTTTTAGCCACAATTGAAGTGTTGCTCTGTGTGTGTGTAGGGGGGGGGGGGGTAGTGTCTATGAGTCCAGACATCGGTGTCATACCAACAATGAACCTTTGGCCTAAAACAAACAAAAATTCAAGAGTGTTGGGGAAGGTCACACACACACACACACACACACACACACACACACACACACACACACTACTACTACTACTACTATTACTACTACTACTATTACTACTACTACTACTACTACTACTCTGCTGTCACTCGGAATCGAGTATGACGATCATCCAGCTATGAGACAATGATACGAGTTTTAAATGATGTCATCTTTGTTGATGAGTTTTAAAGTGACTAAAGAGGCCGATACGGGACCGGCAGAGTCGTTCACAGATGTGCACATG